>BSBM01000158.1:12005000-12605000 GCA_027924585.1 Larix kaempferi | reverse complement strand
CAATCTCAATCTGATGGAATCTTCGTTTAATGAATTGGAGGAACACCATAAGTGGAAAGTAGTGACATGGTCACCAGGGTCTTCACCTGCTTTGCCTTCGAACTTTGGAATGTTCGAAGGTAATTTGGTGGGAACTGATGGCCATGCCGCATTATGACACACAGGATCGTTCGTCAGTTTGGAAAGATCTAGCAAATTTAAAGTTGCCAGAAATGGTAGACGAGGCCAGTAAGATGGTACTTGATAGGGGGAACCACCCATCGTTTGACCCATAAATTGTTGGTAGAGGTTTCCCCCAGCCATCTGGTGATAAGGGTTGCCCCCGGCCATATGCTGATAGGAGTTTCCACCTACCATCTGTTGATAGGGGTTGCCCCCAGTTACTTGTTGGTAGGGGTTTCCCCCAGCTATTTGTTGGTAGGGGTTGCCCCCTGCCATCTGTTGTTGTACGAAAGAGTTATTAAAATTTCCCCACCCATACGAAAGTGGATTGGTGCTCTATGTGTTCGTCCATTGTGGATGGGTATTAGCCCCGCCTTATTGCTGGTTAAAAATATTACCCCCTCCCCCTGAGAATAAGGAAAAAGGGACATTACCTGCAGGCATGCTACATTGATTCATGTTTGGTCCTGCAAAGGTATTGAAACCAGTAGAAGCTGATGTGGATGGTGCAGTCATGGTGCCCATGAATGGCATGTTTGCAGAAGCACTTGGTCCTACAACAGGTGTGGAAATCCAAGTACTAGGTATCTGATATAGCGGTTGAGAAGTAGGAGGTGCTGCACAGTTGGCTGTACTACTGGGTCCAACAGTAGGTATAGGAATAGATTCCATCGTTGATGAACTAGGCATACCTAATGTACCAGTGTTGAAACTGAAAGATGGGGTATACACAGATGTGATTTGTGCCTAACTTGGTGTAGCAGTAAAAGAAGGATTTACTGTGTTGGTGTTCATACCTAAAGTGGGAGTTTGGGGAACTCCCTGTTCACCTCCTAAGTTAGACATCAGATGTCCAGGTAAGGAATTGTCTGCACTGAAATGGGGCTGTTGGAAACCAACAGGTGACAGAAGCGGAATTCTAGTATTGGTTAAAGGAGGATTGAAAGGAGTGCTATACTCCGCAGAAGTAAGATCTTCCACCTCAACTGTACTAAAGTGTTGTTGATCTGTGGTACCTGGTAGTGGTTCCTCAGGAACCTCTATTTCGGGGTTTTCTGTTGCAAGAATTTCTTCAGGAAATTCTGTTTCAGGAGTAATTTCTGAAAAAATACCGGGGTTTACCCGCTGTCATCTAGTTGGCTGTATAGGTTCTGTTCTAAGTGGTGGAAGGTTTTGAAACCTCCTCGATCTACGAAGCTCTTGATTCTCCGTGATTATAAATATAAAATAACAGACTAGAACCTAGTGGCCACTACAACTAGGTGGCAAACAGCACGCCAACTAAAAAACGTCCTAAGTATACAAACTAGGCAAACAAAGATGCCTTCCGAAGAAGAGTCTGGGATGATGAGGGCCCAGAACAAATCAACGAAGGAAGAAAGACAGTTACCCGGGGTCCACAATACAATGACTAAGGGTGCAAGCGCTGGAATCACCCAACCGCCCTCCCAAAGACTTGCAAGGGATTTCCTCCCACGTCTGTCTTAGGTACAACAGATATACCCTCTGTTGTCACCTATGTATGAACCTAGAGTCAGATACTAAGGATACCACAACACCGAAAACTCCTGGGGGAACAGTCACCGGTCGAATCAGAAAGCGTGGGCGGGGTAGCTAAGCCCGAAACTCGAAAGAGTCCCCAATACGCAATCCGATCCTGGCGTATGCTCGAACAGAAAGTAGGAGGGGTATTCCCAACAATCTGATCTTGCAATGACCTACTACATAGATCCCAGGCAAGTTTTGAGTGAGGTGGGTTTACCTGTGATAGTCTTACTACGATTTTTGCGCAATGTGTGATCTTGAGTGGTTTAAGGTGATTTAAACTCAAGATCCTAACCAAAAATAGTTGGTGTAGTGAATCCCTAAAAAGAAAAAATGTTTCTAGTTCATTTTATTAACAAATTTTAGGGCTATTATTACTCAAAAAGGGTAGTGCTTTTGTGTGGCGTGGTTATAACAAGAAAACAAAAGTGCATAAAAATCAACACTTTCTACAACAAAGCTCATTTCATTTTTATTTTTTTTATTTACTTCTTTCCAAAACTGAAAATCTAAGCAAACCTACTTTAAAAAAAAAAAAATTGCTTTCTTTTTGAAATTGTACAAAATATCCTAAGTTATCTTGTAACAACAAAAACAAGTTTTATTTAAACTTAAAATACCAATTTTTTTTTGCTTTTTCTATAAACGAAAAAGAACTATATAAAATGGAAAGCAAAATAAAACTTTATGTGCAATGTGTGTAAGTATGGCTAAAAAGTTCTTAGGCTTATAGCTGTCGAAACCCTAGCTCAAAAAAGACTTGATCTACAGGTTTTTTGCAAAGAAAAAGCCTCTAAACTTGAGAACAAAGTGGGAGAAAAAAAAGGAGAAAGACACAAAAGGACTGACCTAAAGTATCTAGCCCTAACAAGACCACTATGCCAAGAAAAAGTAGACAAGCAAACTGCCCTACTAACACGAAGAAACTGAGAAATGACTCAGTCTACAGCTGTTTAAATGCACTTGCAACCAGCAAAAGACAATAAGTCCAGGAAGAATGGAACTCGACCAAAATAGAAGACACCCTAGAGGCTCTACAAAGGACCAAACCCTAAAACAAAGGATAGGAGGAGTAGAGAGCAGACAAACGTCGCCACAAACAACAGATACAAGAGTATGCAGGTTTGTAAGCTAGCAACAGGTAGTCAGGGAATAAAAAGTGGAAGTGCTCACCACAAAACACAACCTAGTCTTCCAAAAAGGTCAATAAACAGTCCAAAAATTCCAAGGGTCAACAAGCGGTTCAAAAGATGGAAAAAAAAAACCAAAAGCGAAGGTTCTATGACTTAACCAAAAGTTAAAAACCTCATGCAACAGTCAAAGAGATCCCACAGCAAAGTCAGCAAACCACCAAAAGGCTAAAAATCAAGCAAACCAAAAAATAGAATGCTTCAGAAAGTGTACCCTACTGTGCAGTAGGGAAACTCACGCCCCTTTAGAGATGGGCGCTTAAGTATGTATAGAACAGTAGCGTACTGGCGCTACTGTGTGTACAACAGGGTAGCGCTCATATCTCAAAAGCTTAAAAAACTGACTTTGAAATAAACCAAAAGACTGATGAAAGCAGCAAGAAACAGGCAAGGGATACCTACATGGTTTCTTAACACATCAAAGAAGTCAAAACAATCTAAGAAGACAAACAAGAACAAGGTTTCCTAGAGCCAAAACTCAACTTTCCCCAGTGGATTCGCCAGTCTGTTGGCAGGGAAATCTACCCTATAGCAAGGAAACTAATGCTATCAACTTGGTTGGGGTGACAGGTAAGTGTATTGATGATACTACAGAGATATTTACGAAAAGAAATAAGTTGTGGATCTTGAGAACACACCTTTCAATCGAAGTTTGATCCTAGCCTTGACTTGATCTCATGTTCAACCTCCAAATCCACCTTCCTTTTTGTAAACCTGCAATAGCAATACCTTTCTCAAAGCACTTTGGGCAATATATAAAGCTTGAAAGAAACAAAAACAATGTTTAACATTCAATATTGGAACAAGAAAGACACTTCAACCTTTATTTGTCAAAAGTAAAATGAAGTACAAGTATACCTAATCATGGAACAGGCTCCTGCAACTTGATTCTGGGCTCTTGCTCTTCTCTGGCTTGGATGTCTTCATCATCAACTCCTCCAATGCAAGCTTCTCTCTTTGTCTCAAAGTTTCTCCATTAATCCATCTCACTATCTCTAGCTTCTGACCTTTCTCCTTTAATCTTCTTTGTATTTATAAGATTGGAGAAGTAGTTCAGGTCGATGTATAGTTATGGAGGAAGTTGGGGGAGTTAGGAAACTACCAGCAACTAATCCTCCTCGAGAAATTAATTTATTTTTTAATCATCTTTTAAGATGTACGCAACTCTTGTTCGGTGGAGTAGCGTATAGGGTGCTACTTTAGTGCTTATCAACTAGCGCTCATTCAATTTTAAATGATGAGCGCTACTATGCTGAGAAGGAGTAGCGTATACTTGGATATGGGCGCTACTATGATACACTGGAGTAGCATATGGGCGCTAGTCTCTTTGAGTAGAGTAGCGCTCATATCTCAAAATGATATTTTTTGAGGTTTTCCAGTAATGTCAGGAAATGGAGTGAGTCAAAGTATCATCCAAGGTCAACATGCTCCTCCATCCAAGTTGTCCTTTTGTGTGATCAACAGCTCAAGGTGATCACGGACGGAGAGGTGCAAGTTTAACCTATAACAAACAATCGTGGTAAATCCAAGAAGAACCAGCAGGAGAATCCCAAGCCACAACCCACCCACAACGACCCGAAACCACGTCGGAAGGCTAAGTTTCCCTGCCTAATTTGTCAAGACGATCACTACACGCGTGACTATCCCTACAAGGATGAAGTCAACAAATTCGTTAAAGGATCCTCTCGCTCGGCAGTGTTAAATGACCCTTTCCCTCAACAGCAACAGCAGATGGTTTCCCAAGAAACCCCACAAGGAGGCAACTCAAGCAACCCAACTCACAGAGCGACGTCCACAAATCGCGAAATCCTGATGACGAGTAATGAGGAGATTCATATAACCACTAGTTCAAAGACATATGAGAACCCTCCAAGTTCAAACAAACAGTCAGAGACAGCCAAAGGCAAGTCTCCTGTTGAAGATCCGACTCCTACCCCTCCCCCTAATGGCCATCTCCATATCGAGAGACCGCTTACAAACATAGTGCTACGCCCACCCAAGGGCACCATACGAAAGGCGACATTTAATCCCAATGCGTGAGCTGCCCAAAATTACAACATTTTTGAGGATTTATCTCAAGCACCTTGCGCCATGTCGACTCTCGAGGTTCTTCAACACTACCCTACGTAGCGTAGAACCTTACTTTCAGCATTGGGGGCAATGGACCCAGATACTTCAAACACTATTATGTTTAACTTGGAGTATGCCAAACCTCGGCTTTCTCACCAGTTAGCCTTCCAGGTTCATACAAAAATACGTGGAAATAGCATCCATCGCACTGTTTTAGATGAAGGTGCCTCCACGTTGATCATGTCTTTGAATTGTTGGAGAGCCTTAGGCTCACCCGAATTCACGACGTCTCCCACCAGTCTCAGGGCATTTGATGGACATGGTTTTCAACCTTATGGACTCATTCCTGCAATCGGTGTTGAACTGGGGGGCAAAACAGTATCCGTACACATCGAAGTTGTGGATGCACCATTGGTTACAATCTTCTACTTGGTCGGAACTGGTTTTACACCATGACTGCCATAGCATCTACTGTCTTCTGGATCGTGCAATTTCCTCATGAAGGGAAAATTGTCACCATAGATCAACTTGATTACTGTATCCCAGACTCTCATCCGAACTCTGCCAACACCATCCCGTTATTGGATCAACCTCGGTACCGGTTCCAAGACGTTGGCATTGGTCTTATGAAGGATTCTTCCCTTATTGGAGTTTTCCTAGAGCTGGGGCCCCATGTTCAACCAATCAACATGATTTCATCGAATGTCACCACTTCCAATGATTCATGGGTGATTCTGAGTCCAACTGAGATTGAAAACTACAGCAACTCCATGCCTTTGAATAGGAACCTCGCAGGGTACAAAGCGATCCAGTCAGCCACCGATTGGGTCGATTGTTCTACCCATCACACCGTGGCACAGCTCCCGTCTGAGACTCATTCATCCCCACCACTTATCGATCCTCTCACTTTGATTTTTCCCACTGACGAATCAATTATGGAGGTCATGTGCGGTGATGAGCCACCATGGAGAGATTTTCATCATCGATCTTCATTCCCCACCATTCAGACGCTTGAGCCCGATACAAAATCCAGCCCTTCACTTGGAATGGTTCAAACCAAGTTTCCCACTTCCCTCGATGAAGTATTTTCTGAAGGAAACTTGGCTAACCTTATGGAAACCACTCCCATAGACATTTTAGTGAAGCCTGGTATCGTGGAAACATTCATATTGGCAAAACATGCACTCCCCTCAAAATGGAGTTCTACACTGCCTACTTTAAAAACTTCCACGATGTTTTTGCTTGGGGTTCTAAAGAAATGCCAGGAATAGACCCCTCAATTGTGGTCCATGAAATTTCAACCTTCCCTGGAACCCGAACTGTTCAGCAAAAACTCTGACCCGTCCATCCTCGTAAGGCAACCGCTATTAAAGCAAAAGTTGAAAACCTTTTGCGTGCTGGTTTTATCTATCCTGTCCTATTGACAGAATGGGTATCTAACATCGTTCCCGTAGCCAAGAAATAGGGAACGATTAGAGTCTGTGTCGATTAAAGCGACTTGAACAAAGCTTGTCCAAAGGACAACTACCCAACTCCGTTCATCGACGAGATCATCGATAACTGCGCCGGGAGTGTCATTTTTTCATTTATGGATGGGATTTTTGCATATCGAAAGTTACCTTTTGCCCTTAAAAATTCCGAGGCAACTTTCCAATGGGCGATGTCATACACATTTCTTGATGATCTTCCCGCTCATTCTCAGACCCGGGAAGACCATCCTGATCACTTAGGTGCCATTTTCGAAAGGTGTCGTCGCTACAATATCCGTTTGAATCCACATAACTGCGTCTTTAGCGTGGAAGCCAGAAAAATTTTGGGATTCATAATCTCCAAAAGTGGGATAAGATTATATCCTGCGAAGGTAGAAGCTATCTTATCCCTGCCTTCCCCCACAAACATCCCATAACTTCAAAGTTTGCAAGTGTAATGTCCCCATTCAAATAAGTGCATAGTAAGACAATCCCATCAATCCTACTAGTTTCCTAGGTTGGATGGGCACATGTGGGATGGTAATAAGGAAGCTACTAAATGATATTTAGACATTAGAAGGGTTCAAGCATTTAATAAATATGATGAATAAATAAATTCAAGAGAAATTCTAGGTGGCAAGTGGTTTTGGAGACATATGGAGGTGGTGGGACCCACACTAGCTTGATTTTTCAATGACACATGGCAGCTCTCTCTTGCCAATTCGAATTCATGGGAAGGTGAACACTCTTGGGTGAGTTGGTAAGTCATAACACATGGCATTGAGCATCTTAGGTCGAAATGGGATGGAATAGTAACCTCCATGGGAGAGGAAGAGTCAAATTGGAGACTAGTGGACACTTGGGCTAGATTCCCTAGTTTTATGACAACAATAATGAAGCATCTATGACATTTATGACAAAATTCAGACCTGACTTCTTACACTTGACCATTATGAAATCATCCCCAAAAATAGGCTCAAGGAAGGCGCTCATGGAGTTGGAGGAATCTAAAGAGACTCAAATTCGAATTTGGGAGAAGATGGAAGGTTGGAACTAGGAGACAAGTGGCAAATTAGGAATATTTTCTAAATGAAAAATTATTGAATCTATTGAGAGGATTTCGACCCCTTGAAGGCTAATGTTGGTTATAAAATGTAGAAATCAAGTATGAGAATGCCTTTTGATGATTTGAAAAAACTTGCATTTGTGAAGAGAGAACTAGTGGATGCCTAGTTTCTTGCCTTAGCCAATTTCGAGGGTGAAAGATTCCCATCCAAGTTGGTGCTTGGAGAGGCCACTCAGGTCTTTCATGGTGCTTTAATGGAGTTTTATTTGTAGGTATAAGCTACAGTAAGTTTCATGGTTTGGTTTAGTGCAGCACTTTCTCTCCACCATTTCCAATTTTGAAGGCATATTCGGGCTCCTTGAGGGATTGCGCTTTGGGTGAGATCTTGCACTCATTGGGAGAGATTCATATGATATTTTTCTGATTGTAATAGATTCATATCCTCTGTTCTTCATATTCAGAAACTCTTAGGTTGAAATAGCCATTGAATGTATGCAAAATTATTGATTAATGAGCAAACAAGGTCTGTTTCCCCAATGCTTTGATGTATGACACTATAAGGTTGATTATTTCGAATGGATGGATGATTCTCTGATATATTTGTGATTAATATACTGCCATGGATATATTATACAAGTTTCATGTACTGTACTTGAGCATTTGAAGCATTTTTACTCAGTTTGTTTGTATTGAGAGGTGAAATAGTGTCATTTCCCCAAGGATCGAATTGGGGGTTTTTGCTGTTGAATGTGAGAGAGTTAGAACAGTAGTAAAAATCAATTAATGGTGCATATGAGACCTTAATCACATACTTAACACATTACATACCTCTATTCATAAATTCGTGGGAGTTTGGAGGCATTTAGAAGGCCATTTGCAATGTTACCCCGGGGGGATTTGATGCACAAATTACTAGTCAAATTTACCTATATTGATCAGAATACAAATCAAGTTTGCAGCAATATTTGGAGGGCCATAAAACATCCTTGAACCTAATATTCAAGTCTGAATACCATTCATACACTCCTACAGAAGATTTTGGATCATTTGGGTTGATTTGGAGGTCAAAACAGTAAAACTAGTCAAAGGTCGAAATTGGGGAAAAAGTGGAAAAATTGGCATTTTAATAAAATTTTGAAAAATGGTCATTACAAGTGGTATCAGAGCATGTTCTTGGCACCTTATGATCTTAACAAGAATTCAAAATAATAATCCACCACCCTTTGAACCAGTAGTTGAAGAGGTTTTTGTTGAAGAAGAGGTAGTAGAAGAAGAGGAGTCTTTCACTGAAACCATGGGTAGAGAGGAGGATGACAAATTAAAACATACGGAGGAACTTATTGCAACCTGAGATCCATTTTTCTCTAAACTTTCAGCAAACATGGATAGGATAGGTGATAAATTGTTGCAAGGATTCGAATTGTTGATTAGCCAGCTTCAAAGCAAAGGGATAATAGGAGATAATAGTGATTCACACTCAGGGGAAAAGATGAAAGGGAATGAGCATATTTTCTCAAGTACAGGACCTCATAATAGACCTAATGAATTTCAAAGCACACAAAGGCCTACTGCACCTAAATTTCTCACACCCAAAGAAGAGCCCAATATTGAATTGGATTACAAGAAACTAGTAAATGATTGGAATGATTTGAATGAAGAGTGTAAAAGAGGTGTACCACTTAGTGACTACATTGATGCTATGAAAAATATTAATAGGAAAGGAGACAATAGGAGTCCATTCCAAAACAAAGAATTAAATAGTGCTATTGGAAAAATGTTACTTCCTACTTTTGATGGTTCTTCTCAAAATTCTGCTAACACTTGGGTGCAAAAATTGGATTTATATTTTCAGCTGAATCCTATGTTGGAAGAAGATGCATTAAAAATGGCCATTTTGCATTTGGAAGGAGATTCCAATGAATGGTGGTTTCATGGGCTGAAAAAATTGGGTCATAATCAGGTTAAAACATATGGAGAATTTGTTGATAGGGTACTAGAAAGATTTGAACAAAAAGATCCAAAATTGCCTTTCAAAGAACTAGCTCAATTGAAGCAAACTGGGTCCCCTACTGAATATATGATGGACTTTCAAAAATTATCAGTCAAGGTGGCTGATGTATCTATGGGAAGATTAGTATTGATGTTCACTGAAGGTTTGGCTGAACCCTTAAGAGGTTTGGTCAAATCCCACAAGCCAACTACATTAAAAGATGCAATGAGCTTGACTAGGGATCTCCAAAATGTGCTTCCTAGAACGAGATTTCCTCCTAAGCCTAGCTATAAATTTGAAAAGAAACCTTGGAAAAGGGATGGATATGATACGAAACCTTGGAAAAGAGAGTCATTTGAGAGGAATAAAAAAGAGGGACTAAACAGGGATGAACTTAGAAAAAAGAAACTATGCTTCACATGCTTCCAACCGTGGACACCGGGGCACAAATGTACCAAAGGAAAGGCTCAATACATAGAAGTGTTTTCTGATAATGAGGGGTATGATGGGGGCATGGATGAAGATGGACATATTTCATATCAAGAAGAGGCATATGAGACAGCAGTAGAAGAGGAAAGACAAGAAGAAAATCAGCCTTCACCGGACAAAGCAAGAATGGTTGTGCTTTCAGCAGTACCTCGATATCATACTATCCGATGCAAAGGTGTGGTACAAGGACAAAGAACTTCAGTTTTGGTAGATGGAGGAGCCACTCATAACTTCATTGATGTAGAGATGGTAGAGAAAAGAAAGATACCTATTGAACCATTTGATGGCTTCACAGTTGTCATTCCCGGTCACAACACAATGCAATGCAAAACATGGGTTCCAAAGCTGCAAGTCACCGTAGGTAACTATACTTTTGTTCATAGTTTTTATGTGGTTGATGTTGCTGATACTAATGTGGTTTTGGGAGTGCAATGGTTGTATTCAATAGGAGAGCATACAGTAAATTATCAAATTCCCGAAATGAAATTCCAAGATTCAAAAGGAGTACAAAGAGTTGTGAGAGGGCAACACACTTATCCAAATCAAGTAGTGACTTGCAATAGCATGAGATCTATATTGAGGCATGGGGATATAGAATGGGCTGCTGAATGTCATATTACATCTCCCAAGCCAACTATAAATATTTTCAAACACCCAAAGGAGATAGAGAGACTTTTGCAACAATATGAAAAGGTTTTTAGAGACCTTCCACATGGTATGCTACCAGATAGGGGGGTTGAGCACAGTATTGTTTTGGAGGAGGCTACTTCACCCATTCAGATACCACCTTATAGACATCCTAAAAGGTTTAGAGATGAGATTGAAAAAGCTATCCAAGAACTCCTAGAGTTGGGACTCATTAGACCAAGCTCTAGCAGTTATGCTTCTTCAGTAGTGCTAGTGAAGAAAAAAGATGGAACATTGAGAATGTGCATAGATTTTAGAGCCTTGAACAAAAAGACTATAAAGAATAGGTATCATATTCCTAGGATTGATGAGCTCATGGATGAGCTGCATGGGGCCAAATACTTCTCAAAAATTGACCTTAGATCAGGGTATCACCAAATTCGAATGAAAGATGAAGATGTGCAAAAGACCGCTTTTCGATGTCATTTTGGCCACTTTGAATTTCTTGTCATGCCTTTTGGGTTAACCAATGCTCCAGCCACCTTTCAAGCATGTATGAATAGGATATTTTGCAAGCAAATAAGAAGGTTTGTTTTGGTTTTATTTGATGATATTCTCATTTACAGTAAAACATGGGAAGAGCATTTGCAGCAGTTAGAGATTGTGTTGAAAATCTTGCAAGAAGAGTCCTTATTTGCTAAATTATCAAAATGTGAATTTGGAATGAAAGAACTACTGTATCTTGGGCACATTATTGGGCAAGAAGGAGTGAAGGTACACATGGAAAAAATTAGGGCTATCTTGGAATGGCCATCACCAAAAAATATTACCGAATTGAGAGGCTTTATTGGCATATGCACCTACTACATAAAATTTGTGAAAGGGTTCTCCAAGTTGACTTCTCCACTCACTGATTTGACTAAGAAGGATGCTTTCAAGTGGGATGAAGAGGCTGAAAAGGCCTTCCAAAAAATGAAATAGGTAATGAGTAGTTGTCCCATACTTGCACTTCCTGATTTTACTAAACCTTTTGTTGTGGAATGTGATGCTTCAGGTGGAGGAATAGGGGCTTTCCTAAAGCAAGGCCAACACCCCATAGCCTTTGAGAGCAGAAAGTTGCAGCCTCATGAAAAACTTTACTCCATCTATGATAAAGAAATGCTGACCATTATGCATGCATTGGCCAAATTCAGACAATACTTGGTGGGCAACAAGTTTGTGGTGAAAACTGACCACAATAGTGTAAGACACTTTCTCACCCAAAAAGATCTAAATGAAAGGCAAAAAAAGTGGGTAAGCAAGATTCAAGCTTATGATTTTGAGATTGAATATGTCAAAGGAAAGAATAATATAGTAGCAGATGCTTTTTCAAGAAGGCCTTCTTTTTCTCTCATGGATATTGCCAAGGATTGGAAAAACATGCTACTAGTTGAATATGCCAAATACAAATTTGCTTGTGATGTGTTGGATGGAATCAAAGGGGATGATAATTATAGGATTTTGAATGGGTTGATATATTATAAGGGAAGAATTTATTTAGTTCCTAACTCCAAGCTCAAGTACCGAATTTTGCAAGAAGCACATGATTCCCCACTAGCAGGCCATCCGGGGATCTTCAAAACTTATAGACAGTTGAGGCAAAGATTTTTTTGGAAGGGGCTGAAGGAAGATGTTCAGAAGTATGTGAATGAATGTAAAGCATGTCAACAAAACAAATCAGAACTTACATGTCCAGCCGGCCTATTACAACCATTGCCCATTCGGAGCAAAAATGGGACAGTATTTCCATGGATTTCATCACCGGATTACCTAAATCCTTGGGTAAGGATTGTATCTATGTGGTAGTTGATAGGTTGACAAAATTTGCTCATTTTTTTGCTGTTACATCATCTTTTAGTGCTGCACAAGTGGCTGATATTTTTTTCAAAGAAATCTTCAGATTGCATGGGCTTCCCAAGAGCATTGTCAGTGATAGAGATAATGGATTCATGGGTGCTTTTTGGAAAGAAATTTTTAGATTAGTAGGAACTCAATTGACTCCAAGTACCAGCTATCATCCACAAACTGATGGACAAACAGAGAGGGTAAACCAATGGTTGGAAGGATACCTAAGAAACTATGTGGGAGGGCAGCAAAAAGCATGGGCAAAATGGATACATTTGGGTGAGTTTTGCTACAACACCACTTATCATATGTCAATAGGAATGTCTCCTTTCAAAGCATTATATGGTTATGATGCACTTACATTTGTTGATATTATATTTGGTGATAGTAGAGCCCCAAAGGCTAAAGATTGGGTGGAAGAGAGCCAAGAAATTTTAAAGCTCTTGAAAGACAATTTGCAGGTTGCTCAAAATCAGCAAAAACAATATGTTGATAGACATAGAGAAGAGAGAACCTTTCAAGTCAATGATTTAGTATATTTAAGGTTGCATCCCTATAAACAAACATCTCTCAAAAAGAATGGAGCAGAAAAATTAAAGCCAAGGTACTATGAGCCATACAAGGTAGTGTGGAAGGTTGGAGAAGTAGCATATGAACTAGAACTTCCGGAAGGGAGTAAAATCCACAATGTATTTCATGTTTCTTGTCTTAAGAAAGCTCTTGGTCAGCAAATCATCACTTCAGAAATACTTCCTCCTTTAGTTGATGAAGGTCAGCTCACACTTGTTTCGGAAAAGATTATGAAGACACGGGAAAGAAGGTTGATGAGTAGAATCATCAAAGAATATTTAGTGCAATGGAATAACTTACCAAATGAAGATGCCACATGGGAAGAGGAGAAGATTTTGCAGCATCCAAATTTGAAATTTCTTGAGGACAATCAATCTTGGGTGGGGAGGACTGTAATGTCCCCATTCAAATAAGTACATAGTAAGACAATCCCATGAATCCTACTAGTTTCCTAGGTTGGATGGGCACATGTGGGATGGTAATAAGGAAGCTAATAAATTATATTTAGACATTAGAAGGGTTCAAGCATTTAATAAATATGATGAATAAATAAATTCAAGAGAAATTCTAGGTGGCAAGTGGTTTTGGAGACATATGGAGGTGGTGGGACCCACACTAGCTTGATTTTTCAATGACACATGGCAACTCTCTCTTGCCAATTCGAATTCATGGGAAGGTGAACACTCTTGGGTCAGTTGGTAAGTCATAACACATGGCATTGAGTATCTTAGGTCGAAATGGGATGGAATAGTAACCTCCATGGGAGAGGAAGAGTCAAATTGGAGACTAGTGGACACTTGGGCTAGATTCCCTAGTTTTATGACAACAATAATGAAGCATCTATGACATTTATGACAAAATTCAGACCTGAATTCTTACACCTGGCCATTATGAAATCATCCCCAAAAATAAGCTCAAGGAAGGCGCTCATGGAGTTGGAGGAATCTAAAGAGACTCAAATTCGAATTTGGGAGAAGATGGAAGGTTGGAACTAGGAGACAAGTGGCAAATGAGGAATAGTTTCTAAATGGAAAATTATTGAATATATTGAGACGATTTCAACCCCTTGAAGGATAATTTTGGTTATAAAATGTAGAAATCAAGTATGAGAATGGCTTTTGATGATTTGAGAAAAATTGCATTTGTGAAGAGAGAACTAGTGGATGCCTAGTTTCTTTCCTTAGCCAATTTCGAGGGTGAAAGATTCCCATCCAAGTTGGTGTTTGGAGAGGCCACTCAGGTATTTCATGGTGCTTTAATGGAGTTTTATTTTCAGGTATCAGCTACAGGAAGTTTCATGGTTTGGTTTAGTGCAGCACTTTCTCTCCACCATTTCCAATTTTGAAGGCATATTCGGGCTCCTTGAGGGATTGCGCTTTGGGTGAGATCTTGCACTCATTGGGAGAGATTCATATGATATTTTTATGATTGTAATAGCTTCATATCCTCTGTTCTTCATATTCATAAACTCTCAGGTCGAAATAGCCATTGAATGTATGCAAAATTATTGATTAATGAGCAAACAAGGTCTGTTTCCCCAATGCTTTGATGTATGACACTATAAGGTTGATTATTTCGAATGGATGGATGATTCTCTGATATATTTGTGATTAATATACTTTCATGGATATATTATACAAGTTTCATGTACTGTAATTGAGCATTTGAAGCATTTTTACTCAGTTTGTTTGTATTGAGAGGTGAAATAGTGCCATTTCCCCAAGGGTCGAATTGGGGGTTTTTGCTGTTGAATGTGAGAGAGTTAGAACAGTAGTAAAAATTAATTAATGGTGCATATGAGACCTTAATCACATACTTAACACATTACATACCTCTGTTCATAAATTCGTGGGATTTTGGAGGCATTTGGAAGGCCATTTGCAGTGTTACCCTGGGGGGATTTGATGCACAAATTACTAGTCAAAATTACCTATATTGATCAGAATACAAATCAAGTTTGCAGCAGTATTTGGAGGGCCATGAAACATCCCTGAACCTAATATTCAAGTCTAAATACCATTCGTACACTCCTACAGAATATTTGGGAGCATTTGGGTTGATTTGGAGGTCAAAACAGTAAAACTAGTCAAAGGTCGAAATTGGGGAAAAAGTGAAAAAATTGGCATTTTAATAAAATTTTGAAAAAGGGTCATTACATCAAGGGCATGCAAACTTTCTACGCCATTTCATTTGTAATCTTTTCGAGATAACAAAAGGCTATATGAGGCTTCTCAAGAAGAACACTCCCTTCATCTGGGACGACAAAGCCCAACGTTCCTTTGATAATCTAAAGGCGGCCTTAACTAAAGATCCTGTGATTCAACCCCCCAATTACACACGGGATTACATTCTTTATCTCGCAGCTTCGATTTCCACCATCGGTATGGTGCTAGTCCAGGAAGACCATAACGTCATAGAACATGTGGTATACTATCTTAGTAAGAGTCTTCTCAACTCCGAAACGCATTATTCACATGTTGAAAAACTGGCTCTGGCAACAGTTTTCGCTGTCCAGAGGTTCCGTCATTACATTCTACTCCGCTGGACCACTGTTATAGCAGATTTCAATCCAATGTATTATATCCTCACGCGTCAAGTGCTTGGGGGAAAATATTCTCGTTGGATCGTCATCTTACAAGAGTTTGATTTGGAATTTGCCAAAGCCAAGTCCAAGAAGTCTTTGGTCTTTGCTAAGTTGATTTGTAACTTCCCCGTGCTACCGAGCAATCCGAGCCCATCGATTCTCTTCCTGATGAATCGTTGTTCCTCATTAGCACGTCCGATCCATGGTACGGGGATATTTTATTATATCTCCAAACCCAACATTTCCGCCTCGACCTCACTCGTGATGAACGTCGATGTATCCGACATCACGCCAGATACTACCTCATAGTCAACGATACCCTTTATCGACGTGGTGTCGAAACTGTTCTTCGACGCTGTTTGACTTTAGATGAAGCGGAACGCGTTCTTAATGACTGCCATGCTAGAGCATGTGGTGGTCATCTCTCTGGGATGGCTACGGCCCAGAAGATACTGCGAGCGGGATATTTCTGGCCCTCGGTTTTCAAATACTGCATTGAAACGGTTAAGAAATGTCCACCCTGTCAATTCTTCCATAATAAGACACCCTCGCACCCTGCTCCACTCCATCCTATTATTGTCGTCGGCCCCTTTTCCAAATGGGGCATAGATTTCATGCACTGTAAGCCCACTTCAGCCGAGGGGCATAGCTATGTCATAGTAGCTGTTGACTATTTCACAAAATGGGCTGAAGCGATGCCTACTTATGCTGAGGACGACAAAACAGCAACACAATTCATATTCAATCACATTATAGCTAGATTTGGTGTCCCACAATCCATTGTGACCAATCATGGCTCCCACTTAAGGAACCATATGATTGAGGACTTCACCCCATACTACCCACAAGCTAATGGCCAAGTTGAAGCCATTAACAAAGTTCTGAAACAAATGAGTCAGTGTATTGTGGGTACTCATAAGTCCAACTGGCACTCAGCTCTGTTTTCGGCACTATGGGCATACCGAACCTCAGTAAAAAGTGCTACTGGGTTTATACCATTCCAACTGGTGTATGGCCTAGAAGCCATTTTACCGATTGGATGTGAAATTCCATCACTTAAGATAGCCATAGAGCTACTTCCCCACACCACTTCCGAAGAGGAACGGTTTCTATACCTAGCCAAGTTAGATGAAACCCGCTGCAACACTACTTTAGCCAACGAAGCTCATAAAAAACGCGTCAAAGCACAGTATGACAAATTCGTTCAACCTCGGGTTTTCAATGAAGGTGACCTCATACTCACATATGATCAAATGCACGATAAACTTGGAAAAGGAAAACTAGAATCTATGTGGTACGGCCCCTTTGTTGTAAAACATGTCTTGGAGAAAGGAGCCTATGAACTCATCGATTGTGATGGCACACCATTGGCACGGCCCCGCAATGGGTTGTACCTCAAACGCTTCTACGCGTAGGGTTATCATGCGCGAGATACTTTTTGTACATAATGTACCTAGCTATTTTTCACTTATCTTTTTTGGTGTGCGCACACGGACCAGATGTATCCATTCTTACCTTGACTTGTTCTTTTATGCGCAGATGTCTGCCTACTTCGGATTCGCCGACGATGCGAGCCGACATACCCGGAACCTCGCTTCCGCAGCATGGGTAATCTATTCTCCCACTGGCGAGTTGCTATCTTCAGGAGCCAATTGTTTGGGTCCCGCAACCAACAATATCGCAGAGTACCATGCAGTCATCGGACTCTTGACGGAGGTTGCTTCCCTTGGAATTGACTCCCTATCAGTCTTTCTAGACTCCCAACTCGTGGTTTCTCATCTGAATCGTGTTTACACAGTTCGCGATCCTATCCTACTTCGCTTATTTCGAAGGGTACATCTCTTGGAATGATCTTTTAATTTTATTTCATATCAACATATACCAAGAGAATTCAATTATATAACTGATTCATTAGCTAATTACATTTTGGATTGGCATCTTTCCCATACATAAAAACACATCATAAAATAAACACACAAGTCATTGTAAATAAATAGGTCATAAAAGTAGGTCCCCATATATATCACTGTATATAAAAGTGTTTTTTCAAATACATAAAGTTTGTGTCTTAAAGACAAAATTTGGGACCTAGTCCCATACAAAATTTGGCTATCAAAAGCCTACATATCGTATACATGCCGCAAAAAGATTAAAGATACCATTTAAGGAGATCTGGGAGAGCTATCATGTTCCTCCTCAAATTCCTCACGCTGCTGGTGATAACACATTATAGCCCGAGCCACCCTACGGAGGAGTCGGCTAATACGCCTAGGCACACCTACGGTATGCCGCTGGAGATGCAAAGAGATGTCGTCCATCCTCATAGCGGGGACACCGTGGGTTAAACCCTGTAGGTTCCTCTCTATCTCCTCGACCCCTCCCACCTCATCCTCATCTTCTTCCTCGTCCGGAGCAGCTCGGCAATCAACACCCCCTCTGCGTAACGACGAGTACCCTACCGGTCTCTGTGGTCCACAATCTGCGACATGCACACGTATATATATTAAAGTCTTTTTTACACATTCTAAAAAACAAAAAAAATTATATATTCAAAACAAAACAAAAAGAAGAAACATTTATGAAGTTCATACCTGAATTGTCCCAATCCTCATCTTCCGACAGTGCCAAGTCTATGTCCTCGCGGAAGTCCACCCCTGCATAGGGGTAGTCATCGATAATCACAATCTGTTCCTCGAGCCACGAGAAGAAATCCTCATTGAAATCCAGACGTTGCGGCCCTCCAAGACGTCCTGCATACTCGCTCCATCAAGCCATCCATGGCTCGGTGGGTGGACGGGGGGGCATAGTCAGCTGTGGGCGCAACAACGGCACCCTCGCCAAGAAGAAGGTGACCAAGATGCTCCCGTACCCAAATTGAGAGTTCTCTCCAAGCCTACACTTGTTCACTTGCTCTTTGAGGTTGGTCAATACTGCCTCGCACCAATTGAATACTGTTCCTACCATGCAATCCACTGCAAGACTCATCTGTGTACGGGATGCCTGATGGGGACCCGTACTCCCTGTTGCACGTGTGATGGTGAACAACACAGTTTTTAAAGGAATTTCTACAATGTCCTTAATGACCACCTTGCCGCTTTTCTTCCCCGAACCTTAACGGCAATAACAAGCAATTAAAGCATTAGTGCTCGCCTCCGAGGCTGTGAACCCAGTAAAACTCACCCAGGATACTCTTTTTGAGAGGCCCGTGAGGAAATAAATGTCCTCGAGTTCAATCTCGAGGGTGTGTTCTCCCACTCGAAAAGCTTGAATGTCGGGGGTCCCACATTTGAATAATGTGGGTGAGAATTTTTTCCTGCTTACGGATACCTTTGGTCTTGAAGAATTTCAACAAACCACATTCCCGCAATGCAGTCAAGGTCTCTTGGTCATCTTCAGCCAACAAATCATTCGCTTCATGCTCTCTTTCTTTCCAATTGACCATTTTTCTCCAAACAAGTTGCAGACACCTGCAAAAGGTCATAGGAAACATTCATTAATCATTTAACAACTTGATCTCAGATAAAAAATTTGAGAAAAACTAATTTTTTTCATCTTAAAAATCGCCACTATCGCGCCTGGGGGCAATGCGCCTGCGCAATACTACACAGTATCGCGCCCCTGTTCAACTCTACAACGCGGTACTGTTACACAGTACCACGTTTCCCGATACGGCTCCCACGTGGTACTGTGGATAGCGAAATTTTTCCATTAGGGCCTTCCCAAAAATTAACTTCTACTTACTGAAATCAAGTTATTTATCTATGAAATGAAAGAGGGGCTTGAAAGCTCTTACCTGGCGCAAACGGTTCTTGAAACGGTGCTCCGGATCTCCAAATATGAACTCTTGAAGTTTTTGCTCCTCAATGTGTAAAATCTCCTCTTTTGGCAAATGCACAAGTGAAATGGTAACTTTCCATATTTACCTATTCCTTATATAACTTTTCACTTTCTTTTTTTTTACTCATTATTTTATCTGGTTAAATTAAAACCCATTTCACATTACTAATATCTGGTTCCATGAGCATTTGTTGATAGGGTCTCCTTTAAAAAATGTTCACACTGGCGTTCATTTATTGTCTGACCTTCATTTTGAGCCTACTTTATCTTTTTCGTGCTCAGGATTAAAACTTGAAAAAGATTCCATGCGCTTTTACACCCGTGTCGTGCTTTTCAAACTTAAGTAAACGGTGTTGAGCTTAGTCAGCTTTACTCATGCTCGTTAAACGATGAGTAAAGTATTATCCTGGTTGTATTTTATTCTTTTTTCGGACCAAAATAATTAAAAATTATGAAAAAGACCATTGGATTCCATAGTTAAGCTCTTTTCAAACTCCCTAAAATTGAAAAGATTGCCAAGTGATCTTGACTCTTTCACACTTGTAAAAGTATTCGAAAGGTCATCTATTCGGTGATAGGTTGCCCCTTTTTCGGCCCGTCTAGACTACTTATGAGAAAGGTATACCTCGGTCAATTTTTGGCTGGGAGAGTTCTCTCAGGAATTATTTTACACTTTTTCGGGATTGAGGGACTAAATTTATGAAAAAATACACTTTGGAGCCTTCTTTAAGTTTTTCAGGCTCTCTAAATGTGAAAAACTACCAATTTTTCCTTCCTTGGACTCGTTAAAATTTGACATCGAAGGACCCACTCTGGGACGAACCCCTCCTTTCTCAGGTTCGTAAAACATGTGAGATTGGACTCATCTATGAGATGAGCTATACCTAGCATTTGTTATCCTATTCAAGCTCGAAAAACAACAAAGAGGTACTCGTCTATCATGTGGGGGGAAAATGGGAAATAAGTCGAGTTTGTTTTGTTGGCAGCTTGTCAGTCGTCACCTTTGAACATGGCATGCGTCTATCCCTTGTCTATTTTGGGTATCTATTTTCGTTGAGTTATGGTCATCATCCTGAGTTGTCTCTCTGGCCACGAGCCTACTCGTTCGGTGTCTGTCCTCTGCTATCAATAGTCCCTACTGCCAAGTCTTGTTACATTCCATTATATGTTCAAAGGGTTGCATTGTTTAGAGTCATTCATTTTGTCAGACCTCCACTGTGTCAGTACATGTTCCATTGTTTCATCATCCTATACTATCTTTCGTTCTGATTTCATGTCGATGATGTGGGAATCATTATGGTCCACCTTCGACAAGTCTAGTCCCATCGACGCCAAATCACTATCTGGGAATTGGACTTAGGAATCAACCACTAGTACCTTGGTACCTGCATGCCTCAATGGCAGGTTTCCTCGTGTTCGACAGTAGGTTTATATCATTGACCTCTGATCGAACGATCTCTCGAATGCTCGACATCAACCCATTCATTCGCATTTCGTTGAGATGTACTAAGATACCTTGGGGATCATCGTCATCGTTGGTGATTTCCCTCGCATTTGTTAATGGTTCACATCATTGACCGGAAATCAAATGGTTTCTACCATGTTCGACTTCAACACCTTGTAATCACATGGCTAGATTCGTATCATTTGCGATTGAGTAGAAGACCCTGGGCGCACCTCTGTATCTTGATTGCGTCCAGGTTGCGATGGAGATGTCCTTTGTATTGTCACACAGATCCACTTTTGTATTGGTCGTGGATGTGTCATTACTATCTCATGGATCTACGCTTGTTCTTAGCAGCCATGAATTGTCTACAGTCTATATCATCTCAGTACTCATGGATATGCAATGTATTGGTCGGCAGCCATGCTTTGAGTCAATTGTTTTCGAGCATGGGAATGCCCGCTCCGATGGTATATTTGACATTTTTGTTTATGTTTCAGCTCCTTGTTGCTCTCCTCGATGCTATATCCGCACAGTATTTGTAAATTCTTTCGGCCATTAGTCCCTTATGACTTCACACTTCAGGGGGCATCTGTTATACCTCCATATTTCACAGTGTCGCATCTTCACCATAAAAATAGTTGACGACACTTCCCCTACTGCTTAAAACACCCAGAAGAGAAAAATGATGAATGATCCTTGAAGACAAACCTATCCTGTCAAGAATCAACCCAGCTGAGACTTCATATACCTACACTACGACGCCTTGCTCCAGCTTAGGTTCACTATAGTCCCCACTACCGTGCTATGCGCTTTCTCTGCCATGCGGTACTACCGTGCTATGCTCAGTTTAAGAGCCGCGGTACTCCTTTTTTATCCTTTTTGCCATGGCTTGTGGGATCTTGATTTTCGAGAGATTTTTGAGGATTGGTATCCCTGATTCAATCCTCACTCAATTTCTCGGATTAGTGGGCCTATTCCACTAAACACTCCCAAGATCCATCCTTCTCTCTTGTTGGTTAACCCTACTACACACTATAAGAGAGAGGCATTCCATGAGCAAAAGAGAGGACTCTTGGAGACATCAAACTTATGATCTTGAATCTTTGGGGAGATAGCTAGAGGAGAAAGCACTTGGAGCTGGGAGTTGGCTTGGATATCAAACAACCATTGTAAGTGACTTCAAGTTGGTAATAAAACATAACTTGTCTTGTTTCCCAAATCATGTGTGTTGATTTTGTTTCAATTATATGATTTGTATCTGTTATAGATTTAGATCCTAACTCATATTTCAAGTTGCTAGAGAATCGTATATGCTTGTATCTTGGTTCTATTCTGACAGGTTCATTCATGAAGACTTGGAGATTGAAGCGACCATTAGGATGAGCAATTGGATCAAAGGTCAGTTAGATCTCTTCCATTTCTTTCAGTAGTTTAATCTTGAAATATTTTTTTAGACCTAGGAATTCAAGGTAGCATTTGTTATCTTTTTGTCTTAGTTTAGAGTCAGTTAAATTCTACCTTAACCTAAGAGAGTTTCTACCTATCCGTAGGGAGAAATTTCTACAACATGTTCATATGAAGAAATTTTTCATTGCTTTGGGTTAGTTTTGGGTACATATTTTACTTCTTTCTATCATTTTGAAAATGAATAAAATTGCATGTGCATTGGGTTCTGCATATTGGGAACGGAAAGAATTCTTCCTTACTTTAGCTAGTGTTCATCGAAGAGAAAGGCTCATTTCGATTCATCTTCATTTGCATGGTTTAAGTCGTCACAACACCATCAAGTTGCACTTCCATAACCCGATTTTGTAAGACAACCTCTAAAATTAATCTCCCTAACTAAACCAACATTAACCTCACTTGAGGAAATCAAAAGAATTTGGTAGTTAGGTAGGACACCGGGGATAGGCATCAAAATAATTCTCCCTTGTCATTTTTCATCTGAGACATAGTTGTTGTCTTCAGGGAACTAAAATCCTCTAGTATTTGTTGACACGGTCATACACCAGTTTGTGGAGGGGCCTCTTGATTGTTTTAAACTTTCAGGGGTTAAACCGCCGCGAGATTGAGAACCGGACGGACTCTGTGGAATGTCGCACTCCACTTAGCCCTAAGGCAACATCGATCATTGTCTTCCCTGTATTCACAGTAATGCAAGAGTGATAAGGCAGAAGCACCGAAAACCTTTTCCAACATGTCATGAACGAGGTAGCTTAGTGACTTTTCTTCTAGGGCTCTTTACCCAGGTTCCCTTTCAGTAGAGGGATATCCTTCCATTATTGGTCTCTCATTTTGTATTGTTCGTCTTGGATTTCATCACCTTGCGAACGATACAATTTGTTGAGGTCTCCAACTCTTAGTTATGAGGTTTCGCTTGCTATCTTGTAGAGGGTCTTTTTCTTTGTAGGGCTGCTTGTTGGCATTCTGGCCGTTTTGTTGTACAGCTCGCTTACTGTGGCAGCGGCCTCAGTATAGTTTTTTTAGCTTGCTCTTTTGGCCTGTGAGCCTTGTCTTTTCCTAGCTCCCCTTTCGCACGCTCGGTTTCCTGAGGGTTTTGAGTTCTTTTTAACAAGACTTCGTCCACATCACTTAGTTTTGTTTCATGGAGAATCTACCTCCATGCACCCATGCTCCTTCTGGGACTACCAATCCGAAGACCCCTTTTCAAGGGGTACCTTTTACTTTTCCTCCAGTTGGAGATATTGGTCCTCCCTTTATTGCCACGTTAAATCTTCCTGGATTAACCATAGGATTACTGGTATGGGTATTCAATCTGGTAATTCTGATTGCACCCAATGTTTCGAATGTTAATTCTCCACCACGAGAGATTCAACCCCAAACTAATCCTTCCCCTTCTTCGTTGGATGAATCTTCTTCCGTTCCTTCTTCATCGCCCGATCAAAGCAATAGTGTTAGTAATAAGGAGGATAAGAAGAAGAAGAAAAGGAAAGTTAAGAAGAAGAAGGATAAGGAAGAGACCAAGCACAAACCGGTTTCCCCTAATGGCACTCATTCTACGAAAACAACTCGTAAGCCCAAGTTCCCCTGCAACTCTGCAAGGGTGATCACCTTCTCAAGGATTGCCCTGGTCTTTCCCGTGTGTCAGAATTGTGGTCTAAAAACCCCAAACCACTTGTATCGTCAACCTCTGATCACCATGTTGATGACACTCCCTCAACCAGTGACCCCTTGGTGAAGGGTCGGAAGGGTAAAGTCCTATATCCCTGTTTGATATGCAAGGGAATGCACCGTACTTTCCTTTTTCCAAGCATGGATGAAGCTTCGCGGTGGTTGGAAGATATTACTAGTTCTCAACTGGTGCTTCCAACAAATGATAGTAAGTTGTCCCTCGACGCCTCGCTGGTTGACCAAGTGATCAATTTAGTTTCATCTGCAATTGATCCCGCTCTCCCTTCCGAGAGTGAAGTGGTCGAGTCGCTGTCATCTCCACTCGATCCCGCTCTTTCATTGGAGAAAGTCCAAACTAAAGCAGTCATCTTGACACAATCTTCGTCTCATTCTTATCTTCCAAGCGAGAGTGAATTGGAAACCGCTGATGTTTTCCTTATTGGTTCAGAATTTCCTCGGCAAGGGGAAACCCTGTCCGTTTCCGTGAGACCCCCTCCAAGTACTGAGGTTATTTCCTTTGATTGGAATGGTCTAACAAAATCTCGTCTTCCTTCAAGTGTATCTTTTCAAATATCTATAGGAGTTTTCGATAAAGAAATTTTCCATACGATAGTTGATGAAGTAGCTTCTGTTAGTATTCTATCCTCAACTGCTTGGAAAGCCTTAGGTTCTCCTCGGCTTGTGCCCGTCACTGACCATATATTGGCTTTCAATAGAAGGCCTACTGGAACTTTAGGGTCCCTTCCTCAGTTACCTATCACTTTGGGAGGGAAAACTGTCTGTATTGATGTCATGGTCGTCCAAGGTCCCTTAGATTTTAATCTACTCCTTGGACGTGATTACGTCTATGCAATGAAGGTTGTAGTGTCCTCACTCTTTTGAGTGATGTATTTTCCCCATCATGGGAATGTTGTGACCATCGATCAGCTTTCCTTTGTGACGCCCACTCATCGCATGACTCCTAGTCACCAAACTTCCCTAAATGTTCCACATGTTTTAGTGGTTTCTTCCCCCTAGGGGAGGACGTTTGGAGCAAAGTTCTATTCCAGTGTCAAGCTCATTAAAAAATGAAACCATTTTCTCAAGCATAGTTTACTTTTGGTTTTAAACTTGTATAAAAATGAAACCAACCATCAGTTCAAGCATAATTTAATTTTGGTTTTAAGCTTGTTTAAAAATGAAACCAACCATCATCCCAAGCATAGTTTACTTTTGGCTTTAAGCTTGTGTAAAAATGAAACCAACCATCATTTCGAGCAGAGTTCCCTTTATGTGTCAAGCTCGTTAAAAAATGAAACAGGTCACCATGAGCATAGTTCCCTTTCTATGTCAAGCTCGTTAAAAAATGAAATAGGTTCCTACGACCATAGTTTATTCTTTGTTTCAAGCTCGTTAAAAAATGAAACTGCCCCTCAAGCACAGTTTACTTTTGGTTTTAAGCTTGTGTAAAAATGAAACCAATCCCAAGCATAGTTTAGGTTCGGTTTCAAGCTTGCGTAAAAATGAAACTACCTTTGAGCATAATTTCTTTCTGTTTTAAGCTCATTAAAAAATAAAAAGGACCCTTTCAAGCATTGTTATTATCTATTTCAAGCTTGTGTAAAAATGAAATAGATCTCCCTTCCATTTGTTCGAGTCTCTCGCTAGAGTTAGGATTTGAACCTTCATTTCATCTGCCTGGGTCACTTGGTCCTGGTTCTCCCTACCCCCCTAGTGAACACATTCGCATTAGTAGCCAGGATTTTTGGGTAAGGAAGAAGAGTAGTTAGATGAAACATAGCTTGGGGGACATGTTTAGCCGTTAGCAATCATGCTGGGGGCATTTACCAACCCCTGGTCATCATGTTGGGAGGGAGCTCATCAATGGGCCTTAACCGTGAGCAAAGTTTACCTTTGCTTTCAAGCTCATTAAAAAATGAAACCAGTAGTCTGATCAAAGTTCTACTCCTATGTCAAGCTCGTTAAAAAATGAAACACATACTTTCCCTTTGAGTCGAGTCTCCTCGTAGACTTAGTACCTGAACCTTCTTTTCACTCGCCTATACCTTAGGCGAATGAAATGAAGCTTGAGGGCATGTCTTCAACCTCTGGAAGTCACATTGAAGTCAACTCGATCGCCTCTCCACACCACTACTTCTAGCAATCATGCTGGGGGCATGTACCAACCTTTGGATTTCATGACGGGAAGAAGTTCACCATTGGGAACATTTTCGAGCATACTTTCCTTTTTAGGTTTCGAGCTCATTAAACCATGAAAATTACGTAAGCATAGTTCATTTTCTGTTACAATCTCGTTAAAAAATGAAGCATACATCATGAGCATTCTTCCAACCTATCTTCGAGCTCGTTAAAAACAGTAAGATGGTGTTCGAGCTTACTTTTCACTTTTTTTCGTGCTCTGGTTAAAACATGAAAAGTGGTTTGAGCTTACTTTTCACTTTTTTTTGTGCTCTGGTTAAAACATGAAAAGTGGTTTGAGCTTAATTTTCCTTTTTTGTGCTCTGGATCCAAACATGAAAAATATTTCGAGTGCTTTTGATACCATTATCGTGCTTGTTAAACAATTTGAGCAAAAAGGTGTGTCTAACTAGTATAGGCTTATCACTTTATCCGGCCTCGCTAGACTATTTACGGAAAAGGAACTGTGCCAAGTTTACTTTTCCTTTGTCGTACTCAGTCATCAACCATGACAAAGTTGTACATGGAGTCCTCTTTAAGCTCTTTTTAGAATCCTAAAATAGGAAAAGATGGCCAAGTGAAATTGATTCATTCATGCTTGTAAAAGGATTTGAATGATCGTCTCCCTAGTGATAGTTTACCCCTTTTTCGGACTAGGGGGAACTACTTACGAAAAAGGAATACTCCGGCCAATCATGACTGGAAGTATCCTCTGCCGCGTTGTTTTACCCTTTTTCGGGCGATGAGGTTAACCTTACGAAAAAGGACCGTTGGAGTCTTCTTTAGTTCTTTTCAGACTCTCTAAACATGAAATGACGACCGAGTTTTCCTTCCTTGGACTCGTTAAAATTCAACATCGAAGGGGACGAACCTCTCCTTTCTCAAGTTCGAAAAACATGTGAGATTGGACTCATCTATGAGATGAGCTATACCGAGCATCTATTATCCTCCTCAAGCTCGTAAAACAAAAAAGATGTACTCGTCCATCATGTCGGGGGAAAATGGGAAAATGAGTCAAGTTTACCTTGTTGGCAGCTTGTGAGTCATCACCTTTGAACATGGCATGCATCCTCACCTTGTCTGTTTTGGGTAGTCAGTCTTGCTGATAGTGTCATCATTATGATCATGCGTCCTCATTATTGCTATGAGTTCACACTTCCTATGGTTCTGTCTGTTCAAGTAGTCCCTGCTGCCAAGCTCTATTTCATGCCGTTATATGTTCAAAGGGTTATTACCTTGAGTCCACCTCCACTTCATGTCAAACCTTCCCTTTGTTTCAATACATATTCTATTGTTTCATCGGTCCATACTATCTCTCATCCTGATTTCGTGTCGATGATGTGGGAATCATTATGGACCACCTTCGACGAGTCTATTCCTGTCGACACCAAATCATTATCCAGGAATTAGGCTTAGGAGTCAACCACTAGTACCTTGGTACCTGCATGCCTCAATGGTAGGTTTCCTCATGTTCAACAATAGGTTTTCATCATTGACCTCTGATTGAATGATCTCTCGGATGCTCGACATAAACTCCTTTATTCGCATTTCGTTGAGATGTACTATAGATACCTTGGGGATCATTGTCATCATTGGTGATTTCCCTCGCATTTGTTAACGTTTCACATCATTGACCGGTAATCAAATGGTTTCTACCATGTTCGACTTCAAGACCTTGTAATCAAATGGATAGATTTGTATCGTTCGCGATCAGGTAGAAGACCCTGGACACCCTTTTGTATTTTGATTACGTCCAGGTTGCAATGGAGATTTATTTTGTATTGTCACACAGATCCACTTATGTATTGGTCGTGGCTATGTCATCACTGTCTCATGGATCTACGCTTGTTCATAGTATCCATGATTTGTCTACAGTGTATATCATCTTAGTACTCATGGATCTGCAATGTATTGGTCGGAAGCCATGCTTTGAGTCAATTGTTTTCGAGCATGGGAATGCCCACCTCGGTGGTATATCTGACATTTTGTTTCTATTTCAGCTCCTTGTTGCTCCCCTCGATGCTATCTCTAAACCATATTTGTAAAGTCTTTCGGCCATCAGTCTCTTCTGACCTCACACTTTAGGGGGCATCTGTTATACCTTAATATTACACATTACGTATTAGTGTCGCATCCTTGCATTACCGACCTAAATGACAGTTTCCCTTAAATATCATCTGAGCATCTAGAGTGAAAACCATTGACTGAATACTGAAAGCAAAACCTTTTTCTGCCATCTTCCAACCCAACTTAGCCCTATTTGTGAGCACTACCGCTCCCTACACATCTCCAGGGGCGCAGTATTCAACACTACCGCGCATTGCTCCTTCTTTGGAGCACGGTACTACTGCGTTATGCTCAGTTATGCTCTTTGGAATTCAACCTTTGAGGAGATTTTTTTGGGATTACCACCTTTGGTTCGATCCTAACTCCTTCTTTGTTTAGTTGGCCTGATCCACTAAACCCTCCATAGATCCACACTTCTCTCTTGTTGTTTAACCTTCCCATGTGCTATAAGAGAGAAGCTTTCCATTGGCCAAAGAGAGGACTTTTGGGGCATCAAACCTATGATCTTCAGACTTCTGCAAAGATAGCTAGAGGAAGCACTTGGAGCTGGAGGATTGGCTTGGATATCAAGCAACCTTTGTAAGCACTCTTCAAGTTTGTAATAAAAGATAACTTGTCTTGTTTTTCCCATTTCATGTGTATTGTATAGATCTTTGATGTGAAATGTATTTAGTTTAGATTTGAACTTAATCTTTGCTTCAAGCTATTTGGAAGCTTGCATGCTTGTCCTTTGTTTGATTTCAACAGGTTCTACATTGGAGCTTCGGGATCAAGAGCTAGAAGCGGGACAAACGTCGAATTGGAAGGTGAGTTACGTCTTTCATCTCTTCTGAATGCATTTAATCTTGTTGTGAAGATTAGTTTAGGAACTCATGGTAGCATTTGTTTCCTTTTTGTATTAGCATGGAGTCAATACATCCTGCTTTATCCTAAGAGAGTTTCTACCTATCCGTAGGGAGAAATATCTACAACAGGAACCATACCCCAACAAGGAACGGGAAACATTCCTGAGACACAACAATCCCAAGGAACCATACCCCAACAAGCAACATGAAACATTCATGGGATGCAACAACCCCAAGGAACTATACCCGTCATCCCTACTCAACAGAATGTTCAACAACCGGTACTACGTTGATTCCGAGTCAAACGATAAATCCCATGATTTCGAACACACAACCGGTTAACCAGATGGACTACTATCCTCAGAACTTCCAACAGTATCCTGCAGGAAACATGTATGGGTACAATATGCAAGCGTATGATGTGCAGGGTCCTACAGACATCCCTACACCATACATTTTCTACTCATACCCACAGCCCAATTGTCAACTTCCTTTCTTGGCTACACTAGAATTACCCGATTTTTTGTGGCTTATCAACGATCCCATATGGCATGAAACAAATTGGAAACCCATCCCAGCTAAACTACCATCAGACATTCCTAATTTCGATGCCAAACCCGGGGAAGACCCCAAGAACCACATAATGACCTTCCATCTTTAGTGTTCATCGAAATCATTGATGGACGACTCCATTCGGTTACGGCTCTTCCAGCATACCCTCACCGGCACGGCAGCAAAATCGTATATCAAGCTGCCACAACACTACTTTCACGATTTCAATACCTTGGCTATGCAGTTTCTGACACATTTCCAGCTCCCCATCCTATACGAGACTAGAACAGACCTATTGACCTCACTACGTCAAACCACTTCCACACACATCTCGGACCATATTCATGAATGGCGTTGATGCCGTAGGTTAATCAAGGCACCCATTCCGGACCAGTTACTCGTTGATTGGTTCACAAAGACATTTCTCCTCCCATCGCCAGAGATATTGCCATGGGTGGACCTGTCACGGAGGAACAAGCGATTTCTCGCGCTTAGTATATGGATTTGGTATATACCCAATCCAAAACTTGATACGAGCTTATTCCCCATGCCACTCGCACCACTGCTGATCCAACCAAGCCTGCCACTAAACCCCCCATCGATGACATCATCGGTTCAGTTAAGGCTCATCCTACCACCAAACGGACTGGGTAGCAAGCTATTGCTTCCCCCTCTCCACCCCAAGCTGCTCCCAAAGCTTCTACCTCTCCTACTCTCTCCTCCGAGGTGAACGCAATTCAATCCACCTCACAACCATTCGTGGGAAAGAAGAAGAATAACCGTGGAAAATCCAAGAAACCTTCTAACCAATAGGAGAACCCCAAGCCGCAACCAACCAACAACGATCCCAAACCATGCCGGAAAGCAAAGTTCCCCTGCCTGATTTTCCAGGAAGATCACTACACACGCGACTGTCCCTACAAGGATGAAGTCAACAAATTTGTTAAAGGATCCACCCGCACGGCAGTGTTAACCGACCCTTTCCCCCAACAACAACAGCATATGGTTTCCCATGATCCCCCACAAGGGGGCAATCCGAACAACCCACTCTGCGGAGAAATGTCCGCCAACCGCGAAATTCTGATGACTGTTAAATTTTGAGCATTAATTCACAATACTCTAGGATCTTTACTAAGAGAATAACATGTACATTATATCAATGCATATCAATCATAACAAGCATGTCAATCATCACAAGAAGCAAAAGCATGAGAGACAATAGACACAGAGTTTCTGTGGGGAAAACCCTAAGGTGAAAAACCCCACAACTTCCTCAGAGATAGATAGAGCAATAGCTCAACCAAAGTACAAGAGATAGACTCCTCTTAGTAGTTGATCCTCCTCCTCACATGTGCGCCACTTTCCGAGTGAAGGAAGTGTAAGTTTTGAAGTGATCCAAATAGAGATCTCCCGATCTCTATTTATACGTGTCTTGTTTTCCCAATAACCTTATGGGGCCGACTTGTCTAGCTAGGTACAATAACTTCATATTACATTATATCGGGCCGACCCCTTACAAGGTGGTCTAATAACCCATTGGCAAGTTAACACACTTACGACACTTGTCAATACAAATGATGACACTTCTGTATAGAGGAATAATACATCTCTATAGGGGTACAATAAATATATAGATGAAATACATTCTGAAGTTACATATACATCAACACTCCCTCTTAACTAGGAAGGTATTTCTCGACATAGATCATCTAGCACAAGTCTTCTTCTTTGGCTCATCGTCATCGATGCATTGTCCTCGAATCATCGTCAATGCTGCTGCTATCTCAATCAATCTCTAAATCTACTCGTCATAGGAAGTTCTACAGAGCCAGCCCTTTTTCATGCTAGTTGTAGGCGCACCACCTGCAGGTCTTCATCATCAATGGCCATACTGTGGATCCCAGGATTGATTACTTGCGTCAACAAAACTTAGTGCAAACTACAGGTTCTTTTACATGTTGACCTTCACAAAACCTACTCAGAGCATCCCAGGATGTTACGAGCAAACCGCTCTACCTATCTGGATCTCGATAGAGCATCCCAGGCTGTTACGAGCACACCGCTCTACCTGTCCGGATTTTAAAGGATCTTTTCTATGTGAACTTTCGCAAAACCTACTCAGAGCATCCCAGGATGTTACGAGCACACCGCTCTACCTGTCTGGATCTTGATAGAGCATCCCAGGATGTTACGAGCACACCTCTCTACCTGTCCGTATTTTAAAGTATCTTTTCTATGCAAAACTGTAGCAAAACCTACTCAGAGAATCCGAGGATGTTACGAGCACGCCACTCTACTTGTCTGGATCTCGATAGAGCATCCTAGGATGTTACGAGCACATCTCTCTACCTGTCCGGATTTTAAAGGGTCTTTTCAATGCTACCTGTAGCAAAACCTACTCAGAGAATCCCAGGATGTTACGAGCACACCGCTCTACCTATCTGGATCTCGATCGAGAAACCCAGGATGTTACGAGCACACCGCTCTACCTGTCTGGTATTTAAAGGGTCTTTTCTATGCTACCTGCACAACCTGTCCACGGCCATAGAGTATCAAACCGATACTCACCATACATCATCCTGATGTACATCATCACATGATCAACCTGATCATCATCATACCATCAACCTGATGCGTATCATCTGGAGCAACATCCTAAAGCTCGTCATCTGTGATCATCCTGATCAAACAGTATATCCATCTGATGCATACAAAGCATCTACCTGATACATACAAATGCATCCATCTGATATACATAATGCATCCACCTGATACATATACAAACACATGATCTACCTGATCATATCAGACATCCAACATGATGCGTACATACATACATATAAATGATCCAACTGATCATATCCAGCATCCAACATGATGCGTACATACATACATATAAATGATCCAACTGATCATATAGAGCAGAAACTAGAACATCATCCTAATGCTCATCATCCAGCGCTTACATCCATAGCCATGTGAAGGATCCTCCTTCCACCATGCTTGGAATGGCTTCAGCAAATGTGTCCATCACTTCTTCCTCGAAGTGTCACCGATTTGAAGAACGCCAAGCCTCTCTCTGAAGTACTCGAACTTCACTCTAGCTAGTGGCTTCATCAATACATATGCAATCTGCTCATTTGTGGCAACATACAGGAGCTTCACTACTCCTCTCTGCACCATATCCCTGATATAGTGATATTTGATCTCAATGTGATTCGACCTTTCGTGGAACACCGAGTTCTCAGACAACTTCACAAAACTCTGGTTGTCACAAAAGATACCAGTGGTCTCCAGTGGGAGATCAAATGACTCTGACAATAGCTTCCGAATCCATACTGCCTCACAACTAGCCGAACAGGCTGCAACATACTCTGCCTCGGCTGTACTCAATGCGACGCAGGACTGCTTCTTGCTAAACCAAGAGATCACACCTGATCCCATACTGAAGCAGCACCTAGATTTGCTCTTCTTATCTGTAGCACTTCCTGCCCAATCTAAATCAACATAACCCTGCAGGTTAAACTTTTGATTCACTTCATACTTGAGCCCATAATCAACTGTACCGTTCAGGTACCTCAGAATATGCTTTACAGCAACCAGGTGAACACTCCTCGGATCCGTCAGGAACTGGCTCAATTTGTTCACCGCAAAGCAAATATCTGGTCTCGTGTTCGTCAGGTACATCAAGGACCCAATCATCTGACGATACATAGAGACATCAACCAACTCAGATGAAGCATCACATAGAAGCTTCGGGTTCGATGCCATAGGTGTGGCCATGGCCTTGCAATCCATCATCCCGAACCTCTTCAGGATATCTACTATATACTTCCCTTGTCCAAGGAAGATCCCATCTGCACTCTGCCACACCTCCATGCCTAGAAAATAGTGCATCATCCCCAAGTCCTTCATATCGAACTCGGCAGCAAGCTTCCTCTTTGTATCGACAATCAATTTATCATCTCTTGTTACAAATAGGTCATCCACATATTGGAGTAGTATCACAGGATTTCCTTCCTCAACCTTGTAATAAAGGTTGGAATCCGCTTTACTTTTGGTAAAGCCCAAACTAGATAGGAAACTGTCCATCCTACCATACCAAGTTCTGGGAGCTTGCTTCAAGCCATACAAGGATTTCTTCAATCTGCACACATATGACTCCCTATCATGTCTTTCAAAACCGAGTGGCTGCTCCACATACACTTCCTCTTCAACTACACCATTCAAGAAAGAAGTCTTGGCATCCATCTGGTGTATCTTCCATTTCATCGATGCAGCTAGGGAAAGTATTGATCTGATGGAAGTGTACCTGGCTACAGGAGCAAAAGTTTCTTCATAATATATTCCCTCTTTCTGAGAGAAGCCATGAGCTACGAATCTTGCCTTGTATTTCTCTATGCTGCCATCTGCAGCATGCTTGATCTTGTAGATCCACTTGGAAGTCAAAACAGACTTCCCTTCAGGTCTTGGGACAACATCCCAAACATCATTCTTCATTATTGATTGGTATTCTTCGACCATGGCATCCTTCCATTCTTTATTTTCTGTTGCTTCTTCATAACTGGAAGGTTCTTTGTTCATGATATCACAGAGTAAAGCAACATAGTTGGTATGTGATCTAGTTCTCTTCTTTTCTCTGTGTTCTTCTTCTGGAATGCCATATATTTCTGCATCTTGAATGAGCTCTCTATCCCATGCAAGTTTTCTCTTATGATATTTATCCTCACGGGGTGGATCGACAGGTTGTTGCGGATCTTCAATTTCACGATCAACATCTGGAATTGCTTCAATCATTGTAGTGTCTTGAAATCTAGTTTCCTTAGGTTCTTCATAAACTTCAACACGTGTCTTTCTTGATTTGATGAATGTTGAATTTTCATCAAATGTTACATCCCTGCTGACATCAATTTTCTTGAACCCTGGAAAGTATATTCTGTAAGCCTTCGAGCTTTCACTGTAACCCACAAAGATACCCTTCTTTCCTGAAGGATCTAGCTTAGTCCTCTTTTCCTTTAGCACATGAGTATATACTAGACAACCAAATATTCTTAGATGGTTGAACTCAGGTTTCTTACCAGAGAAGACTTCTTTTGGTGTATTGTTGTCCAATATCTTGTGGGGTGTTTTGTTCTGCACATATACAGCTGTCCTAGTTGCTTCTGCCCATAGATGCATAGGTAGATCCTGGTCATGCAGCATTTCCCTTGTTGCTTCCATGATTGTTCTGTTCTTTCTTTCTGCAAGTCCATTTTGTTGTGGATTGTAAGGAGCAGTAAACTCCCTCTTAATCCCTGAATCATTGCATAGCTTCTTGAAGTCGCCTGAGATGAATTCTCCACCATTGTCGGATCTGAATGTTTTGATCTTCTTATTAATTTGGTTCTCCATCAAGGTTTTGAATTCCTTGAACTTATCAAATACTTCATCTTTGTTCTTCAAGAAGTAAACCCATGTCTTCCTGGAGAAGTCGTCAATGAAAGAGACATAGTAAATAGACCCACTCAGAGAATTGGATGACATCAGACCGCATACATCAGAGTGGATGATTTCCAAGATTCCTTTAGCCTTTCTTTCACTGCTTGGAAATGCTTTCTTTATGTTCTTTCCTTTTGCACATCCTTTGCAAACACCTTCATGCTTGGTCTTGATTTCAGGAAGACCTTCTACAGTTTTACTTGCAATTGGTAATGCTTTGTAGTGCATATGTGCAAGTCTTCTATGCCAAAGTTCACTTGGCTCCATGGAATCATGCACCATGGCATGTTCAGGTTGTCCTTTCAATTTATACAAGACTCCCTCTTGCTCTCCAATCACTATTGCATCATCAATAGTTTTACCTTTTGACCACATTAGAACATGGCCATCTACAAATGCAACCCTCATACCTTTTGCATCCAATGAAAATATGGAGAGTAGGTTCTTTTTTAGCCCAAGTACATAGAGAATTTCTTTCATCTTCAAGGACTTTCCAGAATCTAGGTTGTAGGAGGCTTCACCACTTCCTTTGATGGGGTATTGATAGTCATCCCCAAGTTTCACTTCATGGGGTGATTCATGTTTAGATAGATTTACAAAAGATTCTTTAAACCCAGTCATGTGTTTGGAAGTACCACTGTCAATAAGCCAATCATTACAACCATGAGAAATAGTACCTGTGAGAGCAAAGATTAAAACATACTCTTCTTCGCTTGATGAATCATAATCATCACTTTCTGCTCTAGCCTTCTTCTTTGGAGGTTCATCATCTTCAGTAGCATGAGCATGATACCTTCTTTTGTTTCCCTTCTTCTTCTTGTTGAAGTTGTTGTTTTTTTGTTGTCCCTTTTGTTCTTGGGACATTCTGAAGCAAAGTGTCCCTTTTCATTACATTCGAAACATCGAACATGAGATAGATCTTTCTTCTTGTGATAAGGGTGAGAATGTTTCTTGTTATGAGACTTCCCCCTCTTAACCTTGCTTCCCTTGGTGTGAGCTGTGAGAGCTTGATCTTCATTCCCCATATTTTATTCTCATGCCACAAGACTAGCTTCTTCTTGAGAGCATTCCTCCCACAGTCTACTGAAAGAGATCAATTTCTTTCTTGCACAGATTCCTTGAATAAAGGAGTCCCATGGCATAGGTAGGCCATTCAGAGTGGTCATAACAACTTCACCATTTTCCACTACCTCATCCACAACTTCAAGTTGTTCCTTGATCTGAGAGACCTTGGAGAAGTAAGATTGAATGGTCTCTCCATTCAACATCTTGACCCCTTTCAATTGATTCCACAGAGTCATCTTCCGATTTATGTTCTTCCCTTCAAATAACTTGGTCAGGGAGTCAAACATCTCCTTGGGTGTCTTTAGAGATGACACATGTGGTATGAGATGGTCTTTGATAGAATCAACAATGATTCTCTTTGCCTTGACCAAGTTCTTCTTGTGCAATACCTTAGCCTCTTCATCCTCTGGGATAGGGGCCTCGGAGCTGATGTAGGAGTCCAATTCATTTTCTTCCAGGATTAACCCAATCCTATACTTCCAAGTTCGGAAGTTATCAGCCCCTTCAAGCTTATCCTCAAGCTTGGTGTGGTGAGACATCTTAAAGAGTACTTCAAATGGAAATAGAAGAGATTTAGGTCTTACCACTTGCTTTGCTGAAAACTGGATCTGGTCATGGATTAGGGTTTGTCGAAAAAAACCTAAAAATTCAAAAAGTGAATTTCAACTTTCTGAAAGGATAGAAATATGCGCCTTGATGATCTGATCAGCTTGGTGTATTCAGAATTTGAGATCTGCAAAGATTCACCCTTCAAAAATGCCTTTTAGTATTCCCGGGTTCACTCGGGAGGACCTTGAATTAGGGTTTGAGTTTATCGGCGATTTACCCAGCCAAAAATATCGATCCAAAGCTCTAAACTTCGATGTTTCCAAGGAGCTTCCAGCTATGTCTTCAGATTTCATAAATTCCTATTTTTGTGGAAACCCTAAGTTTTAGGGCCAAATTTGAAAAAGCTCAGAATTGAATTCTGATTGGAGAGATAGATTCTCCTTGATGAGTAGAGTCAATCTAATATACTTCTTTTCCAAAATCTGTGGAGAGAAACCCTAGTTTTCGTCACTGCACAATGTCTTCTTCTCAGGTTAGCTCTGATACCATGTTAAATTTTGAGCATTAATTCACAATACTCTAGGATCTTTACTAAGAGAATAACATGTACAGTATATCAATGCATATCAATCCTAACAAGCATGTCAATCATCACAAGAAGCAGAAGCATGAGAGACAATAGACAAGGAGTTTCCATGGGGAAAACCCTAAGGTGAAAAACCCCACAACTTCCTCAGAGATAGATAGAGCAATAGCTCAACCAAAGTACAAGAGATAGACTCCTCTTAGCAGCTAATCCTCCTCCTCACATGTGCGCCACTTTCCGAGTGAAGGAAGTGTAAGTTCTTAAGTGATCCAAATAGAGATCTCCCGATCTCTATTTATACGTGTCTTGTTTTCCCAATAACCTTATGGGGCCGACTTGTCTAGCTAGGTACAATAACTTCATACTACATTATATCGGGCCGACCCCTTACAAGGTGGTCTAATAACCCATCGGCAAGTTAACACACTTGCGACACTTGTCAATACAAATGACGACGCTTCTGTATAGAGGAATAATAAATATCTATAGGGGTACAATAAATATATAGATGAAATACATTCCGAAGTTACATATACATCAACAATGACAAGTAACGAAGAGATTAATCTATCTACTCGAGCAAGGACATACGATACCTCTTCAAGTTCAAACAAACCAGAGACAACCAATGGCAAGTTTCCTTCTGAATATCCTGTCATCCCTCCCACCAATGGTCCTCTCCACATTGAGAGACCTGTCATAGACACAGTGTTGCGCCCACCCAAAGGCACCATCCGAAAGGCGACATTTAATCCTAACGCGCGAGCAGCCCAAAATTACAATATTATTGAGGACCTAGCTCAAGCACCATGCGTGATGTCGACTCTCGAGGTTCTCCAACACTGCCTCACACAACGTAGAACCTTACTTTCAGCACTGGGGGCAATGGACCCAGATACTTCAAACATGATTATGTTTAACTTGGAGTACTTTAAACCTCAGCTTTCTCACCAGTTAGCCTTCCAGGTCCAAACAAAGTTCCTTGGAAACATCATTCATCGCATTGTCTTAGATGAAGGTACTTCCACGTCAATCATGTCCTTGACTTGTTGGAGAGCCATAGGCTTGCCTGAAATTACAACTTCTCTCACTACTCTCAGATCGTTTGACAGACACGTTTTTCAACTATACGGACTCCTTCCATCGTGGTCCATGAGATCCAAACTTTTCCTAGTGCCCGACCAGTTCGACAAAAACTCCAGCCCGTTCATCCCTGCAAGGCAGCAACTATCAAAGCAGAAGTTGAAAAAATTATGCGTGCTGGTTTTATTTATCCTGTCTCGTTGACAAAGTGGGTATCCAATATCGTTCCTGTGGCAAAGAAACAGGGTGCGATCAGAGTCTATGTCGATTACCGTGATTTGAATAAAGCTTGTCTGAAGGACAACTATCCAACTTCGTTCATTGACCAGATCATCGATAACTGTGGCGGGAGCGTCATCTTTTCATTTATGGATGGCTTCTCCAGCTATAATCATATAGAGATACTCCTAGCTGACCAGCATAAAACCGCCTTCCTTTTCCCATGGGGGACCTTTGCGTACCGAAAGCTACCCTTTGGCCTCAAAAACGTTGGGGAAAATTTCCAACGGGCGATGTCATACGCATTTCACGATATCAAACATATTGTAGAATGCAACGAATATAAAGTATAAATGTAATAATAATAATAAATAATAATTAGTACTAGGTTAAAGGGCGCGTCTCCTCATTCATGGCTGCCCACACCTTATATAAAGGTGGCCGTCAATTGTAATCATTCATCATCAAATATATTATTCTTATTTATTATTCAATATGAGAGTCGAATTCGACTATTAACATCCAACCTGATACGGTTGCTGCATCTAGCCGGACACGGTTGCTGCATTTAGTATCAGAGCTGAATATGATCTAGACTTTGGCCCTATCTTTCATACCTTGTCTGAATCGGCTATTGGCCAAAGCTATTATTCAGAGTTTCTCTGAAATCTCAGGTCTTTGACCAACAACGGGCCTTTGGCCACAAATTTTTTGGAGTTTTGGTTCAGAAGTCTGTTGAAGAAGAGAGCTTCCGTTGTAAAGGAAATACGAACCAAATCAAAAAGTGCTTCAATCACCACCATTCCATATGCTGGAAAAATAAATTAGGTTGGATATATTCACAATTCTTTGCATCAAATCTATCAGTTTTGTAGTGAAATCACTATCAAGAGAATCACTATAGACTTGTTGGGTGATACGTCTAGCAAGTGCAGCAGTAAATCAAGTTTGGTCATTTAAAATTTCAAAATATTTCATTGCAAAGTGAAATTTTTGTTACATATACTGAAATTCGTTTGAAATAGAAATTTTCAAAGGGAAGAGTGTTGCTATTCTGCAATTCGCTCTAGTGATTGCTGCGACCACTACACATCGAAACAGTGTGGTTAAAAAAGAAAAAGCAAACGCAAACGAACAACAGTTAAGTCGAAGCCTCATGCATCTCATTTTGACACTGTGCTATGTGTGAAGTAATACAAGGATTTTTTCTCTTACATGTGGTTAAAGGTCAGTGAATTTCATTAAACCGAAGGAAAAGAGTCAGTGAATTTCATTAAACCAAAGGAAAAGAGTCGTGGCTTATGAGAATATAAGGCTTTTAGAATAAACAATTCAAACGTTTTATGGGAATTAATTAAGAATATAAGTTTGAAGCCTCCATTTACATTACTACATAAGGTCTAAAAAGAGGTCTTGGCGGCTCAAAACAATAGGTATTGAAGTTATATGGTAATAAATAAAGTTATATGCCAATATCTTAAAGCCATAAGCATTATTAAAAAAAAATAGAGATTGAAACAAAAGGGTGAACGAATATCATCTCCTTACATTCAAAGAGGTTTAAAGAGGCAATTTATTAAAGTGAAAAATATATTATATTAATAAGTAATAAAAGAAAAAGTGATTTTGCTCAGTATAAAAGGGTGGCATATTAAAATATATCTATAAATATAAATAAAGTCCACTTAGGTGTTAAAAAAAAACAAAGTCAAAGAAGATTTTATTTTCCTCAAAAAATTCAAAGTCAAAGGAATCAAAAGAATTTAACACTATCTATTGTCGAAGTCAAGACTATCTATCACTGAAGAATCAAAGAAAAATCATCAATCACCGAAGAAGTGAAGACCATGGAAGCCGGTTTGCAGCTACAAATAGAAAAATTAGAAACAAAGTTAAAACGTTATTGAAAAGACAATGAAGAATTGCGCGACATAAATAATAGTTCAGAAATAAGAATTGAATTACAAGCAAGGTACAATGAAATAAAAATCTCTGACCGGGAAAGGTGTATAGAAAAATTGTATGCGCAAATTGATGAATTAAAAGCCGAAAATGAATTCAATCAGAGGTTAGGAAATCGGGATATAAAGAAGGAAATAAATAATTACGAAATAGAAATAATACGCTTGAACAAGATCCTTAACGACAAGGATGAAGAACTGAAGCAGCTACAACATAATTTAGGAGATCAAGAATCAAAGGTCGAGCAATGTCGACAACATATACAAGTTCTTCAAATACAAAATGATGATTTTAAAAAGACACACAAATCAGAGATCGCAAAGAATAATAAAGCATTATCCGACAATGCTGAAGAAATGTTTAGACTAAGAAATCATAACAAGATACTAGTCACAAAAATTAAGAAGTTGAAAAATAGCCGGAAGATAGAACAATCTACAGACGACATTGAAGGGATACTTTTAGAGAAGCAGGAAGAAAATAGCTGCATTAGAAGTCATAATGAGGATCTTAAAGAACAACTTAAGAAGTCAGAAGATGCCAGGAAATCACAAATAGAGCTGGTTAAGAAGTTTCAAAATGATAACATGCAGTCAGAGAACAAGTTGGAAAAAATACAAGACGAAACCTTAAAACCTCAAGGGACAAAAATACAACTTCCAACTTAGAGCAATGATCAAAAGGCGACTTTCGTAAAATAAATGGATAGTGTGAAAATTCCCTATCGACACCCCAACCATAAAAATCGATACCCTAAAAAGGTGGAAATGTCAAAAGATAAAGGTAGTAAGATGATCAAAACTCCCAACGACATATCATTACGGAATCCCGACAATCACCGACAAATCAACCTGGGATGGATTGATCCCTCCACATATCAGAAGTTATGCTCGACACTTAAAAATTTGTATCGACATGTGTCGTCAACTATGACACCACAAAAAACGATACATAAACATTATAAGGCTTTGAGGACAAAGCCTTTCTAAGAGAGTGTCAATGCAACGAATATAACGTATAAATGTAATAATAATAATAAATAATAATTAGTACTAGGTTAAAGGGCGTGTCTCCTCATTCATGGCTTCCCACACCTTATATAAAGGTGGCCGTCAATTGTAATCATTCATCATCAAATATATTATTCTTATTTATTATTCAATATGAGAGTCGGATCCGACTATTAACATCCAACCGGATACGGTTGCTGCATCTAACCGGACACGGTTGCTGCATAGAACTATATCTTGATGACATCCCCGCTCATTCTCAGACTCGAAAAGATCACCCAGATCACTTAGGCGCCATCTTTACTAGATGCCACCACTACAATATTCGCTTGAATCCACACAAGTGCGTTTTTGTGTTGAAGCCAGAAAACTTTTGGGATTCATAATCTCCAAAGATGATATACGTTTAGAACCCATGAAGGTAGAAGCCGTTCTAGCTCTGCCTTCACCAATGGACATATCAGAACTTCAAAGTTTGCAGGGGCATGCAAACTTTCTACACTGTTTCATGTGCAATTTTGCTGAGATCACAAAGGGCTATATGCGGCTTCTGAAGAATAACATCCTTTTCTTTTGGGATGATGAAGCCCAACGATCTTTTGATAATCTCAAGGCAGCCCTCACCAAGGATCCCGTAATTCAACCCCCCAATTACACACAGGATTACATTTTATATCTCGCAGCTTCCACTTCCACCATTGGCATGGTGTTAGTCCAGGAAGACACCAACGACATAGAACATGTAGTTTATTATCTTAGTAAGAGTCTTCTTGACTCTGAATCCTGCTACTCACATGTTGAAAAGCTCGATCTGGCTACATTTTTTGCTGTCCAGAGGTTCCTCCATTACATTTTGCTCTGTCGGACCACTGTCAACGCTAATTTCAATCCAATGTACTACATCCTCACACATCAAGTGCTTGGGGGTAAATACTCTCGTTGGATTATTGTCCGTCAAGAATTCGACTTGGAATTCGCTAAAGCAAAATCCAAGATGGCTTTGGTATTTGCAGAGTTGATTTGTACTTTGCCCCGTGTCACTGAGCAACCAGAGCCTATCGATTCTCTCCCCGATGAATCGTTGTTCCTCATTGGCACGTCTTATCCATGGTATGGGGATATCATACTCTATCTCCAAACCCAACGTTTTCGACCCGAACTTAACCTTGATTAATGTCGATGCATCCGACACCATGCCAAGTACTACCTCATCATCAACGATACCCTTTATCGTCGTGGTGTCGATACCGTTCTTCGACGGTGTTTAACTTTGGACGAAGCTGAACACGTTGTTAATGACTGCCACCATGGACCATGTGGTGGTCATCTCTCTGGGATGGATATGGCCCAAAATATTTTACAAGCGGGATATTTCTGGCCCTCGATTTTCAAAGATTGCATTGAAATGGTCAAGAAATGCCCACCCTGTCAATTCTTCCATAACAAGAAACGCTCGCATCCTACTCCACTCCACCCTGTTGTTGCCATCGGCCCCTTTTCCAAATGGGGCATCGATTCCATGCACTGTAATCCCACTTCATCCGGGGGGCATAGCTATGTCATAGTAGCTGTAGATTATTTCACAAAATGGGCTGAAGTGATGCCTACTTATGCTGAAGACGAAAAAACAACAACACAGTTCATATTCAACCATATCATAGCTAGGTTTGGAGTCCCACAATCCATTGTGATCGATCATGGATCCCACTTCAGGAACCATATGATTGAAGAACTAAGCGCCAAGTTGGGTTTTCGTCATGAAAACTCAACCCCATACTACCCACAGGCCAATGGCCAAGTCGAAGCCATCAACAAGGTTTTGAAACGCATGATTCAACGCATTGTGGGTACCCATAAGTCTAATTGGCACTTAGCTCTCTTTTCAGCATTATGGGCATACCGAACCTCAGTGAAAAGTGCTACCAGGTTCACACCATTCCAACTGGTGTATGTCTTGGAAGCCATTTTACCGATTGAATTTGAAATTTTGTCACTGAAGATAGCCATTGAGCTACTTCCCAATACGACTTCCAAAGAAGAATGATTTATGTATCTAGCTAAGCTAGATGAAACCCGCCACGATGTTGCTTTAGCTAACGAAGCCCATAAGAAACACGTCAAAGCACAGTATGATAAATCCGTTCAACCTCGGATTTTCAACGAAGGCGACCTCGTACTCACATATGACCAGATACATGACAAACTGGGAAAAGGAAAACTAGAGTCTATGTGGTACGGTCCCTTCATCATAAAGCGTGTATTGGAAAAAGGAGCCTACGAGCTCGTTGACTGTGACGGTACACCTTTGGCACGGCCCCTCAACGGGTTGTACCTAAAACGTTTCTACACGTAGGTTTATCCTACGCGAGACATGTTGTACATAATGTACTTAACTTATTTTCAATTATTTCTTTTGTGTGTGTGTGGATTGATTTTACTTCATGTATCCTCATTTACCTCGACTTGTGCTTCTATGTGCAGATGTCTGCCTACTATGGATTCGCTGATGGTGCTAGCCGACACACCCAGAACCTTGCTTCCACAGCATGGGTTATCTATTCTCCTGCTGGCGAGTTGATATCTTCAGGAGGCACTTGCTTGGGCCCCGCAACCAACAACATTGCAGAGTACCATGATGTCATTGGGCTCTTAACTGAGGTTGCTTCCCTTGGAATTGGCTCCTTATCAGTCTTTCTAGACTCCCAACTCATGGTGTTCCATTTGAATCGTGTCTACACTATCCGCGATCCTATATTACTTCGCTTATTTCAAAAGTTACACCTCTTGGAACGATCTTTTGATTACATTTCATATCAACATATACCAAGAGAATTCAATTTTGTAGCTGACTCATTGGCTAACTACATTTTGGATTGGCATCTAGCCCATACATAAAAAAATACATCATAAAACAAACACACAAGCCATTGTAAATGAATAAGTCATAGAAATAAGTCCACATGTATATAATTGCATATAAAAGTGTTTTTTCTGAATACATATGATAAATTTTGTGTCTAAAGACAAAATTTGGGATCTCGTCCCATACAAAATTTGGCTCTCTGGCCTACATATCGTGTACATACTGCAAAAAGGTAAATACTATTGTCTAAGGAGACCTCTCGCGATCATCGCGACCCTCGCGCTACTCGTGGTAGCATACCACGGCTCTAGCCACCCTACGAAGGAGTAGGCCAATACGCCTAGGCACACCTACAATATGCCACTGGAGATGGAGAGGAACATCATCTATCCTCATAGAAGGAACCCCAAAGGTCAAACCCGTAAGATTCTGCTCTATGTTGCGGACTACTCCTGCTTCTTCCTCATCCTCCTCTTCCTCCATAGCAGCGGCCTGATGCTGAACCTCGCCTCAGCGCAGCAGCGAATAGCCCGCCAGTCTCCTTGGTCCACGGTCTGCGACATGCACATGTACATACATTAGATCTTTTTGCACATTCAAAAAATCACTAAAAAAATTATATATTTGAAAAGTTAAAAACATATTGGTGAAGGTCATATACCTGAGTTATCCCAATCCTCGTCATTGGGAAATGCCAATTCAATGTCCTTGCGGAATTCCACCCTTGCATAAGGGAAGTCCTCGATCATCACGATCTGCTCCTCGAGCCACGAGAAGAAGTCCTCGCCAAAGGCTAATACCTGTGCCCCCCCGAGCCATCCTGCGTAATCACTCCATCGACCCATCCTAGGCTCGGTTGCAGGGTGGACGGGCATGGATATTTGCGGACGCAACAATGGCACCCTCTCCAAAAAGAAGGTGACCAAGATACTCCCATACCCAAATTGGCGAGTATCCCCATTCCTACACTTAGTGATTTGTTCTTTGAGGTTAGTTAACACCCCTTCACACCAGTTGAATAAAGTTGGTGCCATGCACTCTACAGAAAGATTCATCTGCGCTTGAGACGCCTGATGAGGGCTCACACTACCTGCTGCTTGGGTTATGGTGAACAATATGGTTCTTAGTGGGAGCTCTATCACATCCTCGATGGTTACTTTCTCACTCTTCTTTGAGGAACCCTGTCGACAGTACCGCACAATCAAATCATTGGTACTCTCGTTTGAGTCCCTGTGCCCCGTCAGGTTCACCCTCGCCCCTATCTTAGAGAGGCCAGTGAGAAATCAAATATCCTTGAGTTCAATCTCAAGAGTATTCTCCCCAACTCGAAAAACCTGAATTTCAGGCTCCCACATTTGTATTATGTGAGTTAGAAGTTTTCCCTGTTTTCTGATGCCTTTGGTCTTAAAGAACTTCAATAACCCACATGCCCGTAGTGCATTCAATGTCATTTGATCATCTGCATCCTCTTGATCATCAGCTTCATGTTCCCTTTCTTTCCAATCAACCATCTTGCCTCTATTGGGATGTAAACTCCTGTAAAAATCCAATTAAAACATTTATGAGCAAGATGGAGGATTGATCTCATCCCAAACATGAGGAAACACTAAATATTTTTACCTTTTTTCCGTGATTATCGCGCCTAGGCATCACCTGCCTGCGTGGAAAAGTGACATTACTGCACCCCCGAGTCAATCTACAGAGCGGTAATCGTGGAATTACCGTGTTTCCCGACAGAGGGAGGCCACAATAATTCCAGGTGCGAAAAAATCCCCTCAGGGCTTCCTCAAAAAATTATCAAACTACTAAGAAATAAAAAAAATAAGGACATGAATTGAAAGAGGAGCTTAAGAGCTCTTACCTGGTGCAAACGATTGTCCAAACGGTACCTCGGATCTCCAGATATGGTCTCTTGAAGTTTTTCCCTCCAAAAGGTTAAAATCCCTCTATGAGCAAAAATAACAAAGTGAAAATGGTAACTCTCTCTTTTTACCTCTTGCTTATATAAGTTGTATAACTACATTTTTGCTCAATATTTTATTAATGATCTTTTTAGGTCAAATACTTCACATTACTAATATCTTTTTTCCCAGGTTTTATAAACCATTTTTGATAGGTTCTCTCTACTTTGTTCACACTGCGATTTATAACTGTTTTGACCTTCATTTAAGTTGACTTTATTTTTTTCACGCTTTAGATTAAAACCTAAAAAATATTCCAAACGCCTTTTCACACTTGTCTCGTGCTTGTTAAAACCAAGTAAACGGTGTCGAGCTTAGTCGACTTTACTCGTGCTCGTAAAACGATGAGGAAAGTATTGTTTCGGTATTATTTTATTCTTTTTTCGGACCGAAATGATTAAAAATTACGAAAAAGACCATCGGAGTTCGCTTTAAGCTCTTTTCAGACTCCCTCGTTTTGAAAAGATTACCAAGTGCACTTGTCTATTTTACACTTGTAAAAGTATTTGAAAGGTCGTCTATTCGGTGATAGGTTATCCCTTTTTCAGTCCATCTAGACTATTTATGAGAAAGGTATACCTCAGTCAACTTTTGACTGGGAGAGTTCTCTCGGGAATTGTTTTAAACTTTTTTGGGACTGGGGGACTAAAATACCGAAAAAGTACATTCTGGAGCCTTCTTTAAGTTTTTCAGGCTCTCAAAATGTGAAAAATTGCCCAAGTTTTCCTTCCTTGGACTTGTTAAAATTTAATATTGAAGGGCCCACTTTGGGATGAACCCCTCCTTTCTAAGGTTCGTAAAACATGTGAGATCGGACTCATCTATGAGATGAGCTATACCGAGCATCTGTTATCCTCCTCAAGCTCATAAAACAACAAAGAGGTAATCGTCCATCGTGTCGGGGGAAAATGGGAAATGAGTCAAGTTTATTTTGTTGGCAGCTTGTCAGTCGTCACCTTTGAACATGGCATGCACCTATCCCTTGTCTATTTTTTGGGTATTCATTCGTTCTTGCTGAGTTATAGTCATCGTCTCGAGCCGTCTCCTTGGCCACGAGCCTACTCGTCATGTGTTTATTCTCTGCTATCAATAATCCCTGCTGTCGGGTTCCGCTTCATGTCGGTATATGTTCAAAGGGTTTTCATTGTCCTAAGTCATCCACTATGTCAAAAATTCCACTGTGTCAGTACATATTATATTGTTCCATCGTTACATACTATCTCTCATTCCGATTTCGTGTCGATGATACGGGAATCATTATGGCCTGCCTTCGACGAGTCTATTCCTGTCGACGCCAACTCACTATCCAGGAATTAGGCTTAAGAGTCAACCACTAGTACCTTGGCACCTGCATGCCTCAATGGCAGGTTTCCTCGTATTCGACAGTCAGTTTCCATCATTGACCTCTGATCGAATAATCTCTCGGATGCTCGACATCAACTCATTTATTCGCATTTCATTGAGATGTACTATAGATACCTTGGGGATCATTATCATCATTGGTGATTTCCCTCCCATTTGTTAAAGTTCACATCATTGACCAGTAATCAAATGGTTTCTACCATGTTCGACTTCAAACACCTTGTAATCACATGGCTAGATTCGTATCGCTTACGATTGGGTAGAAGACCCTGGACACCTTTTTGTATACTGGTTACGTCCAGGCTGCGATGGAGATTTTTTTTGTATTGTCACACAGATCCACTTATGTATTGGTCGTGGCTGTGTCATTACTGTCTCATGGATCTACGATTGTTCACAGTAGCCATGATTTGTCTACAATCTATATTATATTAGTACTCATGGATATGCAATGTATTGGTCGGCCGCCATGCTTTGTGTCAATTGTTTCTGAGCATGGGAATGCTCGCCTCGATGGTATATCTGACATTTTGTTTCTGTTTCAGCTCCTTGTTGCTCCTTTCGATGCTATCTCCGCAAAGTATTTGTAAAGTCTTTCGGCCATCAATCTCTTTTGACCTCACATGTTAGGGGGCATCTGTTATACCTCAATATTACACATTAAATCCTAGTGTCGCATCCTTGCACCAACGACCTAAACGACACTTTTCCTTAATGACCATCTAGACATCCAGGAGTGAAATCTATTGCCTGAACACTGAAGCAACACCATGCTTGCCACGTGTTGCCCAAACAGACCTCGTCTGCAGGAATTATCGCGCTTTTTTCATCTGTCAGGGCGCGATAGTTAGGGTTACCGCGTTTTTCTCCCACTCTAGGGTGCGGTAATACCGCATTATGCTCAAGCCTAGGGGCGCAATAATCCACTTTTAGCCTTTTTTCCACGGACTTTGGGATCTCAACCTTCGAGATATTTTATTGGGATTGCCACCTTTGATTCGACCCAACCCCCCTCTGTATTTAGCAGGCTTGATCCACTAAACACTCTCTAGATCCACTTTACTCTCTTGTTGGTTAACCCTTCCCAATCCTATAAGAGAGAGGAATTCCATGGGCCAAAGGGAGGACTTTTGGGGCATCAAACCTATGATCATAAGCCTTTTGCAGATATAGCTAGAGGAAGGACTTGGAGCTGGAGTGGGCTTGGACATCAAGCAACTACTTTGTAAGCACTCTTGAGTTCTCAATAAAATATAACTTGTCTTGTTTCCCTATTTATGTGTATTGGTCATGATTCATTTACATAAATTGTATTCAGTAGAATATAGATCTAACTTGTGATTTAGTTATTTGGAAGATAGTGTGCACTTGCTTGCATTTTGATCTCTACAAGTTCATCGCGAGGACTTCGGGATCAAAGACTTGATTGGACGAACATCGGAACAGAAGGTCAGTTGTCTTCTTTCTCATCTATCAAATGTTATAACTGGAAGCATTAATTTATATCTAGGGAATGAGGTAGCATTTGTTTCCTTTTTGTCTTAGCGTAGAGTTGATCTTTTTTCACTTTATCCTAAGAGGACTTCTTCTTACCCGTAGGAAGAAATCTCTACAACAAAAACTAGCGAATCTGTTGGTTTGAACCCCTTTTTGTTTGAGTTATTTTATTGTCATTCATTTTTTATTGTGAATTTGCTCTTCTTCAAACCAGTTGTGAAAGTTGGTCTCTTTGACCTCCATTCACCCCCTTCCCCTCTGCATCAAACCCCTGTCATTGATCAGTAAGTCCTCTGGGTCTGCCAACCCTTGAAAAGTTAAAAACTTTTCCTAAACTCCCACCCTTTTCCTCTTTCTGATGATTATCGCACCCCCATCACAACCTACAGGGTGATAATTACCAGTTTACCGCACCCTTCAATCTTACTATAGCGCGATAATTTACCAGTACCGCTCCTGGGCCTATGTTAGTGGGATCAAACCCATATTGATCACCTCCTCATTATTCTTGCATTGGCTTGATCCTTTCATGATAATCAAGTTTTTGTTACTGTTTGTCTTTCCTTGATTATATAGTTTTAAAGATATCATTGTTCTTATAACAATATTTTTCCATTCCTATTATCAAAATCAATATTGGAAATTTTCTTTTGGAACATTTTCTTGCTTTTAATGAAAAGATCCAGTTTATACTTTTTCATATTAGGAAGTGAATTGTTTATCATTGATTGTCACATAATCTCTCATTTGGAAGCATCAATAGTTGTAGATCAGTCACATTTGAAAGTAGTTTTCATTCAGTTTGGCTTATTTGAAAAAAGAAACAAAAAGTTGTTGTTGGAGTGGTTTTTTCATTTCTTTTTGCGAAAGTTCATGCATTGTGATCGAAGAACTCTCCCTTTACTTTAGCTAGATTTCATCGAACAGGAAGGCTCATTTCGATTCATCTTCAGTCTCATGGTTTGAGTCGTCACAACACCACAAGTTTCACTTCCATTTATCCGATTGAGTAATACAACCACTAAAATTTACACTCCCTAACTCAACACACTATAACCTCACTTGAGAAGAAAAATAATTTGTTAGTTAGGTAGGACACCGAGGATAGGCATCCAAATCATTTCCCTTTGTCATCTTCATTTGAGACATAGTTGTTGTCCTCTAAGGTAAAATCCTATAGTTTTTATTGACACGGTCATCGACCAGTTTGTGGAGAGGGCCTCCCGTTGTATCGGGGGTAAGCCACGAGGATTGGTTCCGAACGGACTTTGTGGAATACCGCACTCCACTTAGCTCCTAAGGCATATCGATCCATTGTCTTCCTTGTATTTTCCGGCCACCATACTGGTGATACAAGGGTGATAAGGCAGAAGTGCCAGTATCCTTCTCTGACGTGCCATGAACGAGGTAGCTTAGTAACTTTTCTTCTAGGGCTCTTTACCCTGGATCCCTTTCGGTGGAGGGATATCCTTCCATTATTGGTCTCTCATTTTGTATTGTTCGACTTGGATTTCATCACCTTGCGAAGGATACAACTTGTTGAGGTCTCCAGCTCTTAGTTAGGAGGTTTTGCTTACTATTTCATCTTCTTAGAGGGTCATTTTTCTTTTTTAGTGATTGCTTGTTGGAATTCTGGCCACTTTTGTTTCAACTCACTTACTGTGACGTTGGTCTCAGACTCTCAGTACAGTTTTTAGAGCTTGCTTTTTTGGCTTGTGAGCCTTGCCTTTTTCTAGCTCCCCTTCTACACACTCGGCTGCTTTAGGGTTTTTGAGTTCTTTTCTATGAGACTATCCCCAGAACTTGTATTCCCATCATTATGTATAGTCCATGGATATCACGAAGGATACAAGGACGAATCCCACCACCACCACCACGGACTTTTGGTCCACCTGCATCACGTATTCCTGCCCCTTTCGGCTGCGGCGCTGGCCGGGGGAATGTTCCACCACCTATCCGCACTACATCTTCAGTTCCTCCCGTACCTGTAACTCACAGCACGGTCTCAGAACCTCTTACAGTTCCTGAAACTAGTAATATACCTAAGATTATGGTTGTCCCACAACCCAATGTCATTCCAGAAATACCTCCCACAATGGACAACACCGCAGCCGCTGAAGTTAATACTGCACATGATACTATACCGGAGGCCATCAACCTCCGAGATGCTAGCACTACCCCACCAATAGACACTTTCTACGATGTTCCTAAAGGATCTGTTGGAACTATTGAAGGATCTGACGAAGATGTGTCCGAGTTGATTCCAGTCCCGGACAGATACATTAAAGTTATTGAAGAAACCGAACTACCTAGCAAGCCGTTTCAACCTGAGTTTGACTTTTTTACTTCCCAGGCGGAACCTTCACCTGCCACCACTACACCATCAAGTGTTTACACTCATGAAACGGGTTCTTCTAGCAATGTACCATTCACTGTATCCCTCCATGATCTCCCCTCAGGACAAGAGATTATGGCGTCGATCCAATCCAACATGGTTAGTCTATCTAACTCTCCTTTAGCATTAGAACAATTCAAACGTGACACGGAGCAAATACTCTCGTCGGCTTCCCAATACCCCCTTGCCACCCGTCCTCATGGTTACCGAGCTCGCCACATTCCTTCTACAACATAATTTCATCACTCCTATGATGACGGCTCCGGACCTTGAGATTTTACTTTACCCGATCTATTTTCGGACCCTGAACAGACAGCTCGCATTTTTTACCCCTCACGGGACACAAATTCGGGCCAAGACCTCGATGGTCTTCCTAATTTTCAAGACCCCATGGATGTGACTCCTGACACCCCTCTGTTAAACTCCCCACATTTTCTACCGTCCAATATGTTTGGCATACCTTCAAGGGACACACCACTTATGAGGGATAACCCAGTATTCTCTTCGTCCCCGCTTGTAACGTATGGAAGACCCCCCCCACAAATCGACACCTTTGGCGTCGTTGGCCAAAAAAAAGTACCCCGCCTTTTTCGTATTGGAAGAACATCGAGTCATACTAGTGGATCACCCATGTTGACTGGAGGTTCATCTTCGACCACCATCTATACCATTTTCGGAGGCGGACAACCGACTATTGGAACCACCGATCCCAACAACCAACCTTGTCTGGGCGGAACATCAAACCCTTGTGTTGGAGGACAACCATCTTTTGGGAACATTGGTCCCAGTCACCAACCTCCCCCGCTGGAGCATCTAATCCACCTGCTGGAGGGAAACCCCTTGGTACCATTCAAAGCGGGGCCACTCAACAACCACCTCCTTTTTTTCCATTGGCTCAACAAAGCCCTTTTATTGGAGGAGCACCACTCGTTAACGCCCCCATTGGCACCATCCAACAACCCTCTCAATCAGCTGCTTCTGCTCAATTGGGCATGTATAATTCACCTGGAAGTGGAAAACTTCATGTCGGTATCCCAACCACATCCTATTTCCAACATCCCTGGTCAGGTACATGTAACATCCCGAATTTTTATAAAAATTTAAAATTTTTGATAACTGCATTAATTATGATAATAATAATTGCGGAAATAAAAATTGAGATTACGACAGCATTAAATGTAAAGTTGTTAGTACTAAACATGCTTTAATTTCTGTTTTAGAATCAATATGATAATGATAGTTTTAACACGTAATTAGTAAACATGATTACGATAACAAATGTACTAACAGATCGGAAATATGATGCGACACTTTTTCTTTTGCAATGATACTGACAGTTTGACTTTTGATGCATAAGGGTGTCCTACGAGGTACCCTGGAGCTTACTTAGCTGCAATGCTAAAGCAAAATGAATGTTCTATGTGCAAACGACAGGTAAGAAGTTTCATGGCTACGTGTAAGGTTCAATTTCAACATCGTAATTAAATAAAATGTTAGAATTCTATTGCGATCCACCATAAGTATGCAGGTATGGTTTTCATTGCTATAAATATTGTTTTCGAATGCTATCTTACCACTTGGCAATGTATAAGAGCATAGTTATCTATGACGTTTTCAAGCTGATAGGTTTATCAATATAATATTTATGGTTGTAATAGCTGGTTTGTGGTCGTCTTGGAATAATTAATACTTGTATGATATCGGCGTCGTAAAGTATCGCCAACCGTCAAATTCATTGAAAATCAAAGTTAGGTTATGAAATATCTTGCCAAAGCATGTTCCTATGCTTGTTACAATTCATCTGTCATGTTGAAAACATTGAGGTGTAACTTCTACGTTATTTTATTTATCATTTTAAATTCTATATATGAAATAGTAGAAAAACTATGGTTATTATGCCAACCATATAAGTATCTATAGGTTGGAACCTATACAATAACCCTACCCTTATAAACTATTTACAAAAATATACATGAGAGTTTACTCTACTAACGTGGTAGGCAATTCGAATTTAATAAACATATGGCTAGACTTAAGCCTTGATATACAATTCGTGATCATAAAGTTTAGAGCTTGAATTAATACACTGCAAACAAAGTTTGAGTTTAATAAAGTTCTACGTGAAGTTTTGTTTTGATATCCATTGAAACTAAATCGTATATCTCGATGGTACTGACTTGCATTTAATATGACAGGGTAGCGAGTTGATGGTTTATTAATGGCGTATGCCACGAGCTGTCATGGAGATCGAGTCTTGATCCTGCATTAAAAGCTTGACATGAAACTCAGGGTGACAAGGATTGTTGTCATTCCACGTATTGTAATATCGTTGTAATGGTGAATGCCGAGACCACTGTGTAATGGTTGTAAGTTAATACTCCTCCGAGTTGGATGTTAGAACGATCCAGCGTGATCCATCGTGGCAATACTATGTATGTGAAGTGATAGTGCATTAAATGAAATGGTTGTTCGACCCATTGCAATCTCGCTGGCACATCCGAGAACGTTGATTGTGATGAGTTTGGACCGTTCGATTTCAACCCTAACTTCTGTCGTTGAAATGGTTTATGAGCTTGGAAAGTCGTTTATTATGTTATTATTTTGGTCTGTGTGGCCGACAGGCTGCCAAAATTTTAGGTATAAGGTTTGTAAGAGGTTCGACCTCAAGACCTGTAGTTCAGTAATTACATTCATCCTTGATCAAAATTGATCATAATTACAAAACTTTGTAATTAAATTTAACATAAAGTATTTTGCAAATAAAATAATAATTTTCAGAAATTTGGGTAGGTGACATACACCCCCCCTTAAGTTTCAACATCGTCCTCGATGTTGGTTAATCACTCCTTGAGTGTTCCTGAAACAGAGTTGGGTATGATGCCTGCATACTACTCTCCAACTCCCAGGTTGCCTCCTCTGGGCTAAGGTGCTTCCATTGCATCTTCACTTCCCAAATACTGCGATTCCAGAGAATAGTTTCCCTCCTTCCGAGGATACAATCCGGTTCCACCAAAAAATCTCTGTCTTGCCCCACCTATATGTAATGTCCCCTCTATCATACCAGCGTGATAGAGGATCATTGTGCTCAATCCGGGCAATTAGCCCCATATCCATTAAATTAAACTGATTGGTACAAAGACATGTATATGTGCATGCTATAGAACATTAAATCAATCATGCTGATACCTAACATACATTCAAAATTCCGTGACAGTCATTAAATAAAGACCCTTGCAGAATTATAAAGGGGCATATGGAAATGCATAATCATTTGAATACACATCGGAAGTAAATTCATTAGCACATCCATAATCCATTCCAGCTATTCACCAAAGGAACAATTGCAAAGTTACAAACACAAGGGAGTACTTATCTCAATAAGGTAGTCCCCAGCAACTGGCTACGCTTCTGCAACGTTCCACCCAACCGTAGGCCAGTGTGCTCCTCAATCTCTCAGCACCACTGCCACCCCCGAGCTGGGCATGATCTCCACAAGGAAAAAGGAGAAAACAGGCTCTCACATAGCCAAAGGTATGTCAAAATCAGCCAAGCCAATCAGAAATTGGGTTTCTCGGGCTATTAAGAGATGGGTGCATATAATAGCAAAAGTGTAAGTGCTGGGCATGAGGAAAACGTTTTCCACAGTGGAATGCATGAGATGGGGTTTCAACTCACTCAGAAAAACGTGGAGAAACACAAAAACGAAAAATGGAAGATGGGGAATAACCCTGGGAAGCCAAATCCGTTTTTAGAAAAACGTCCCTGGGCATCCTGGGGCAAAAACGACCTCCATACAGTCCCCCAAGTCGTGGCCCTTCTCTCCCCAGCTAATGTAAATGCAGAAACGAACTCCCAGGCATGGAAAAATGCCCGATTGGGATGAAAACGGGTAGGGAAAGACCCAGCTAGCTCCAACTGCGTGAATGATGAAAGGCTAACCCTTCAGCATGACATTGGGCACCAATTCGTGGGTGTTTTCTTGCCCAAGGAGACAAAACACGTTTTTCCAAGTTGATGGCTTGCCCATGCACGAAATTGGCTGCCATACTTCTTCATTCCCAAGGCATTAACTGCCTTAACCAATTTCTTGGAAGAATTAAATGATTGGGTGCATGAGACAAATTGGGTAGTTGGTGGTTTATGGGTTTCCCCATTGACACATGGATTAATACCATTGGCTCAAGGGTTTGAATAATTTCCCTCCCTTTTCCTTGTAGAACCATGCCCTATCTCTTTTGTTGCATAGCGTAGCCAGCTGTTGGTTTTCCATTAAATTTCGTATTTACATGATGTCTTAATTACATTGTGCTCCACTAGCACAAGAACCATATGCATCTATTCTAATTGTCGATACATAAAACGATAAATCAATGGCGGGGCCTTGGCCGTGAGCTCCTCACCATGACTAAATAACAATATTTACATCATTTACAATATTAATGCAATAGGGTCAAGCTGGGGACATTACACTATACATCATTCCAGTTTACAAAATGAGTAGTATCGTGCACATATTTCTTTAAAAATGATATATGAAAAACATTATGTACTTTTAAGTTTGGTGGAAAATCCAGTTGGTATGCCACTGCTCCAACCTTAGACAATATTTCAAAAAGACCACAATACCTGGGTGCCAACTTGGCACAACTCCCCATTTTCAGTGAACTCTTTTTCGATCTTACCTTGAGGAATACATGTTCACCAACCTGGAACTCTTTATGAGTTCTTTTTGAATCTGTTTGACTCTTTTTCCTATCTTGGGTAGCTTTTAAATGTCCTTGCACCTATTTCACAATTAGTTCTAACTCTTGCAATAATTCAGGTCTTAAAACAACTCTATTTACTGGATCATTCCATGAAACAGGTGTATTACATTTCCTACCATAAAGAATTTCAAAAGGACTAAGTCTAGCCGATGCATGATAATGATTATTATAAGCAAATTTTGTTAAGTGCAAGTAGTCTTCCCACTTACCAGGCTGATCTTTAACATGCATTCTTAATAAATATTCTAAAACTTGATTTACCCTTTCTGTCTGTCCATCCGTCTGTGAATGAAATGCTTTACTGAAATTTAAAGTTGTATTCAACCCTTTAAACAGTGACCTCCAGAAGTTTCCTATAAACTTCGAGTCACGATCTGAAATTATTACTTTCAGTATTCCATGTGTTCTAAAAATCTGTTTCATAAAGATCTCTGCAATATCTGGATCTTTATAAGTAGTCTTTACGGGTATGAAATGTGCTGCCTTTCTGAGTTTGTCCACTACCACCATGATAGAATCATGTTTTTTTTTAGTTTTAGGTAATCCGGCAATAAAATCTATGTTGATCACCTCCCATTTCCAACTTGGTATCGGTAACGGTTGCAACAATCTAGCAAGATGTTGGTGTTCAACCTTCACTTTTTGACAATCCAAACATTTAGCTATGTACTCTGCTACTTCATCCTTCATTCTGGGCCAATAGTATTCTTTTCTCAACATAGTAATGGTCTTTTGATAACCTAGATGACCAGAATAGTGACTTTTATGCATATCATTTAATATCAGAAATTTTATTTCTAGTATGTCTGGTACATAAAATCTGTTTTTATACAGTAATAAACCGTTTTCCTTCATGCTGTAATCTGCCATACAATTTTTTAGAACTGTTGTTTGCTGTCTTTTCCTTCACTTTTCTGTATTCTTCATCTGTTTCACTCTTTTCCAGAATCTGATTTTCCAAATCAGTTGAATAAGTACTGATTGCTGAAATAAAATTTAGTTTTGCCTTACGACTCAAGGCATCTGCAACCTTGTTCTCCTTCCCTTTAATATGATGAATTTCGAAATCATACTCACTTAAGAATGTCAACCATCTAGCTTGTCTATCGTTTAGGTTTGTCTGATCTAATAAATATTTCAAACCCATGTTATCTGTCAATAATGTAAATTTCCTGCCAATAAGGTGGTGACACCACATTTTTAAGGCATGAATAACTGCCAATAACTCTAAATCATAGGTAGAGTAGTTATTTTCATGTACTTTTAGATTTCTAGATTCATATGCCACCGCATTCCTTTCCTGTGTCAGGACTCCAGCAAGTCCGTCATTGCATGCGTCTGTGCAAACTACAAAATCCTTGTTGGGGTCTGCTATCCTCAAAATAGGTGTTGTCGTCAATAATTCCTTTAATTTCTTAAAACTGTCGGAACATTTCTGATCCCAAACAAATTTCTTTCCTTTCTTATGCAAGGAAGTTATGGGGTTGGCAATCTTTGAAAATTTTTCTATAAACTTTCTGTAATATCTAGTAATGCCCATAAATGATCTTACATCCGACACGTCCTTAGGAACCGGCCATTCATTAATGGTCCTTATCTTGTCGGGGTCAACCGAGATTCCTTCTTTCGAAATTATGTGTCCTAGATACTGAATTTTGTCTTTGTGGAAGTCACACTTACTAAACTTGGCGTATAGTTGATGATCTCTTAGAACTTGTAAGATATTCCGTAAATGTTCATCATGCTCTTCTTTACTTTTTGAGTACACTAAAATGTCGTCTATAAACACAACATCAAACTTGTCTAAGTATTTATGTAGAATATTATTCATCAGACACATAAATACATCCGGGGCATTAGTCAAGCCAAATGGCATGACTACGAACTCTAATGTCCATACCGAGTTCAGAAAGCTGTCTTGAAAATATCTTCATCCTTAACCCGTACTCGATGATATCCTGATCTTAGATCAATCTTCGAAAATATGGTTGCTCCACGCAGCTGATCAAATAGATCATCTATGCGGGGCAACGGATACCTATTCTTGATTGTCATCTTATTCAGCTGGCGATAATCTATGCACAGTCCGAAGGTTCTGTCTTTCTTCCTAACAAAGATGACAGATGCTCCCCAAGGAGACACACTGGGTCTAATATACTTCTTGTCAATAAGTTCCTTCAACTATGATTTTAATTCGTTTAACTCCAGTATGTTCATTCTCTGTGGAGATTTCGAATTTGGTACAGCTCCTGGTATTAACTCTATGGTAAAATCTAAATCTCTTTTGGGAGGTAATCCTGGAATCTCCTTAGGAAATACATCCTTAAAATCCTTTAGGACAGGTATGTCCTCTAATTTCAGTTTGTCCTCTTTATCCATAAACTCATCATTTACCACGTTTACTGCAAACATATGGCATCCTTTCCTAACTGCCCTCTTAACTTGCATGGCTAAAATCTGTCTAAGGGTTACCTTCCTTGGGATGCCTTTTATTTCTACAGTTTTCCCTTCGTCATTTAAACATGTAAAACTTTTTCCATAACAGTCCAGGATGACATGATGGGTTTCTAACCAGTCCATCCCAACTATAATATCATAAGAACCTAAAGGTAGAATATTCAACTTGATTTGTGTTTGTAAATGATTCATGGACAAAACACAGTTTTCTATAAAATATGATACTTTTCTCTTTGTTCCAATTGCTAGTCTAACTAGCCAAGATTTACTAAACTTTTCAGTTTTCAATTTAAGAATTTCCACAATGTCTGGTGATATATAACTTAAGCTAGCACCTGGATCAATTAAAATAGTAACAAGATGATCATGTAGCATACCTTCAATCTCTACCATGGAGATTTGATGATCTACTTGCCTGTTGTCAAGTGCTGCATTGATTCTAGGCATTTCCCTCGCCGCATCTCCAACCGTAGGTTCAGCCTGTATAGAGTTGATGTTGTTTGCTTTCCTCTTCCTCAAGGGACATTCTGATGCGTAATGGGGGCCTTGACATTCAAAACATTTGATAGGTGCATTTAGCTCACTGGTTCTAGTATTATTAGGTGCATTTCTGGGTGCTGTAGAATTCTGTTGTGAATTGTTTCTGGAGTTGTTCCCTTGATAATTCCGATTCTGAAATTTTTTCTTTTGAAACCCAGAATTTCCACTGAACCTGAAATTTTTCCATTTCTGCTCAAAGTTGTTGGGCTTATGACTCTTCCAGGTTGACATTCCCTCTCTTTTCCGATTTGTGTCATAACAGAAAACTACCTTTCTCATTGCCTCTTCCAAGGTCTTAGGACTGTCATACTCGATTATGTCCTTAATATTGAAAGGTAAACAGCTCAAGTAACTTTGAATTTTCAGTTTCTCTTCTATGAGGTATGGTACATATCTTAGTAAGTTCATAAACTTATTGTTCATTTCCTTCATGTTCATACCTCCTAGCTTCAAATCGTAGAACTCTTTGGATTTTTCTTCATAGTACTGTTCAGATAAATACTTCTTCTTGAAATATTGTTTAAAAGTACTCCAGCTTACATCTTTATCTTTGATGCCCTTTACTCTCTTGATGTCCTACCACCAAATATCCGCTTTTCCGGTCAAGTTGCATATAGCCATTTTTTCCTTCAAAGACTCTGAATAGTTATAAATCTGGAAGTATTTCTTCATATCGGACAACCAAGCTTCAGCTGTCTCTCCCTTCTCAGTTTCTCCATTGAAAGTCATAGGTCTAATCTTTTTGAACTCCCCAGAAATCTGCTCATAATCCTTTTGATTTTTCCTTCTGGGTTTGAAATCTCCTTCACTGCTATCACTGGTGTAGTTACGTTTCTTTCTGCGTGTTTCAATAGCATCTCCTGATGAGGTTGAACTGTCGTTCACCTTGCTGATTTTCATTTTCTTTGTTTTTATCAACATGAGGCATATCCTCAACTTTGGAAATATCTTCATTATCTTTCTCTTGTTCCTCAGTTTGGCTTTGTTCAAACAGCACTTGGTTTAATTGTTCTTGTGCTTGCAGAATCCTTTCATTGTCTTATTTCACCGATCTGATTTCTGCTTTTAATTCATGAAAGACACGTAACAATTCTGATAAAATGTTACTTAGTTCGTCGTACCCTTCTTCTACATAGTGTTATCCCGAGCTGTGACCATTTGGCTGAAATCTGTCGTCTAAATGTTCAACCGAGTTTTCCATACCTGTAATTGAAAATAATTTATGGATAGCATAATAATTAAAATTTCAAATTAGTACAATTTTTTGTTGTATAATATTTTCTGTTGCGTGTGTTTGGACCTCTTTCAGGCCTAGAGTTCGAATCTGAGCTCTGATACCACATGTAACATCCTGAATTTTCATAAAAATTTAAATTTTTTGATAACAGCATTAATTATGATAATAATAATTGCGAAAATAACAATTGAGATTACGACAGCATTAAATGTAAAGTTGTTAGTACTAAACATGCTTTAATTTCTGTTTTAGCAGCAATATGATAATGACAGTTTTAACACATAATTAGTAAACATGATTACGATAACAAATGTACTAACAGATCGGAAATATGATGCGACACTTTTTCTTTTGCAATGATACTGACAGTTTGACTTTTGATGCATAAGGGTGTCCTACGAGGTACCCTGGAGCTTACTTAGCTGTAATGCTAAAGCAAAATGAATGTTCTATGTGCAAACGACAGGTAAGAAGTTTCATGGCTACGTGTAAGGTTCAATTTCAACGTCGTAATTAAATAAAATGTTAGAATTCTATTGCGATCCACCATAAGTATGCAGGTATGGTTTTCATTGCTATAAATATTGTTTTCAAATGTTGTCTTACCACTTGGAAATGTATAAGAGCATAGTTATCTATGACATTTTCAAGCTGATAGGTTTATCACTATAATCTTTATGGTTGTAATAGCTGGTTTGTGGTCGTCTTGGAATAATTAATACTTGTATGATATCGGCGTCGTAAAGTATCGCCAACCGCCAAATTCATTGAAAATCAAAGTTAGGTTATGAAATATCTTGCCAAAGCATGTTCCTATGCTTGTTACTATTCATCTGTCATGTTGAAAACATTGAGGTGTAACTTCTACGTTATTTTATTTATCATTTTAAATTCTATATATGAAATAGTAGAAAAACTATGGTTATTATGCCAACCATATAAGTATCTATAGGTTGGAACCTATACAATAACCCTACCCTTATAAACTATTTACAAAAATATACATGAGAGTTTACTATACTAACGTGATAGGCAATTCGAATTTAATAAACATATGGCTAGACTTAAGCCTTGATATACAATTCGTGATCATAAAGTTTAGAGCTTGAATTAATACATTGCAAACAAAGTTTGAGTTTAATAAAGTTCTACGTGAAGTTTTGTTTTGATATCCATTGAAACTAAATCGTATAACTCGATGGTACTGACTTGCATTTAATATGATAGGGTAGCGAGTTGATGGTTTATTAATGGCGTATGCCATGAGCTATCATGGAGATCGATTCTCGATCCTGCATTAAAAGCTTGACATGAAACTCAGGGTGACAAGGATTGTTGTCATTCCATGTATTGTAATATCGTTGTAATGGTGAATGCCGAGACCACTGTGTAATGGTTGTAAGTTAATACTCCTCCGAGTTGGATGTTAGAACGATCCAGCGTGATCCATCGTGGCAATACCATGTATGTGAAGTGATAGTGCATTAAATGCAAGGGTTGTTCGACCCATTGCAACCTCGCTGGCACATCCGAGAACGTTGATTGTGATGAGTTTGGACCGTTCGATTTCAACCCTAACTTCTGTCGTTGAAATGGTTTATGAGCTTGGAAAGTCGTTTATTGTGTTATTATTTTGGTCTGTGTGGCGGATAGGCTGCCAAAATTTAAGGTAGAAGGTTTGTAATAGGTTCGACCTCGAGACCTGTAGTTCAGGGTTGGAGTTGCAGGTTTTAATCCATTGTAATGGCGTTGTACTGAAAGTCTGGTTCTCTGGTTCAATTAGTCATCGAGTTGATAGTTTTAGGAAATTTTTCGTTTTGATTTGAGTGAAAGATACACCCTAGTGAAAATGGACAGAGGGTTTCCTGTCTCGTCTACAGCGTGGAATCATCGTTTAACTGGTGAAAGTGGAAAGCTTTGGTCGTTTACAGCAAGGTAAACTTTCTTGTAAAGAATAGTGATATTCCTTTGTTGCAAATCGTCTTTCAGTTTGAAAAGTATCAGTTATCTAAATCCAACGATTTTCTTGTCAGTTGCAGGTTGTGAAGGAATGGTTCGAGCAAGGGTTTGGAAAGAAGGGCGTGCTTCCAAACTGGTAAAATCCGGGTCTTCCAAAACCCTCATAGGTGCTCTCCGTCTGTGTGTTGAAGTGGTTTCAAAGGGTGAATAACAGGTCCTTGCCAAGACTCGTCATTGTTGTTGGTTGAAGAACTTCGAAGCACATTTTGTTATTCAAATGTTGTTTGTTCAGTGTTGTGACTCTCGTTTGATTATGTAATACTTGGTTTTATACCTTGATACTTATCTTCATCGATCTGGGAAATGTAAAACTCGTTAAAGCCGAGGGTTTAAGGACTTGTTTCAAATTTTTGAACTTGGGAATAACCTTGTATGATTTTGTTTTGAAAATCATGTTGCCATTTGTTTTCTAAGAACATCGAGTTCGTTTTAATGAGAATGGAACTTGTACTGGTTTAAAAATCATTGAGCCACGACCTGTTTTATTTATGTTATAAGAAAGTATAAAAGGAGTTGAGGCTTGTTTACAGTGAATATGAAGCTCTCTTTTCGGCAATGAAACATGTATGCTATTTATTTCTATGTAAAAATCGTCTGTGTTATTTGACTTAATGCTGTAAGTTGACATCGTAAATTTCGACCGATACTAGGGTTTGTGAAATGATAACTCTGTAATGTATGATGTTTGAATGGTATTTAATTCGTTGGTAATGGATACGAACAGGCCATACCCTAAATCATGTTTTTTTTTAATAGATACTAAATTTTCGAAATGAATTTTCAAAGAAACGTTGGTTTGATCTGAACCCTGTGTAGATTGAGTTTGCAAAACGATAAAAAATGGGAATCGAAATCTACTAGGTTTTGATATGAGTCTTAGTTTGGAAATTGACACCTTCAGTTTAGAATATCTATAGAATAAAATGACTGTTTGGAAACTAAATGTTTATAATATAGATGAATAAGATGGAAGGAAAACGAAATATGGTTTATCATGTTTTCAATATTGCTAGAAAATAATCTTTGAAATGTTTAAAGAGGGAAATGAAAACAATGTGTATGTGTAATATGAAGATATGAAGATATGAGGATTGTGTAAGATGACTGTAATTTGTGACTTGTGATCAAAACTAGCACTTCTAGTTATTACAACAATAATATTTGTTTCTAAATATAATGTACAAAACTTTTAAATGTATTGATTTCCTATGTAAAAGATAGAGGTAAGAAAACACAATGAAATTGTACAGTCAATAAGCTATATTTGTTTTTCATGAAAACAATAGAGTCTCCTCTATACTGTAATAAGTACTGTCTAGTAATTACTACTGTTAATTATAGGGCAGAAATGAAAAACATAATTCAATCACTGCACTTGTCTATTCGAATCAGTGGCATTTTCCTATCTTCTAATCTATTCTTAATTTGCATATCTATACTAGAGTACGATGCATAAAACAGCATGTGGAAAAATATAGATATTGGTTTATCAATTCGAAAATCATCAGTAAACTTTAACAAATTTACAAATAGATTCTTCTTTCAAACATAAAAACAAAGATTACTAACTTACTGAACATAACTACTAGCTGAGATAAAGTAGAAAATTTGTAAAACCTGGATAAATCTGTAGGGCAACAAACAGCCCAAGAAGACTGTTCCACCCAACCAATTCCTGAAAGCAGTAAAGTACTTGCCTTAGGACCCCCGAGCCTGTTCACTGAACCACTAGGAGGAAGAAACTTAGAAATTTAGGACTTCTTCTTGCAGTAGCAAATAACTTCTGAATCTTCAATATCTAGTAGTTCAATAGACCTGCACCAGCATCTTTGGTTCTTCTTAGCAATATGCAAACTTAATATTGCACTCACAACTAGCCTCCCTATTCGAATCTCTCAGTGATCACCTGATGCACATGAGGAAATATTTATGCAGAAAATATTGTGTAAGAGCTGCTTGCTCAATTCGAATTTTCCTTTTGTAGGTTGCCTAGGCCTTTTCAGATGTTACTGGGTCATTAAATGAGCTTCCTGCTCACTCCCTCCACCTGGACGATAATGCCACATTTTTAGGGGTAGTTGTCCCATAACCAACAGCTAGTGGTGTGATGCAATTGTTGCCATCTGTACCATACCTTCCAACAGCTTCCATTCCTCCTAGTGGGTCAGTGAACACTCATTTAACAGTCCCCTTGGGTGTTTGTCTCCTAATTAATTTATTTAAATAATAATATTCAGTAATTACATTAATCCTTGATCAAAACTGATCATAATTACAAAACTTTGTAATTAAATTTAACATAAAGTATTTTGCAAATAAAATAATAATTTTCAGAAATTTGGGTAGCTGACAGTACACTTCCTTCTTGGGGTTCCCAAAACCTACATAGTGGGGGATACTCTTTGTTCGGAAACTGGAATCAAGTTGGGGGGCAGCCCTGAATAATTTGATTGGCCATAAACAGTTTTTGTAAAAAAAACATTGGTTATAATGCAGTGGAAAACATGCAGGGACTAATAGTATTATGCAAAACCGATTTCTATAGTCCCTATTGCTTGGTAGGTCGACAGGGACTAATAAGAAAAAACTTTAACCAAATTTTTATACCCATCAACATCATGGTGCACTTGGATCATTTTGATCCTCGAATCCCATGGCTTTGACCCTTTCCTTGATGTTTCCTCGGACAAGTGACTCATTCTCCCGTGGCCCGTTGGTGAAGGAGATTTTATATAGCAATGAGGTGATCGGGGTCAAACCCCACGGATCCACATTTCTTGGCAACAAACCCGAATGTTGGCATAATCAAAATGTCCGCCAACCATGACACATAATCGTGCCACCCGTATGCTAAGTTTGGTGCTAGGCCATTCCAAAGTCTAACCAAATTTCGACACCAAACATAACTATGGTCTAAAAACCAGAAACCACCGCCAACTCGTTCTAAGTCATATGACAGGAATACCATTATGAAAGCTCCTCCGCCAACTAAACTTGGCGTGAAATGGTTGTAACCATGTTAAAATTCGGTGCCCCGCCATCATTGCATGGCATATACCATATCTGCCAAATCTAAGCATCACTAACCATCTGCCAATAATAAAATAACTTTGCACCGACATTAAAACAAGCTCCAATGATATGGTTTGTTTGCATAGTCAGTTGGTTAATAATCCACAGGTCAAGGGGTGAAAACCTGTCGGACCCTTTTTCTTTGCACCAAACCATCTTTAAATAAACTGTAAATAAAATTTCGGCCCATATGGGTTAAGTACCATTCTCTTGGCGTGTTGGCAAAGGTGTTGGGCGCATGTCCAAAAGGCCTTGGGTTCGATTCTTGTGGTGTCATCAAACTTTTTGTAAACAAAACTATGAAGTGGCCAATTGGACTGCCAGGTGGCAGCCTCCGGTTGGTCCACATAGCTTGCCAATGTGCCTTCAAATATGCCACGTGTCGAGAAACAATTGGTCCATGTCACTGCTTCTTGTCAAATCAACATTGTCCAATCCTCTGCAATCTGCCATGTGGTGCCATGAGGGGTTGCCATGTAAGTGGTGTATAGGCCACAAGTCGCCCTTCTAGTGGTTCCACGTGGCGTCATTATTTTCATTTTTCCATTGTTTGCCGAAAACTTCAGAACTTAATATCTCGGTCGTCCCGAGTCCGTTTGAGGCAAAACGAATGTTGCCGGAAAGCTATGCCGAGCCCTTTGCAATGGTGCTACTTTCATCAGCATCAAAGACTTTTAAAATTTGAGTGATCCTGGATCCTCCTGGATGATAGGGAGTGTTACCTACTAAGTTGTTTTTAGTTGGTTTTCAAGTGAGCATGTAGAGATTGAACAAGTGTACTTGTTCATATCAGTAGATCATAAGTCATTACAGGCCAACTTGGCCCATTTTTTAATTTTTTTGCATGTTCATACTCCACGGGGAATTCTAATAAGTTGTCATAGCATTATTTCTATTGTAAAATACTTGGCTTTCCTAGGACTTAGGCATCAATGTAGTACTCTAGAGTGTTTTTTTCTTGTTAATTATATGTTTCTCTTCAACGACATATAATTTTTTAGTTTTTCACTCACACCTCCAAAGTTGGAGTATTCGCCTTGGTGGTTAAACCTTAGGAGGCTATTAACGTATAGGTGTCTATGCATATTACCATGCTAGTCAACATTATTGAGTCATATGAACATGTACTAGGTCCCCCTAGGTTTATTTTTGTTTTTCGCAAATAATTTTTTTTCCCGTAAAACGGGTCAATTTTTTTTATGTTTTAATTGTAAAAGTAAAAAATATCATAAAAAAATGGTTAGGGAGTGGAATATTCCACAAGGGTGCTCGTTTTCTAACTTAGAGCACCCACTATACCCCTAAACCCACTTTGAGAATAATTTGAGTGATTATTTATCACTTAAAATTCTCTCAAAAAATGCCAAAATGGCCAAAAAAGTCTTAATAAAGCAAAAATCAGCATTCCTAAATCAGTGGGAACATGTCGGGGACAAGATCTCAGTGGTGGCTTAGTTAACTATGAATCAAATTGAGTTAAGTAAAGATGAATTGGCATCAATTCTCATCAATCCCAAGGAAGGCGAGTTAAGCTCACTTAGTGAGGGCGCACTCTATCGAGAGGGGTGTTCGGATAATTAATATTCCAATATTTGTCCACCTTAGTATTATTTCCCTTTTCCTAGTATTGGATGATGTTGTTGACCCCCTAGTGGTGTGCATATGTCATCTAGGACACATTATCCACTTGATGCTCCCTGCATGCATGAATTTAGGCCATGTAGAGTCAGCTCCCTACATTTTAGGAGCTAACTCAGTGATCTGGTTCAGTCCACCTGAGTTCGTGACTCTAGTGGGGGGTTTGAGCTCCGATTGCAACTGAATCCGATCAAATGCACCCTCTCTAGCCTGATTTGCATTCAAAACTCACTGATGCGCCCTTCATGCTCAGTTAACTGATAGTAGCTTCAGTTCACTAAAAATCAATTGAGTTTGGAACCTTCAGAGCATTGTAGTGGTGATATTTCTTATGATAGACTGACATGGATTCGAATTCCTCATGTATAATTGAATTCTCTCAATTGTACTATATTCTTTTACTATACAAATTAATGGAATATGACACCATCTATTATGCACATCCGAGTTTCTTTGCATGTTTGATTTTACTGCTCAATTCACTGCAATTCTTCTTCCTTGCTAATTCTTTTACTGTGAGATTTTCTCAGGCTCAATGATTTCTTGTGTTACAGAATTTCACAAGTGGGGTGCACTTGTTGATGTGGCACCCAATTATTGAGTGGTGATCTATCCAAAGAATAGGGGCACATCTCTCCATAAGGTGGCGCCATCCTCTCAAGTTCGAACTCAAGGGCAAATCCCCCTAATTTCTCAAACTCGCCCAGTCCTCTCCAGTGGTTAATGTGCCCCCCCTTTGCTAATTTGTGCTATAAAAGCAGGCTCATTCTTCATCTTTGTGATGGAAGGATTGAAGTTCTACTCAAACTTTGTATGAATTTTTTTGTTTCTTTCATGAATAAAGAAGCTTTGGAGTCCACATTGGTGTGATCTTCTATGTGTGTAAATCTTCTTTGTTGATCTTGGCAAGTAACTTGTAGTGTTTAGTTCATTTCTTATATGGTAGCTTGATTAGACCTTTGGCTTACAAGGAGAGGTAACTCTCTGTAGGGTAATGTATTTCTTGTTTGACTATTCCTCTAGTTGTATTAGACCTCTTAGAAGTACATGCTATTTTTGTTTAAATTCATGTGTTCCATGTTTCTTTTATAGTTAACACCATTACTATCTAATTAGTTGTATGCAAGTTTTTTCTTTAAGTACAAGTTTTTTCTACTTGGAGAGGGGTTTGGAGCTTGCTTGCATCCATTTCTACTTCAGGGTTTCAAGGGAAACATTGTTCCTCCAAGGCCCACTTTTGGGACTCCATATCCCTTCTTGTTCAAGGGGTTTATGGTTGCTTCACCTTCTCTCAAATTTAAAAAATTCAATCTTCTTGGTTACCGTTTCTTTTACCTTTCAGATCTAGTTCTTTTTTCAAAGTAAAATTTATCAATAGATCTGTTTTTTTATGCTTAGATAGTAGTTGATTAAAGTTTCCATTATTGCATACTAGAACTAGCATATTGCAAGCTTTTTCCCGTGTTTACAAGTCATTTCATAAGCAAATCTGAAGGCTTGAATTTAGGATTTAGTTTGTTAAGTTTAAAAGTTATATTTGGAAAAATAAGTGCTTATTCATTGGCTTCCCAAAAAGGGCAACCAAAGACCCAAATGAAGCTTGCTTTTTGCTTGCCTTCCTTAGTTATTTTTCCGCCCCTCCTTGACTTAGTTAATTTCACATTTTTTTGAGATTTACCAACTATGTTCAAAGACACTTCCAAAGTGTTTTTGAGCACTTTTTAGTTTAATTTGATTAATTGTTTTTGTCATTTCTTGTGTAGGTAGAGGGATATGTTGGCAGATTTTTGAAGATCTAGCCACTCTAGAGCACCCCCAAGACTCCTTTCTACTTCCATATTGAGCTTTTTCTCAAAAACTTGTAAGATTAGTGATCCTATTCTTCAAAGGATCACAATTCCATAAAGAATTGTAATAAACGAATAATAAAAGATAAGCAATTGGGCTACCCAATGCCCACATCCCATCCCCCCTGGGGGGTTTTGTGTTGTCTTTGGTGGTGTGTGTTTTTCCCATCTTTTTTAGTTTCTCATTTGATACTAACTTGCAGGTAGTATACTTTGCTAGATTAGATCAAGATTATTGATCTTTTCAATTATTTCAAGTTTTTTGCATAAAATAAAGAACCCATATGTGTATTCCCGAAGTATGCTCTCATCATCTTTGAAAGGGATTTCCCAAGTAATCGATGGATGATCAGAAAAGAGATTCTCATTCTGTATTAATTAGTAAAACATTTTATTACTTGTGCAAGTTGAAATCTATCTTTGCAAATTACTGGAACCAATATTTGGCTCTTTTTCACATATGCTCTTGTCCATCGCAGGCTTGCCTGAGCTTTGGAACAACCAGAAACAAAATCATAGAACTTGATAAAATTCCACATCTAATTAAAAACTCACATTTTAATTAAAACTTAATACCCTTAAGGACATAAATCCAGTGTCTCTCCTTTGTCCACAGTGGAAAAATTTCACGAAGAAAAGGGAACAACTAGGTAGTGACCGCGGGGCCCCGTAAGGCTACACCCTCGTTTGGTGAGTCAATGTTGGACATCCCCCCACAACTACGATCTAGCCCTTATTCTTGTGTGGAACCACTCTCGGCAAATCCAGACCTGTTCCACGTACCTTGGTGTATATCGGAAGTCCCCTGCCCTTAATCACTTCATCCTAATAATTCTAAAATTGACCAAGACACAATTGCAAAACATTTACCATTATAGCATCACTTTATTTTACATTTCTCGGCACTTGCCTACAATATCATTTGCTTAAGTTATCGCATGTCGTGAATGCTTGATTATTATATGTTGCTCAACTAAATCATACTTTGTAATATCTTGTCTCAGAGAATCACTTTTAACTCCTAGAAATCATTCTCATAAAAACAACTAAAAATCCAAAATCCATAGTAACCTTTTTTAGGGGCCACCCCCCTTGGCTTCTAGGAATTGGCCTACATGGAGGAGTTGAGTGTTGAGTGACAATTTCTCAACTCGAGACTTGCCCCAAGGACAAACCTACTCGCTTGAATATTTATGCCACGCTAACCTCGAGGTGCGTATCCGATGGCAACAAGGAGTATTAAAAAAATCTCATCAAGCCTACCCATAAAGTATCTATTATCCTTTCTATTTGCACAATTTAAAAAAAGAATTCGTCTATTATTCTATTGTCCTTCTTGGTTCAAAGATTGACAAAAAGGGCTATGTCCTACATATATGGGTCTATGAAAAATGATTGAATCAATGGACTTAAGGACTTACAATGGTCATTAAAAATATGGCATCTATTTTTTTTGGATTCATTCATTGAGAGATCATTTGAAAATCGCTAAGAGAATTTGAGCATCTTATACTTCATATATGATGATGTTAAATTCAACCATTTTTAGCCTTGCTTTGACAATGTATCTTCTTTGTATACGTGGGTGCATGAGACAACAAAACATTTCTAATCATGTATTTGACTTGATTAAAAATAGGTTCCAATGGAGGAGTTTGAAGCTCTTTTTTTAATCTTTTACCTAGTTAATGCCAAGGAAAGAGTCACCATGTATTTTCATTTCATAGATTTTTTTTCTTTCCACATGTAATCTTAGCAAGATCAAACAAGAGTTTAATTCTATCGATTTGTTAGTTCCCAACTCCAATGCTTCTTTGAACTCCAAATAATGTGTGACAAAGATGTAAAAAAGTGTACTAGCACCACTAATCTTTGGTGATACTTGGATGGCTCCATAAAAACGTTCCATGACTTGGAGATGTCTATATTTAAATTAGGTATAATTCTTGGAGATTTTGTTTTGGAAAAAATCCTAATACCCTCATATGAATATTACTTGAAAAGTTTGGACTTCCTTATCATGAAAAATTTAGGAATTCCTAGCTAACTATAGTGCCCGTGAGACTACATAAGAGAGTGCCCTAACACCCATGCATTGACATTGTCAACATGCACAATTGTGTGACAAGGTTTTAGCGTTACTAACTCCACCGTTTATATGACTGAGTGACCAAAGTCTTAACCCATCCTTCAACACATTACATGCTACTACTTTGAACTACATAAGGGGTGTTCACTATGATGCATGACTTGTGCTACTTTTTTTATGACACTCACAAGTATGAAGCCATGAGCAACAACGTGCACTCATACTTGAATATAGTGGTGTCAAATTTTCCTTGACACAATTCTAAACCATCATGGACTTATCCAACCCCTGAATTCATTCAATATCATCGACAACCAACAACCAAAGGGAAAGGATTTGATTGAATACACTCACAAAATCGAGATGTTTTCCATCTTACACATAATCAAGAAACAACATCAATATCTACTATAAGAAGACACTTCAAGGTTAAGAGCAATCACAATAACCTGAAACAATTCTTAGAGAAAATAGTATCTTTATAGGAGGAACAAAAGCAAGTTGCAAAAATGCAATGATATAACTTTGAAATTGTTTACAATAAAGGTAAGGAAACCATAGTTGCAAATTCCCTCTCCATGCAACTTAAATGAGTAATAACCTTGTGCTAAATCTCTTATTGTAGTCCCTTCTTGGAGAAAAGAAGCTAATATATAGTGGCAAGAAGACCCTACCATCCAATAAAAAATACAATAATCTCAAACATGTTAGGACACTTTTGTGCACTTTTCTCAAAAGGGCAACACATTTGTATATTTATTTGATGCCTCTTAACATGGATTCCAAACTTAAACTTTGTGAGAGAACATAACCAAGGAAGTCAAGGAGTATATTGATGAGGAAGATGTTCAAGACATTATAGGTTTCCTCCTTCCTCTACTTTTTTTTTTACCATGGAAACAACAACCTCCCAAGGGTATATCCAACAACCTACAAGCTAGATATACTAGTAACTTGTGACTCAACAAGGTCCGAGACGTCCCAAAGCCCACCGGGGTGAGCCTCTACTTAAGAAATACCTATATACATCTTCATAGGTACATTAAACTACACCCCTTGAATCCCTATATCCATATCCCTTTTACCAAGTGATAGATGGTTGAACTTTATATTTTTATATGAATAGACATCTTAAGGTATTGCCCAACTAGTGAGACCCTCGTGAATTTACTATGGTAAATAAAATTTATGGAAAAAAACACAAACTTGCAAAAAAAACTTTGATGTAAGCATCAATGAAAAAAAATGGAATCCTTTGTGTCATGTGTTGTGTTGTTTTAGATGATGTTAATTAGATGAAATTAACTCAAAATATACTACAAAATGATGACAATATTGATGCATATCTCAATTTGGATTGTAGTGATCAAACATGTGAAATGATAAATATAATTAAATGTGACTTGAAATTATATGATTTTTATACCTATAATATATATATCAAAGTTTTAAGATGTATAATATTATATATCAAAGTTTCAAGATATATAATAGTACATTGCTAATAGAACAAAATTCCATAAAACACATACAAGATGCATGTTGAATGGTGGAACATTTATCCACAAGTATTATGGGGAGACCACCACCTAACATAATGACAAAACAAGTTTAACTTAAAAATTTCACCCATTAATCTAAATTAGTTAAGAGAATTTTGCCTTATCTCCTCCTCACAAATTATCTTTTAACATAATAACAAAACATCACAAATTATCTTCTAACATAATAACAAAACATGTTTTACTAATGGTTATCTTCATCCATTAAACCTCTAAATTAGAGAATTTTGCAAAATCTCCTCTTCACAAATTATCTTTTATACATCACTCGAGCAAAGGTGATTGTCCTTCTTAAGGGCGACCCATGGCAACACATAGGCTTTGTCTCAATATGAGATTGTCCTTCCTAAGGGCGATGCGTAGGCTTTGTGTCAATATGAGATTATCCTTCTCAAGGGCGATGCATAGTCCTTGTGATCTTAACGTTAACGTCAATATGAGAAGGGCGTTAGCTTCATACGGTTTTTGTGATCTTAAGAAGTCTATCCATTGCGGGTCGCTTACAAGAAATGTAAAGTTTCACAGAATCCAATTCAATATTTGGGAACGGGTGGTTCCATGGAGATAGAAGCAGACCTTCATCAAACAAATATGGGATAAGAGAAAATGCGGAAACGTCAATTCTGGAATATACTAGATTATCGTGTTCAAAACACACATACATAGGAGCAACCATATCCAACACCAAAAGCATATGGAATCTGCGCCTTTATATTCCATCCATACAAAACCAATAAGCTACCAGCATCGTCTTTGTATTCATAACGCTTATCATTTCCAGTCGTCGTCAGACTCTGGTGATTTGTGTCTATGAGTTGAGCTCCAACGAAAATGGAAATGGAGATGTATATATGGCAGACAGTCCATTTCCACTGCCGTTGCCATTGATATGGGGAAGCCCAAACCCGAATACTGTTTGTAATGTCAGGGAATTGGCATCTGTGTCCATTTAAATCGGCATTTTCTTAATGGGGATTGCTCATACTCTCAGAATTCACGCTCACACCAGGCAGCGGCAAGCCTTATTGCAGGACGACTTCCAGGCTGGTAGCTCTAACACCGGGCATTTCTTCAGGTTGAAATTCAAACCACCCTCCAATTGGTCCTCAAGTTCACAATCCAATCAAAATACGACATCACTATCACTGGTTTCAGTTTTTAAAAACAAGAGGAGAAGAAGTAGTTGGGCATTTGTTCATGCCTGTACTGCTAGTACACCATTCACCCCATTTGTGGCAGTATTAGCACGGGTTTTACAAAGCATAATCGTTGGTAGGGAGAAGGGTTGCTGTATACTTAGAACAACAGCGAATAAATGGGTGGCAAGGCTGCAGGAGGGATACAGCCTGCTGAGGAAGGCAGAGCCGGTGAATGATAGTATTGGTGTGTTACAACAGTGGGGAGTGGGAGGGGGAGCGGAAAGTATCCGCACAGGAATGGCTCTGTTGAGCACCACCAGTTCGATGGCGAAGGAGAGGATTAGCCCTGTTTTGGGAAGGTTGGGCGCAAATCCAACTTTCATGTCGGGTCTCTTGGCATGGGCAATCGCTCAAATGCTGAAAGTCGTGACTACTTTTGTGGTGGAAAGGAGATGGGACTTGAGAATGCTGGTGGGTTCAGGGGGAATGCCTTCATCTCATGCTGCACTCTGCGTTGCACTTACAACTTCTGTCGCCCTCTGTCACGGAGTCAGTGATTCTCTGTTTCCTGTTTGCTTGGGATTTAGCCTTATAGTCATGTATGATGCAGCTGGAGTGAGACGCCATGCAGGCATGCAAGCTGAGGTAAATCAATGCCCTTGCCCTGCAACGTTTTTTGGTCAATTGCCAACAAAAGTGTAAAAAATGGTAAAACAACTGCATATGTTTATATTGCTTCATGCATCCCAAATTCCTTGATATGGTAGTTTAATTTCTTTACAACATTGACCTTCTAAGTTATAAAGGCTTCAATCCTCAGATCAATGACTGACCAACCATTTATAGTCGTGAGATAAGAGTTCTTGCTTAAGTTATCTCTCAGCATGGCCCATCAGAATTTATGTTCCTGTTGAACAGTAAATAGCCTACAGGTTGATTACCTTGTCTCCATTAGATTTGAAGCCTTTATAGCCCGTGGAAATTGATTATACAATCCTTCCTTCCTTGAACACTCAAAACTTTGTAATAGAGGGAAGACCATTATGATTTCAAACATATGAAAATACATAAATTTGAAAGAGACACAATTATTTTGACTGAACCAATACCTATTTTGGTTTCTTCTACAGTGCTTCGTATATTTTCACAGAAAGAAAAAAGAAGAACCTGAATTTTTACTTATACAGGTGACAAAGTGCCTAAATCTTCTAATACGTATACATCCAGGAGAGTTGGAATCTATCCATGATTCCATGAGAATACAGTTAGTGCTCTTGTTGATGCACTCAGCAAATCATACTTTGTGACTATATAATATAGGCCGGTGTGCATTTCATCAACTTTTTCCCGTTTCATTAAAAATAATCTTGGTTGCTTTTATTTTTTTTGGGCCTTCCAAGAATCTGTCTCTATGTTGCCTCTTCCACGACAGACAGGAAAAAGTTGCTGATTATCCGTTTTGTTTGTCCACAATGTTTCATTAAAAATAATCTTGGTAGCTTTTTTTTGGGGCCTTCCAAGAATCTATCTCTATGTTGCCTCTGACATGACAGAGACAGGAAAAAGTTGCTGATTATCCGTATTACTTGTCCACAATAAATGATAAGGGACATTTATAATATAAGGAATTTAAGGACAGGTTAGGATATTGTGCAGTATTTGTATGTAGTACTATAACAATCCACTAAAGGAGTCTGAATCTTTCTATGTTGCTAATGCTGTTCTAAAGCCTAAGTTGAGGGATGTGTTCATAACTGTGTGTGATGTCCAAATGTTACAATGTTTTGATATAACATTCTTTGCTAGCGATAATAATGATGTTGGAGCATCTTTCTTTTCTTTCTTAGCATAAAGATGTACTAAAGCATGCCCACATTAATGGCTACTGTTATGCATTATCACATTAATGGTCGCTGTTATGCATGCTTACATTAATGTTCCTCTCACTCATGAGATCCTTTGTAACTCTACTTATATGTAGTTTTTAGTTACTCACACTCATAAGGGTCAATCTTTGAGGTTTGTAACTCCTATATTCTTGGATTTTTCTAGTGTGTAAATTGGCTAGGAAAAAGGCTCTTAGGCATTAGAGTAGGGGCTTGTTTTTGGTAATGTGTTGTTGCAAGTATGGAAGAGAGGCAATCGAGTAGTTTTTTTGGTGATGTGTGATTGCAAGTACTCTGGAAGAGACTATTTGGGCCAAGAGCAATGTTCACGTTGTCTTGGATTTGGTCCAAGCTGGCGTCAATACCTTTTAAGGAGAGTTTCAGACTTTATGGGCTTGTTACTTGTAGCTACTCTTGTTTTTTCTTCTGTTATTAGTGCTATAGAATAAGCTATCAAATCCAACGATGGAAAATTGCTCAAATCATTGTTAGTATTGAATCTGCTGTTGTTGGTTTTTATGACTATTACGGCTGCTTTTTGTTTCTTTTGTTTGCTTCTGTTCACACCATCAGTTTTCAAATTTTCAAAAAAGTAAATAAATCAGATTCCAAGTTTTCACTCACAACAATGGTATCAGAGTCACTTTCCTCATTTTGTGGGTAGACAACAATGATGGTTTATTTTTCAGCTTCTCATGGGGAAGGTCATTGGACACCAGAGATTGCATTATCAGTGGAACAAGCCAGAAGGACTCCCTTGGATGGGATGAGGGACACCACGGAACAAATGGATCAGGCTCTGCATAATTGTGACAATGGATAGAAAGGGACGGGGACACCAGAGTAGTAGTGAGGAAAAAGATAGCGGAGACCTCGTGATTGAAGAAGTGATGCAAATCGGCATGATTATAATTGAAACTCTTTTGCAAGGAATATTAATGGGAGGAGGGCCACGGGAATCATGGAATCAAGATAATCAAGAAGGAAATTGAATCAATCAATAACAACTTGGGGAAAATTTCCTTTCCCAAATTTAATGGGGTCAATGGAGAGACTAAACCAAAGGCTTAGATAGGTAGCTGTCACGTATATTTTCAATTAATTCCCATAGAGGACTATCAGAAATCCAATTTCCCACCCTTCACCTAGAAGGAAATGCATTTGATTGGTGTGAAATGAAGGAATCTGAATGGGACGAAGTTGATCAACATGAACTAACTACTTGAGATGATTTTGTGACTACTTTCTATCACAACTTTGAGGTTACACCAAGAGGATTACTTTTTATCCCTAAAAAATATAAAGTAGCAAGGTACCATGACCTACTACTCTAGAGAGTTCCTCCAGGCCAACCTACTTGTAGAAATTATTTCTCCTCTGCATGTAGTTGCCATGTCTGTTGATGGGTTAAAAGAATCGATTCGAGGATATGTCCTAGGCTTGAAACCCACTGCTCTTGAACAGGACATCCAACAAGCAGAAGCTTATTTTGACGTTTCTAAGCTGCTTACAATAGGAGTTTCTCCAAAAACCCGTCAAATAGCAAGGGGTCTATTATCACCACTGTTGGACAATTTAAGGGCAGAATGGTAGACCTTTCTATCATTTGCTGATTTATGCACAACAGGAATATTTTTTTAACTGCAAAAGGTGTAGAAATTTCATTTCCTTTACAATCAATGCAAAGTCAAAATTTCACCTCAACCTTGAGGTTTCTTGCATCTATTTCCTGTGAACGCTCAGCCTTAGGGCTGACTCTGAAATATAAATTACAGCAGCATATACTTCACTTCTTTTCAACCCAAAGCACAAGGTAGCCCAAGAAAATAAATACCGAACAGGTGTACTTCAATGGAACAATGTTTCCAGTCCTTAGGGCACACTTTCCAATCATAAACACGATCTGAAAATGCTTATTACAGCAGATTTATTACAGCCCTAAATCACTTCCCTTAGCTTCTATTTGTTTGTTAAATCACTTAACAAAATCTGCTCAATATCATGTCAAATCGGCATGCTTAACCAGCACCGGAATCTACTCATACATAATGAGAACATAAGCTGAAAATCAGATCTGCAAGTACATAAAGTTTGGACAGCTGGAACACTTCAAATATATAGATAATATGAAGTACAAGTACATACCAACAACTTAACACAAGTTGGTACAAGTCAAGCTCTCCAAACCCTAGCTAGTGCATACACCAACATAGCAAACCCTAGCCACCAGTTTCTTCCAGCTAGGAATCTCTCCCAACTAAAGCTGGTTGCTCCACCAAATATCCACAACAAGCAAGTGCTACAAACCGACACGTCTTCTTTGGCATCTACACTTGCATCCCAGAAGTGTACAAGATGGTCTCCGTCTATCATCTCCACATTAAGCATTCCAAGTAGTACTAGGGTTTCCAAATGCCACAAAAACCTAATCTTCTTCTCTTATAAGATCTACAAAAATAAGTGCTTTCTTTTCTCTTCTAGGGTTTTTGTCAAACCCTAGTCTTCTTTCCCTAACCCTAGTCTTCTTCTTGAATCACCTTGAGAACCCTAACACTCAAGACAAAGAGAGCGAATACAATGAAGAAAAGTACAATGAAATAGACCAATTCGCTCTAACTCTCACATATGTAATGCAAGTGTGTGAGTCAATCAATGCATGGAAATCCTCTCTCCTTACCTTTATTTATATGAAAGGCGAGGGAGGAAAACGATAAGTTGATAACAAAGTGGACCCAATCAACAAAAAAGTGACCTAACTAAACAATAGATAGGACCACATGTGAAGCAATCTAATTCAAAGTGACATATGTCAACTTCCAAGGCATGCATGTCCAACAAGCGAGGGTCACAAGGTGACCGCTCCTTGAGATGTGTCCAATGCTCCTCCTCCAAAGGCCTCCAATGCTCCAATGCTCCCTCCTCAGCCATGTGTACCCTTGGGTCCACCATACCTTCATGATCACTCCTCAATCCAAGCAATCTTAAGTCAAGTACAAGCCTCCATGCAAGCAACCAAGTGTTCCCATTGTATCTAGGGCTCAACACACTCCTCTTTGATGCCCAATGCTCCTCATCCAAGTTGGTCATCCTCCCAATCAAGCAACCAAGCTATCCATGCGTGCACCCCATGAAAAAAGTCACTAAGCCACATACGTCTCCAACCCCCTTAGGGAGTGTGCCACATAAGCATCAAGTCAAGGCATAGCAATCCATGAGTAAGCTATCTCCAATGTGTATGTCCATCATGGTACAACCAAGGGTAACCAAGACACCATGCACCCTATATCACACAAATCACCCCCAAGTATTGTGTAAACACTCTTGGAGTAGCCTCAATGTTAACATTCCCTCTTTATGAGGAAAATGCTTTTACCAACACCGGTCTTCTCCCTCTACATCTCAACTAAATATGCCTTTGAAGCTATTGCAATCTTGGGATAAAAAACCGGTCCTTGAAATGGAATTGTCACCCAAACATCATTCTCGAATCTCGTCCCATTAAGGCATCACACCTCACCTCTTTAAAACAACAAAAAGGCTCACAAATGGAAGTAGCCAATGCAATATGGTTAGCGTATCACCTAGGAGGTATACTCGCCCTCACTAAAGAGCTAGGTGCTCCTACATGCTCCTATGCATCCTTGATCCGTAAACTGCTGTGGATATTCTACTGGAACAATTCATCACAATGGATCTTACAACTTAATTCATTGTGTTAGTTTAATTCCATGGAATGATAAATAAACTGGAATTGAAAGGAAAATAACTAGAGCAAAATACACATCCACACAAATAACACAAGATATACCTTCGAAAAACCCACTATGGAGAAAAACCCAGCCAGTGAGGACTATGCCTTGCGCTTTTCTTCTCCAATATGCAATGCAAATACAAAGAAAGTGGTACTCATTGTGGAGTTACCTTTGACATTGTGGCTTGCATGACTGCTACAGGATCTCCTACTTCCTCTATTATGCTCTAATATCTATTCCCATACTATTGCTCGGCTATGAAACAATACAATAACATCATCAGAATGGAACCCCTTCTCCTCATGGCTCAATATTTAACATAGCTTGATAACCGTCTAGGGTTAGTTTTAGGGTTTGTACATTCCTCAACTCCCGATTAGGTTTAAAGTTTTTGACCCTCTAGAATCTTCTTGAAAGTTCACATGTGACTAGCTCCACATGCGTGGGTAATGAGAAATGACATGGAATCCACTCCGTACCATGGTGATCAACTAGATAGGTCAGCTTGCGCGGGAGGCATAACTTCCGGATACAGATTTCGATTGAGGTGATTCTTGCATCGTTGGAAAGGTCTCAGAGTGTAGAACAATGTCGTGAGGTTGTGAGCTCTGCTTGCAAACTGTTGACACCAAAAAACATTGTTTAAGCCCTCAAATGGGCCTTGGAAGGTTCTGGACCCTGAATCTGCAAAGTAAGACCTGACCCTAAAATGGGATTGTTACCATTCAAACTAGCAGGCTAGGCTTGCAAGTAAAGACAATCACATAAGAAACTTGGACTGCTGTCACCTTTGTCCAATCTCCTAATTTCTTCGAGATCCAGTGTTGTCCCAAGGGGAGATCCCTTTAATGTACCTGGAAAGTAGATGCTGAATTCCTTCCAAACATCTTAAAGCCTAAGTTACCTGAAACGCCACCCCCTGCCAGCTGAAACGTCGGTCCATATATCGGATATAGATCCTGGTACGAAACGGGTGGGATCCGGCTTGGATACAGATCGGGCAGGAATGGATATGGATCTCCCAAAATGGAAACGGTTCGCCCAAAATGGAAACGGATCTCCCAAAACTAAAACGGATCGCCGAAAATTTGAAACATTTCAATGTAAAAAAAAACAACGTTTCAGAATTTCAGAATTTAATTTTGTTTGCATTTGGTTTAATTTAGGTTGGGTTTTAGCTTTTAACTTTTAAGTCGCCTTTCTCATCCCTAAAGGCACCGCCGTCAACTCACTATTCCACAAACCACAGTCCGCAGTCCGTAGCTCGCACTCTCCATAGTCCGCAGACCACAGTCCGTTCGTCGATTCGGGGTTCAGTGCAATTCGAGCTCTCCACAATCCACAGTTCGGGCTCTCCACAGTCCATTCATTCGAGATTCCATTCGTTCGGGTTCAAACTTACAATAGAAAGTTTCATTCATGATCTTGAGAAATCAAGGAACGACCACTACTGCTGAGCTGAACCCATTCTTGAATCCAAGAATTGGATGTCCAAAAATGCTTCTATATGCAAGCAATGGGGGTTTTCGGTCCATTGGATAAGGTTGAATCTCAGTCAATACAGTTGATCAATTGCAGTTATAAATTGAAATATTTTTTTTGTATTTTCTTTGCACATGGAGGGATGATGAATCAATGGCATTCCATGTGCATGATATCTCCACTCCATCACCGTCCAACATGTTAATGGATAATAATAATTAGCCATATAATCATAAGATAAGGATTTTCATTTTTTTAATTATTCATTTAAAAGAATGAAAAATTACATGCATGTGAAGGGTGTAATATATATGCTATATGTTACCATTTTAACCTTTTATATTAGAGTTTTACATTGGTAATATATATATATAATTTTAAATTGAAATTGAAATTGATATAACTTAATTTCAAAGTAGGATTGGTTGATGTAAAAATAATGTAAAGTTTAAATTTTTATATTAATATTTTGTTGTGTGAAAATGAGTTATTATAATTTATAATAAAATAATTGTGGACAAATTTTTTTCTAATAATTTATTATAAATAATTAAAAAAATAAAATTCAATTGTATTATTTATGAATGACTTTTCATCTATAAGAGGGATTTTGATCTCCCATTATATGAAAATAAGGATATTTGGCAAAAGCATTAGAGCATATTTGACAAAAGCATTAGAGCATACTGAATAGTGAATATGATAGTAGGTTGCCACTCAATCCGTTTTGTAATTTGTATATTTGACTTATGTTGATGATTATGAAATATATTAATATATACTATGTAGTTTTAATTTAAAATTTAAATGATGAATGTTAAATTTTAGTTTTATATATATATATATGCCATTTGCCGTTTCCCTACCGTATCGTATCCAGATTTTTTGAAAATTTGTCGTATCCGTGTCCCCCCCCCCCGTATCCGTATCCGTTTCAATGCAACATAGCTTAAAGAATAGATCAGTGCCTCTAATGGAGTTAAACACAGAGTAATAGAGAGAGTTAGGATGGTGCTTGTATAGTAGTTTTGACAGTTTTGCAGGTCTGTTTAGGGTTAAAAAAGATAGGTCAAGGATTTCATGCCCAAAATTTTAGGGCCGCGAGAATTTAGAGTTGTGAAAATTTAGGGCCGAGATTTTAGGGCTGTGAAAATTTAGGGCCGAAATTTTGGGGTCGTGGGAATTTAGGGCCGAGGTTTTAGAGCCGAGATTTTAGGACCGCGAGAATTTAGGGCCGAAATTTTGGGGTTGCAAGAATTTAGGGCCGCGAGAATTTAGGGGCGAGATTTTAGGGCCGAAATTTTAGGGAGGCCAAAAAATGAAGAAATTTTTATTTTTTTATTTTTAGTGTTTTTGTTATAAAATTGCAGACCTAATTCTAATCCTAATTCTACCATGAAAATGCAAAAATACAGATAAAAATGCAAGTTTAATCTAGCAATAATATTTACAAAAATTCAAACTAGGGTTTGATGTAGAGAAAATGGACAAACTTAGGGTTTTAATGGATTTTACCCCAAACCCTAACCTTAGATGAAGGTGACAAGCATTCCTCTTGGAGGTAATTCTCCTTGCTATAGGTTAGGGCTTCTTGAAACAAACTCTAGGGTTGGTTTCAAGAGTCTAAATTAGGGCAAAGTTGGTGCTCCAAGGCCAAACTTTGTAAAAACCTCCTCTTGGGAGCGTTTTTAGTATGCAATGAGGATAGAATAGCAGGTAAAAGTCTTATTGAAAGATAATGTAGCCCTATGGCTACCATTCGATCATTCAAGATGCAAAATTGACCTACCATTCATCAAGCAAACCTTTAAAATGTAAAAGACTTACTTGAGCATGAGTTATTCCAACAATTCTAGCTTCCACAAAGCATTAGCAAGACAAAGAAAGCATCCAACTTCGTCCAAGAGCAAGAAGAATCATCCCTCCAAGAGGTGCACATCACTTCATAAGGCCCTTCTAGGGTAAAATAGTAGCATAATGAATTTTATCCCATAAGTTGTGTGTAAAAATGAAGTGGCGAGATTGTATTTATATCATAGTTACAAATATCGGCTGAAAAATTGGCGACTCGCGATAAATCGCAATTTTTGCAGAGGCCCAATTTTTTAAGGAAAAATCGGCCCGATTTATGGCCGATTTTTCGACGATTTTACCTCGATTTTGCGGCAGTTTTTCACGAGTCGATCGATTTTTTGACAGTGGGCGGAAAGTTGGGTTTTAAAATTTTAATTTTTAAAGGCTGCGGAAAGTTCTGCTATGGACGATTTTTTGTTCTTGTTGAATCAGTTTGTTGAAATTCGACGATTTTAGAGGCAAATAACCATGCGGCTCGTGGTTAAACCCTAGTCGATGAACATAACTATGCTCGTGTTAACTCATTGCTCATTGCACGAGTGAGCCGCCATCGTGAATCATTCCATGAGTGAAGATTCGAGTCTGGAGGCCGCCGTCGTTTGGAGCTGTCGTTCCTAGAGTCACAAAGGGAGCCCCGAGTCTGTAGTTGTCATCGGTCGAGGTCCCAAGGGGCATGGCAACATTTCCTTTAACAGTTGAGGGTAGGCGCAACGGTAACGTTTATTTTGATTAATAAATATATAAGCTATTCTCTTTGGATTAGGTAATATAAATTATATTTCGTGTCTAAATAATATTTTTTATTTTCATTTTTTCTAAATTGATTTTATATTTATCTATTTATTTAAAAAATATATAAAATTACTATAAAATTAATGTTTATTTATTTTATTTTATTAATATTATTTATATGATATGATTTTTTTTAGTTTAGTACAACTTAGTTTAATAATTTATGTTAATATTTGCATTTAAAGCTGAAAGGATGTTATGTGATTTGGTAAGAATAAGCTAATAATTCATTATCTAATTAGAAAAACTGTAGACGCAATTTGTGAGTTTGTAGGCTAATGGGATAGTGGAGTTGTTGAACGTTATCTCTTGTTCCATATCAATGCTAGTCTCTCATTGTTAAAAATGTAAAAATGGATTTTGTCCATTCTAGTTTTTTTATCCTTCTCTTATTTAAATTTTAAACTTTAAAGAATGTGCAATGTTACTAAATGAAACTAACTTATATTTTTGATGATTTAGTATTAGTATTCACTATTCAGGAGTAGGACTGGGACATGATCCATTTTGATGTGTGATGTATCTCTAGACATCTTATATATCTTATATATCGGTTTTCTTAGCATATTCATGTGGCAATGTGTTTATTTAATGTTATCGTTGCTTTAGATGTTTGAAAAATTGAAAAAAAATGAATATTTTTGTGTTTTTTAAGTTTGCCGATTTTTTGCCGATTTTTGTCGATGTTCTGCCGAGATATCCTGAAACGATGTTTACTGGACCCTGTCGATTTCTGCGCCGCGCCGATATTTGTAACATTGATTTATATGATTTCACACTCACGTTTTACAAAATAACCAAGCCTACATGCTTTAAATTGTCAATTTAAAATTAAAATATGTCAACTTAAAATTATAACATAAAATAATATAAAATAATCAAATCTGTGGGTAACTTGGGGCATTTTCCCCAGAGTTCACCCAAAAGTGACTAAAATCACTGAAAATAAACAAAATACTCCAAACTGAAGGTTGAAGTAGGCAAGGGGGGGACGTCATGCCCCATCTAACCCCAACAGTAGTGAAAATCCCTCAATGTCCCCCCTAATCAAACAATGTAGGCCTGGAAGAAGGATGACATCATCATCAAAGACAACCAAGGAGAGAGGGCGCTACTGAACTAGAGGACCAGGAGGGTGTGGATGGTGGCCTAGAGGAGAGGCATGAGCCTTAGTGCTGACGGAAGAGCCACCAAAATGATAGAACAAGGTGGGGGTCATTTGATCCAGTGACCCACCCCTGGAAGCCCCAGACACCAACCTTAGGGCTTCAAGTCCTTTCATGAGGCAGTCAACAATGCCACTAAGCCATAGTACTCCCAGGAGAGGGACCAAATGATTTGGCCATAACCTCCACTCAGAAAATGCTGGATAACACCCTTCTTGGTCAAGAAAAAAAATGACCCTCTCTCTTTGGGGCACATCTGAAGGTGCGTTGGTACTGGTACCACGTAACACTGGCTCCAATTGCGGGACTAGTACTCCTCCTGAGGGTGCTCGAGAATCCATGAATCATCTGGGTACCTGTCGACCTACACACACATCATAGCCAGGGACATCACGATTCAAAATACCATGAGGCAGGCACTTCCGTCCTGCCTTGCTCATCATGAAAATATGAAAATAAACTGAATGAACAAGCGACTAACTTATGTAGACATTAAGAACGTCAAATGCAATGCATGGGTAATAGTATATGCCTAACTCAAGTGAACTAAACTTGCCTATGCTAAACATAAGAATTAGGAAGGGTTAAGTGAAATCATACCACCAATCTAACCATTTAAGTAAGCAATTCATACCTGATCTCTAACTTTTGTCTTTAGAATGAATCCATGATAAGATCTCATCGATCACAAAGCAAATACATACCTAGGTCTTCATTAGGATAAGAGATAAAGGCTGGGTGACTACGGGGGCCTGGAAGCTTTGATATTGCTGCCACGGGGAAGGATTGCTTTCACAAGTTCATTTATCCAGGCTTCCACAAGGCTCAAGTATGGACCATCTTCATCATACATCTGTATTGAGAAAAAAATTTGGTTGAAATCGGTTGGCTTATTTTGAACTTGGGAAGCCATTATTATTGGTGGACCTTGCAAATCTTCATATGTCAGCTGCAACCTGTCCCTGTGTTGCCGCCTAAAGCACACTTTACCATAGATAAGTCTCCCAACCGCTATGTGTGTTCTTGAGGGCAACCATGAATGTAGAACCCACTGTCACCTTGTTTCTAAACTCCTCCGTTTAGACCCCAACTCTAAAAGGTCAAGGGGGGTAGTCCCTACTTACTAAATTTCTTTTAAGAGTTTGTTTTGAGAGTTGTAAATTATTCAATGACAAACAAACATGCATATATGCAATAGTTTCAATGACAATCAAACCTTTCTTAAACAATAAACCAATTAAAATGCAAGAGAGAAAATAAGTCGTTAATTAACAAATTCAGTGCCTTTTTTACTTGGGCTATGGAGTCACAAAATAAAACAAGATTACCAAAGACTCTCTAATAACATCAAATCATTCACTAACCATCAAAATATCACATTAAGCACCAATTTGTAGAAGGTGAACAATTTAATGAACCAAGATGCACGTAACAAGACTAGAACAATAATCCAAATGCTTTCAAAGTAAAGTATTGTAATCAAAATAACAATAATAGTGTTTTGCAAATTGTCTTGTAAATTTTAGTTTTATTTTAAGTCTCACTTTAACTTAGGGGATTATGGTTTGTGCAAGAAAACTAATGCTACTCTATGTGTCTACCCCAAGAAATTATCTCTTTCGATTTGAGAGAGATTTCCAAGTGCTTAACAAGAGAACACAAGGTTCTCAACTAGCTCCACGGGTCAATCCCAAAACTTGCTGGGTGCTCAACTAGAGGACACAAAGTGCCACGAGGCTCCCAACAACCACTACCCCACTAGCTCCACAGGTCAAGTTCCTTTTTCTCAGTATCTAGTGAAGATGAATTTCTGAGTGCCTATTATTCTAGCTAACACAAATCCTTGCCTTTTCTTGTCACCCAGGATCGGTCGAACCGACAAGGGGAGTGAATACAAGGCAAGAATCGGGGCACAATTTATTTTTAACCTTTAATGTATAAGCAAAAACCAAAGTACTGTGCAAGCCAACGCAATTTTACAAGGGGGGCAAAGCCTTCTCACTTGTAAGGTGCGGGAAAAATAAACACAAGCCAATGCGATTTTACAAGGGAGGCAAAGCCTTCTTGCTTGTAAGGTGCGAGCAAAATAAAATGAAAAAGATTGAGAATATAAAACTACTAGCCAACACGATTTTGCATGTATGGGCATAGCCTCTTCTCATGCAAGGTGCGGGCAAAATAAAATGCAAGCCAAAGCGATTTTACAAGGGAGTCAAAGCTTTCTTACTTGTAAGGTGTGGGAAAAGTAAATTAAAACAAAAGAAAAAAAGCTAAACCCAAGCCACTCAACAATTACAATGCAAAGGTGGCAATGCCTTCTCACTTGCATGCAATGGATATAAAAGAAAACTAAGAACTTGAACTTAAAACAAAATACAAGAAATCAAGCCCAAGAGACTCTCTTGGACTTGTTACAATGATATAGATTTCAACACTTAGTATTTGGGAGAAAATGAGAGGGAATAGAGTAATTTTGACCTTTTTCTTGTAAGTGGCTAAAATAGTAGTTTGTGGATGCTCTTTATGCTTGCTGATGGCCAAATTTGGGTAGCATAACACCTTTAAAATGTACAGACCTACTAAAAACCAACAAGCAAAATGTTATAGAAAATGCCCAAAATCACTCTTGGGCAATGTTAGTTATATCATACAAAATATTACAGAAATTTCTGAAATTTTATGAGATTGTGCTCTTTGCTCTTTCAATGCTTGAAGTAGTGGGGTATCCGACAAGGAAGTCCACTCTTCAATCCAAGTAACCTGCAACTTGTAAAATATTTGCTACACAACTAAAAGAAAATGTGAGATCCTAATGATGAGCTAAGAAATCATAAACTTCGACTAAGAAACGTTTGAAGTTCTCAACTACAAAACATAAAACTCATAAAATCTATGGCAAAAATACCACAAATCTTACCAAAGCAAAAAACATTGCTTGTTTGGCCTCCCCAAGCTTGAGTAGTTATGAACTGTAAAAGCAAACCACCATAGAGCAACACCAACACAAGATCTCCTCCAAAGAATTTTATTAACTAAGCCAAATGGCTGGAAATTACAATGGCCCAAATGGGAGCAAAATGGAAGCAAGAGAGAGTGAGAAAATAGCAAGAGAGCAAGAGCATGAGAGATTGTAACCGAAATGAGGAGGAGGAGCCTCCTTAAATAGGAAAAGAGAGAGGGGAGAGTTCCTTTGCATGAGTGACATTTGTCACTTGGAGAGAAAGGGGGCCCATGGAAGGGGGTGCACTTCCATGGGTTAAGAATAACAAACAATGGAGGGGGGACCCCCACTCATGTTTTATATTTCATTGCTAGGCCAAGGGGAAGGAATCATGAAGGTGGGACCCCCCCCCTTTTGGCTTATTTCAATTTATCTCATTTTTCATGGTGAGAGAGGGTTTCCCTCTTTTGGCGACAACTTCAAATTTGAAAAACACTTGCTTGGGGGGCCCCTCTTGGACTTTAATTTTACCTTAGGAACATAACTTGACATTAGGAAACAATTTTTCCACCTCCCAAGTGACTTTAGGCACTTTTCCAAAATTTGCCTTACTAATTATTTGCCAATTTTCTTGATTTCCTTGACTGACTTAGGAAAATGTGACCAAAACCTTAGCAATACTTGTCCGAATGACTTCAAAATTGGTCCAAGGGTGTAGGGGGTCTCATGCCATTTATTTCGAGTACCTATGCCCCTATACAACATAAAAAAGGACCACATATCCCTCTTTTACATTACAATTTTTTTTATGTTGAGGGACATTTTTTAATTACCAAAAATTAAAAAATCCTAAGTAAAACTTAATGAAATTCCGCAAGACTCTGGATAATGTCTAGCATGGTAATATAAACATTCCTAGGCCCCAATCACCCCATCGAATCGATCATTAGAACGCCTTTCACCACTTTGGAGGTATTTTTTGAGTGAAAAACTCAAATAATTAAAATCACTAAAAATGAATTTTAATTATCTAAGGGAAAAAATGCTCAAGTCATAGGCAACTAAGTTATACAAAAATTGACCCTCATGCTGACATATCATTACAAAATCTCTTGTAGGGGTGCGGAAATTTCATGGAGAGAAGATAAGAAGAAGAGTTGCCTCGCTTGAAAAAAATCATTAGGTACTTCTTTCTCATCTTCAAGGCAAATGGTACATGGTTGTTCACCTATTTGGTTTGGTGGTCAACACCCTGTACCTGCTTAAACATTTCTTTAGAGACACAAGCACATTGCTCATCTTTATAGTAACCATGTTAGTACCCCTAGTAATCTTTAAAACTTTGAAATTGTCAGCCACATAATCTATGGCTTCACATTTCAAGCGAAAAGATAAACAATAGAAATCTTGACAATGTGAGAAGAATGTCATACCTGTCCACATACCTGTATTGGTTTTACTGAAATGCATCGTTGAAAACTTACCGATACTGGACAAAAATGGCTGAACACTTCTTGTAGAATGTTGTTGGTTAGGGCACACCATGGACTGGGAGACAATGTAAAAACTCTGCATATGGCCATCGACAATAGGCACCACATCTTGCACTATTGCATCATCCAACAAAACAAAAGGGTTGATCCATTCTTCATTGATGGTAGAGTAAGTTTCTTCATCCACACATGTGCTTGGGAGAGGGTCTACCATGATGCTACAAGGTCTTGAAGAATCGTACATTGGTGGACCAAGGAACTTCCAATAATCGTCGTTTTCTGTAAACCTATAATATTCTTCCAAGAGAGCCAAAATATCATAAGAAACCATAACCTGAGGACATGGAGAATTCACCATTTCTGTATATTCTTCAGTTTCTTCAATTAAGGCTTCTTGCTCTTCATCTTCAGGAATCGCTTCATCTTCGGTCATAAGAACCATTACGTCATTTACGCGGTCCTGAACAATGGTTTCTTCAAGTAAACCTTCGAGAATTGATCTTCGTCAAGGACTGCTTCATGCTCCTCTGAGATCTGTTCATCAATATCCGTATGATCGTCCTTTATAATCTTCATGATTTCTTCCTTAGCATTGGGACCCCACATTGATCACTGAATGCCTCAACCAGTTGGAGGAAGGAAGATATCCCCTTAGGAGGGAGTCCTTCATACCAAGCATCCATATCCTGATCACCTCCTAGTTCGAAGGACATTACGAACAACTGCATAATGGTGTCCTCATCTGTGATATCCCATGCCATCAAAACTTCTTTGAACTTCATGACATGTGCTGTAACAGTATCTTTTCCCCTGTCGAACATTGGGATAGACTTTAGACAACGATGTTTATCAAACCTATTCGGGTATCTCGGAATATTTGAGAAGTCAAACGGATCGAGGCCCCCCATATCTCTTGCCTTTCAGTTTTGTTCTTGTAGAGTACTTCCTTTTTAGTTTCTTCAGTAGGAGTCGCCAGGAGAGACCTGCCAAGTTAGACTTAAACAAATCTCATCGAAAGCACTAAGCAAGTACGTACTTGAGATGGGCTGAATTCTTGGTGGAGTCGCTAGATAAACCTGTCAAGTTAGTCCTTACAACAATATATATATATATATTTCAAGTATGAGTAGGTACCTTGAAGCTTACCATTATGTCTTTCATGCACAGATTAATTACCTCAATTTATTTTGAGGTCCCCAGCAACAACGCCAAAAATGTTACCAGTGTTGCCGGACTTAACCAAATTCTTTTTAATTGGAGTTGCCAGGTAAGATCTGCAAGATTAGTCCTCAATAATATTTTCAAAATACGAATCCAAGACTTACCTCGAGTTTCTTACCAAGTGTCGTTTTTCCAAGGGTGTAAATGACTCCGGATAAACCACTTCAATCTTTGAAATGTCCTCAACAACGGCGCCAAAAATGTTACCATTCAAACTAGCAGGCTAGGCTTACAAGTGAAAGGAAATCACATAAGAAACTTGGACTGCTGTCACCTTTGTCCAAATCTCCTAACTTCTCCGGGATCGAATGTTGTCCCAAGGGGAGAGCCCTTTAATGTACCTACCAAGTAGATGCCAAATTCCTTCCAAACACATTAAAGCCTAAATCAGTGCCTCTAATGGAGTCAAACACAGAGTAATAGAGAGAGTTAGGATGGTGGTTGTATAGTAGTTTTGGCAATTTTGCAGGTCTGTTTAGGATTAAAAAAGATAAGTCGAGGATTTCATGCCCGAAATTTTAGGGCCGCGAGAATTGAGGGCCAAAATTTTGGGGTCGCGAGAATTTAGAGTTGCGAAAATTTAGGGCTGCGAAAATTTAGGGTTGAAATTTTAGGGTCGTGAGAATTTAGGGTCGCGATAGTTTAGGGCTGAGGTTTTAGAGCTAAGATTTTAGGGCCACAAGAATTTAGGGCCGAAATTTGGGGGTCGCGAGAATTTAGGAGCGAGATTTAGGGCCTAAATTTTAGGGAGGCCAAAAAATGAAGAAAATTAATTTTTTTGATGTTTAGGGTTTTTGGTATAAAATTGCAGACCTAATTCTAACCCTAATTCTACCATGAAAATGCAAAATTACACATGAAAATGCAAGTTTAACTTAACAATAATATTTACAAAAATTCAAACTAGGGTTTGATGTAGAGAAAATGGACAACCTTAGGGTTTTAATGGATGTTACCCCAAACCCTAGCCTTAGAGGAAGCTAACAAGCCTTCCTCTTGGAGGTAATTCTCCTTGCTACTAGGTTAGGGCTTCTTGAAACAACCTCTAGGGTTGGTTTCAAGAGTCTAAACTAGGGCAAAGTTGGAGCTCTAAGGCCAAACTTTGTAAAAACCTCCTCTTGGGAGCGTTTTTAGTATGCAATGAAGAAAGAATAGAAGACAAAAGCCTTATTCAAAGAGAATGTAGCCCTATGGCTACTATTCAATAATGCAAGATGCAAAATTGACCTACCATTCATCAAGCAAACCTTAAAAATATAAAAGACTTACTTGAGCATGAGTTATTCCAACCATTTTTAGCATCCACAAAGCATTAGCAAGACAAAGAAAGTATCCAATTTCATCCAAGAGCAAGAAGAATCATCCCTTCAAGAGGTGCACATCACTTCATAAGGCCCTTCTAGGGTAAAAGAGTAGCATAATAAATTTTATCCCATAAGTTGTATGTAAAAATGAAGTGAAGAGATTGTATTTATATGATCTCACACTCACTTTTTACAAAATAACCAAGCCTACATGCTTTAAAATGTCAATTTAAAATTATAACATAAAATAATATAAAATAATCAAATCTGTGGGTAACTTGGGGCATTTTCCCCAGAGTTCACCCAAAAGTGACTAAAATGACTGAAAATGAGCAAAATACTCCAAAGTAAAGGTTGGAGTAGGAAGTGGGGGGATGTTATGCCCCAGCTAACCCCAACAGTAGTGAAAATACCTCAACGTCCCCCCCTAATCAAGCAATGTAGGCCTGGAAGAAGGATGATGTCATCATCAAAGACAACGAAGGAGAGAGGGTGTTGTTGAACTGGAGGACCAAGAGTTTGTGGATGGTGGCCTGGAGGAGAGGCATGAGCTTCAGTGCTGATGGAAGAGCCACCGAAATGACAGAACAAGGTGCGAGTCATTTGAAATAGTGACCCACCCCTTGAAGCTCCGGACACCAACCTCAGGGCTTCAAGCCCTTTCATGAGGCAGTCAACAATGCCACTAAGCCATAGTACTCCTAGGAGAGGGACCAAAGGATTTGGCCATAACCTCCACTCATAAAATGCTGGACAACACCTCTCCCGGTCAAGAAAAAAAATGACCCTCTCCCTGGGCCACATCTGAAGGTGCGTTGGTACTGGTACCACGTAACAGGGCCCTACAAGGCAATCCATCCAACTGTTCCACCCATAAAGCACCAAAATAGATGAAAAATTATATATTGATCCAATTCAGATCATATCTCCCCATTTTGGGAGGCTTTTGGTAAAGATATTTTTCCTCTACCTTCTCCTTGGAGTACCATTTAGCCTTGCCTAGAACTTTTCCTTTCAACCTAATTTCCCAAAGGTCACGTTGCCCCGGTCTGGTAGTTATAGACTTCTTCTGCAAAATTGTGTCTTTTGTCAACTCTGCTTGAGCATCAAGTTCTAAGACCTCTATGGTAGGTAGGATCTGCTCCTCCTCTTGATTTAACATGGAAGTCTCATAGAGTTTCAAATTCTCCACATTCACTACTAAGTAAATGTGCATGTATGGGGGTAGATTGAGTCTGTAGGCATCATCTCCCAACTTCTCCAATGCCTCAAAAAGGCCATACCACAGAGCCTTGATCTTCTTATCAGGATCATGTAGTCTTTTCTTGTTCAGCTATAACCAAACTCTATCCCCTACTTTGAATGAGTTCTCAACCCTGTGTTGGTCACATCTAGCCTTGTATTTTTCCTATGATTTCTTCATTGTCTTTTGTATTTGCAAAATTGATTCGCTTGATCTTATCAATGAATTTTTTAGCTCTTAATGCTTCACCTATGGTGTCTTCCCTCACTACCCCTTATTGTCCATATACAACATCTAGAGGTGAAGGTGGAAGATTTCCAAAACAAGTTTCAAAAGGAGACCTACCAATGGAAGTGTGTTTTACTCTATTATAAGAGTGTTGAATATAGATTATATTTTCATCCCAAGACTTCAGATGCTTCTAATTGTAACCTTTCAAAAGATGCACCAAAGTCCTGATGACTACTTCTGTTTGCCCATCTGTTTGTGGATGGAATACTGCAGATCTCTTCAACTTAGTGTCCATTTTCTCCCAAAGTGTAGTCCAAAAGGCACCGAGAAATCTGGTATCCTTGCCTGAGATGATGTTCCCTCGTATCCCAAAGTGCACCTGGACTTGCTCAAAGAACATGTGTGCTGCTTCTTGTCCTTTGATGGTCTTTATATAAGGCATAAGAATGCACATCTTGCTGAATTTGTCAACTATCACAAATACATAGTCATGTCCCTTCCTAGTGGTTGGTAACCCACCCACAAAATCCATAGAAATGCTTTCCCAAGGTCGAGTGGGTACAGGTAAGGTATGGTATTATTGGGCTTGGTGGTACAACAAAGTATGCATCCTCTAATATACCGTGCTACATATTCTTGCATTCTGGGCCAATACACATGCCTTTGTAAGTTAGCAACTATCTTCCCAACACCCAAATGCCTTGCAACTTTGGAAGTGTGTGCCTCTTTGATAAGCTGCAATCTTTCACCTTTAGGAATGCAGAGCTTGTCTAGCTTGTAGAGTAACCCATCGAGTAACCCATCTTGTAGATGATAGGCAGCCTTATTGTCACCTTCTTCTACATGAAATTGGCTCTATAGCTGTTGAAACACCTCTTTGAAACCCTCATCTTCTATGCATCCCTCTTTAAATGCATCATGGGTAAAAGGTTCCATGTGAATAAGAGTCCCCAAAGATGTAATCTTGGATGTGGGTGGCCTTGAAATCATGTCTACCAACTTATTAGTGATGCCTTTCTTATACTGGATGACTAGATGAAATTGTTGCAAAACCCCCATCCTCTTGTAATTCCTGGTTCGTTGTAGCTTACTTTGGTCCTGCAAATACTGTTGTGGCTGGTGATTTGTGTGGATAATTGTTTCCTTTCCCATTAGATAGTGCTTCCACTTCTTAACGTCTTGAACTAAGGCATAGAGTTCCTTATCATAGGTAGGGTGGTTCAACACTCCCCCATGAAACATTTTAGAATGATAGCATACCGACTTACCTCCTTGCGTCAAAATTGCTCCCATAGCATACACACTTGCATCTGTTTCTACTTTGAAAGGCTTCTGCAAGCTAGGCAATGCGAGAACCTGTGTTTGACTAATCTTTTGTTTTAGCTCATCGAAAGCTTGCTACTAATTCTTTCCCCACTGGAAACTCATACCGCTTGCTATTATGTCATGGAGTGGTGCAACTACTGTTGAAAAGAAAGTGATAAAATTTTGTAGGTACTATGTTGCCCCAACAAAGCTCTTGACTTCAATGACATTAGTAGGAACTTGCCATTTTATAATGGCCTCCATTTTTGCATGGTCTAACTTGAGTTCTCCTCCACTAATCACATACCCCAAATACGCCAATGACTGCTGAGTGAACTCACATTTCTTGAGATTAACTAATAGCTGATGCTTTTTCGAAGTCTCTAACATCTGCATGAGATGTGAAATGTGCTCCTCCTATGTAGAGCTATAAACCAATATATCATCCAAATACAATATAACAAATGAATCTAAATATGGGCGTAAAACATCATTCATCAGTTTCATAAATGTAGCTGATGCATTGCATAAACCAAAAGGCATGGCCAATGTAATGTTCCCTTTTTAACAAATAGAGGAATTAACTGAGGATTGATACCATTCAGACCAAAAGAAGATCTTAATCATGGTTATTAGATCATCAGTAGATAAAAGAGGGCCACAGGAACTAGGGGCCACCTGCATGCATTACATGTAGGCCATATTTCATGATGCATGCACAAAAATACCTTAATTAAGCCTTCATGCACACAGAAAGCAATGCATGCAAGTCAACGGGAAAATATAAGAGGAAAGCGACCTAGGCATGCAAAAGTTAGGGCATGCAATGTTAAAGTTATAAAAGAAGGATAAAGTGAATGATTAGGTCTGCTTATTGATTATTGATTTGAGAATTCGACTTGGAGAGCTCAGAGAGCTAATTTAGGGTTGAGGGCACACTACTCAACCATCAAGTGTATTTCGACAATGAAATCTATCTGCCCTAGTCACTATCGGGGTTGGATCATACAGATTCAACATTACTTCCATCATATACAACATTCTTCAACATCTTTCTGGATTCAGAGCCACAGATTGGATAAAGAGAACTCGCCTTCTTGCATGGGCGACTTGGACAAGAAGGATATCTTCATACCTTGATACACAACCATTATTTGGTCTGCATGCTGCTTCTATCCTTTTGAGAGCACCATTATTAGCCTAGTTAATGAATACAGGCTTCTTATTCGGCTTTAGAGGAAAGATCTCACCACTTCATCATTCAGAGAGGCGCCTTTCCTTGCATGGGCGACTTTCCTTGAGGGAGATTCTCGCCCTCTGACTTAGAGTTCATGCATGTCTTGCATGTGGCTTCCATACTGAGCAAGAGGGCATTATAACCCTAGTACCTTCATCTGGGAGCATTCTGACATCATTTGAGCGGTCATGCATCTATTCACATATTGAAGAGGGCACATTTATTCAAGGGTGCATTATTGGAGAGAGATCATCTCACACCTTGACCGATCCCTGGCATATATCTTGCATGCTTATCTCTTATTGATCTACATCCACTACTCGAGCTATTTGTACGTACATGCATCATTTCTACCCCTATTTTATAGCAGATTTGAATATTTGGGTTATTTTGGGTTTTGGCAAACCCATGCACTTGCATGCATGATCATGCAACCTTAGTACAACACATGCATTCACATTTTACTATAGTATTGAGTTACAAGACTTCAGATCAGCAGGAAACTACATAAAAAAGACTATACAAGGCAACAGAATATTAGTTGGAATATTACAACCAACCATTCATACAAACCTTGCCTTGTTGTAAAGGTAGTTTTTTAGGTGTCTTCTTCTTTGACACGTACCTAGTGGTATCCCGATTTGAGATCCAACTTGGAGAAGTAATTGGCACATTGCAATTGGTATAACAAATCTTCAATTCTGGGCAGAGGGTACTGATTCTTAAGTGTAATCCAGTTCAAAGCTCTGTAGTCGATCCACATCCGCTAAGATCCATCCTTTTTGGGTACGGTGATGATAGGTGACCCAAAAGGTGAGGTGCTTGGTCGAATCACCTCTTGCTCCAGCAACTGTTGCAACTGCTTCTTCACTTCATATGCTTCCAGAACAGACTGTCTACACAACGCAATATTTGGTAATGGGGAGTGTTACCGCTCAAAATGTCACCCTTGACCAAGGTCATAGATCATGGCGCAAAGAGTGGTAAGCACGAGAGGAGCTAATACCCAATGTCACCACAACCTAACTCCTTAAAACTTTATGTCAACTCTTAAGACCTATTATCAAACAAAGTGTAGTTTCCAACTAAAGGGATCCTATCCAGGGTGGTAGAGGGGGGAAACTAACTGGTGACACCTAAGAGTGTTGTTGTAATTGTAACTTCGGAAGATATTCCCTTGTATTTTATTATTGTATTTTATTTGTACCTCTGACGGAGATATTTTTCCTCCGTTCGGGGATGTCATTATTATGCTTAGTCATACTAGGTCATTGAGGTAAAAGCCTCCATTGTAAGTCCGGGCAATAGTTCCCCAAAAAGTCAAATGTAAATGTATTATTAAGTCTCCTAGAGAAGTCGGCCCAGTCATTTTAGTTGAGGCCGACCTAGTTAAGTAAAAGGTCACCCCAAAAGTAAAGTATAAATAGAGAGCTGGGCTCTCTCATTTGTACACACACTCACTCACTCAAGTTCGCATAAGTGAGAGAGAGAAGACAAGTTCGCTAAGGAGAAAGAGAGAGAGCTGCATGAGACTGTCTTGTTTTGGGGTTTTCTATTTTGTGATATTGTATTGGTGACAAATCTATCTTTGAGGAAGTTGCGAGGTTTTCTCCTTTATGGTTTCCCCGAGAAAAACTATTGTGTCTATTGTGTTTTGTTGTGCTTGTTATTCTTTTAGTTAAAGATCCTAGCTAACATTGAATTAAAGTAGAAAACCTAACATGGTATCAGAGCTAACCTGAAAAGAAGACATTGTGCAACAACGGGAAGCCAGGGCTTCCAAGTTTGAGGTCTTCTCTCCACAGATCATCAAGAAAAGGAGGCTAGGCTAACTCGCCCTAGAAGGGCACATCTTTCTATTGAAGCAGAATCAAATTCCGAGAATTTTCAACTTTTGGCCTGTCACTACTGCCGGGAGGAAAACTAGGGCATCAAGTTTTTGGGGCTTCCTTCCATTAATTTGGAAAAAGGAGTAGATTGGACAACTCGCCTTGAGGAGGCGCATCTTCCTGTCCAATCAGAAGTTCAAGATTCCAAGTTTGAAAAGTTAGGGTTTCTCTTACAAACCCTAGGCTAGCCAGCTCCAAATCCAACTTGGGCATCTCAAATTGGTAAGACCTAAATTAGCTCCAGATCCAACTTGGGCATCTCAAATTGGTAAGACCTAAATTTTTGCTATTTCCATTTGAGGTTCTCATTTCAAATTGACTCACCACACCAAGCTTGAGGATAAGCTTGAGGGAGATGATAACTTCCGAGCATGGAAGTATAGGATTGCACTTGTCCTTCAAGAAAATGATTTGGACAAATATGTTATTGAAGAGGTTCCAACACCAGAGGGAGATGAGGCTAAGGCTATCCACAAGAAGAACTTGGTTAAGGCCAAGAGAATTATTGTAGACTCCATTAAAAATCATCTCATCCCACATGTGTCATCCTTGAAGACACCCAAGGAGATGTTCGATGCTTTGACGAAACTATTCGAAGGGAAGAACATCAATCAGAAGATGACATTAAAAAACCAGCTTAAGAATGTGAAGATCCAAAACTCAGAGACCATGCAATCCTACTTCACAAGGGTCTCTCAAATCAAGGAGCAACTTGAAGTAGTTGAAGAAAAGGTAGAAGAAGGAGAGATCGTGATGACCACCTTGAATGGTCTCCCAAGATCACATGACTCATTCATTCAAGGGATATGTGCCAGAAAGAGGTTGATCACCTTCAATAGATTATGGGAAGAATGTACACAAGAAGAATCCCGACTTGTGGCACGAGAAGAGAAGATGGGAGCAAATGATGATCAAGCTCTCACAGTTCATGCTAGAAGAAATCATAACAAGAGGGAGCACCACCATCACAACAAGAGGGAGAACCACCATCAAAATTAGAGATCTATCCAATATTAGATGTTATACATGGGATGAAAAGGGACACTACTCCAGAGATTGTCCCAGAAACAGAGGTCCCTCCAAGAAGACTAACAAGAAGAGACATCATGCTCACACTGTTGAAGATGATGAACCGACAAGGAAAAGAACCAAAGAAGAAGAAAGAGACGACTCTTCAAGTGATGAAGAATATGCCCTGATCTCAACACTCACAGGCACTGTCACACATGGGAGCAAGGATTGGCTTGTAGATAGTGGAGCTTCCAAACACATGACGGGATACGAAGAATCTTTCGTGAATCTATCAGAGCATGATTCACCTCACAAGGTGAAACTTGGGGATGATTATCAATACCCCATAAAAGGAAGTGTAGAAGCTTCCTACAAGCTAGACTCCGACAAATCTCTGAAGATGAAAGATGTATTGTATGTTTCAGGATTAAAGAAGAACCTTCTCTCCATATCAACATTAGATGCTAAGGGAATGAGGGTTGCATTTGTTGATGGCCAAGTCCTAATGTGGCCAAAGGGAAAGACAATAGATGATGCAACTGTGATTGGAGAGCAAGAGGGAGGCTTGCACAAGTTGAAGGGACAACCTGAACAAGCATTGGTTCATGACTCCATGGAACCAAGTGAACTATGGCATAGAAGGCTTGAACATGTGCACTATAGAGCACTACCTATTGCAAGCAAAGCTGTTTCAGGACTACCAGAGATCCATACAAATCATGAAGGCATTTGCAAAGGATGTGCGAAAGGAAAGAATGTGAAGAAGGCGTTTCCCAGCAGTGAAAGTAAAGCAAAAGGAATATTGGAGATAATCACTCCGATGTATGTGGTCCCATGTCATCCAGCTCACTAAGTGGGTATGCATATTATGTTTCTTTCATTGGTGACTTTTCCCGTAAGACTTGGATTTACTTCTTGAAAGGTAAAGATGAGGTATTTAGTAAGTTCAAGGAATTCAAAGCCTTGGTCGAGAATCACACAGAGAAGAAGATCAAGACCCTACGATCAGATAATGGCAGAGAATTCACTTCGGAAGATTTCAAGAACCTATGCAGAGAATCTGGGATTAAGATGGAGTTGAGCACTCCCTACAATCCTCAACAGAATGGCATTGCAGAACGAAAGAACATAATGGTAATGGAAGCAACGAAAGCAATGCTTCATGAACAAGGTCTTCCGATGCACTTATGGGAAGAAGCTGCGAGGACAATGGTGTATGTATAGAACTGTACACCTCACCGAGTACTAGATAACAAGACTCCATAAGAAGTTTTTTCCAGTGAGAAACCAGAAGTCAACCATCTTAGGATATTTGGTTGCCCAGTGTACATACACATTCCGAAGGAGAAGAGGACGAAGCTAGATCCTTCAGGAAAGAAGGGAATTTTCATAGGATACAACGAAACTTCAAAGGTCTATCGGATATACTTCCCAGGATTCAAGAAGATCGACATCATCAGAGATGTGACATTCGACGAAGACTCAACATACAACAAATCAAGAAAACTACCTATTGAAGAGATTGAAGAACCTAAAGCAACCAGAGTCAGAGACACAACTATGGAAGAAGAGATTCCAGAAGATCATGAAGACCGCAACATGACAGAACCACAAGAACCTGTAGATCCACCTCGTGAGAAGAACTCCCACAAGAGAAAACCAACATGGTACGAGACGTAATACAAGATGCAGAGAAGTATGACGCTCCAGAGGGGATGCACAGAGAAAGCAAGAGACCTAGACCATACTCCAGCTATGTGGCTCTGCTATGTGACATCATTGATAAAGAACCTTCCAAATACGAGGAAGCAGCAGAGAAGAAAGAATGGAAGGATGCCGTGATCGAGGAGTACCAGTCGATTATGAAGAATGATGTCTGGGAGATAGTTCCGAGACCAGAAGGGAAGTCTGTTGTGACTTCGAAGTGGATCTACAAGATCAAGCATGCTGCAGATGGTAGCATTGAGAAACACAAGGCAAGGTTTGTGGCACGTGGCTTCTCCCAGAAGGAAGGCATAGACTACGAGGAGACATTTGCACCTGTAGCGAGATACACTTCCATAAGATCTATACTTGCATTGGCTGCAGTGATGAAATGGAAGGTACACCAGATGGACGTCAAGACAACATTCTTGAATGGTGTAGTAGAAGAGGAAGTGTATGTGGAGCAGCCACTGGGATTTGAGACACATGATAGACAGACTCATGTGTGTAAATTGAAGAAAGCCTTGTACGGATTGAAACAGGAACCCAGGACGTGTTATGGCAGGATGGACAACTTCCTGATGAGTTTAGGATTTACCAAGAGTAAAGCGGATTCCAACCTCTACTTCAAGGTTGAAGTTGGAAGTCTAGTGATACTTCTGCTATACGTAGATGACCTATTTCTAACAGGTGAGGATGAGCTTATTGCAGACGTAAAGAGGAAGCTTGCTGCAGAGTTCGAGATGAAAGACATGGGGATGATGCATTATTTCTTGGGCATGGAGGTGTGGCAGAGTGTGGATGGAATCTTCCTTGGACAAGGAAAGTATGCAGTAGAGATTCTAAAGAGGTTCAGAATGATGGACTGCAAGGCAATGGCCACACCAGATGGACGTCAAGACAACATTCTTGAATGGTGTAGTAGAAGAGGAAGTGTATGTGGAGCAGCCACTGGGATTTGAGACACATGATAGACAGACTCATGTGTGTAAATTGAAGAAAGCCTTGTACGGATTGAAACAGGAACCTAGGACGTGGTACGGTAGGATGGATAACTTCCTGATGAGTTTAGGATTTACCAAGAGTAAAGTGGATTCCAACCTCTACTTCAAGGTTGAAGTTGGAAGTCTAGTGATACTTCTGCTATATGTAGATGACCTATTTCTAACAGGTGAGGATGAGCTTATTGCAGACGTAAAGAGGAAGCTTGCTGCAGAGTTTGAGATGAAAGACATGGGGATGATGCATTATTTCTTAGGCATGGAGGTGTGGCAGAGTGTGGATGGAATCTTCCTTGGACAAGGAAAGTATGCAGTAGAGATTCTAAAGAGGTTCGGAATGATGGACTGCAAGGAAATGGCCACACCAATGGCATTGAACTTGAAGCTACTATGTGATGCTTCATCAGAGATAGTTGATGCCACGATGTATCATTAGATGATTGGTTCATTGATGTACCTGACGAGCACGAGACCAAACATATGCTTTGTTGTGAAAACCCTAAAGCAGTTCCTGACGGATCCGAGACAAGTTCACCTGATTGTTGCAAAGCATATATTGAGGTACCTGAAGGGTACAGTTGATTATGGGCTCAAGTATGAGACGAATCAGAAGATTAACCTGCATCGTTATGTTGATTCAGATTGGGAAGGCAGTGCCGCAGATAGGAAGAGCACTTCAGGATGCTGCTTCAGTATGGGATCCGGTATGATCTCCTGGTTTAGCATGAAGCAGTCATACGTGGCACTGAGTACAGCCGAAGCAGAGTATGTTGCAGCTTGTTCGGCCAATTGTGAGGCAGTATGGCTTCGAAAGCTACTGTCATATTTGTTTGATCTCTAGTTAGAGGTGACTTGTATCTTCTGTGACAACCAGAGTTGTGTGAAGTTGTCCGAGAACCCGGTGTTCCACGACAAGTCGAAGCACATTGAGAGCAAGTACAACTATATCAGGGATATAGTGCAGAGAGGAGCAGTGAAGCTCCAGTATGTGGCGACAGACGAGTAGATAGCCGATGTGTTGACCAAGCCGTTAGCCAGAGTGAAGTTCGAGTACTTCAGAGAGAAGCTTGGTGTTATCCAGATCGAGGTTCCTCCTAAGAGGGAGTGATGAGACCGGAAGACGCAAATGCACTAGAGCCATTCTCGCATGGTGGTAGGCTTAGGTGGTCCTTGGGACGTAATGCACCTAGGGTGCTCCTGATTGTCTTCCCATGGTGGTAGATGTAAGGGCTAGTTCTCGTATGGTGGTAGGCGTAGGTGGTCCTTGGGACGTAATGCACTTGGTGTGCTCTTGATTGTCCTCCCATACTGGAGACGTTGTGAGGTCCATCGGTCATAAGACACTTTGTGTGCTCTTAGGTAGGATCTCGCATGGTGGAAGGCGTAGGTTGTCCATGGGACCTAATGCACTTGGGGTGCTCCTAGGTTGTACCCACTGGGTGGGAGAAGCAGGTGGTCTGTTGGACATGAGATGTGCATCTAGGCTGTGCTCCGTGTATGATGATGAGATGATCTGGATACGATGAGACGATAGTAGGAGATGTAGGTGATTGCTGTGGCAATGTACCTACTCGATGGCTTGCTCGTAGAGATGATGAAGACCTACATGAGGGCTAGGCCTACATCCAACATGAAAAAGGGCTGGCTCTGTAGAAATTCCTATGACAGATATATTCGAGAGATGTGACCAATCAATGATCGACAAAATGAGGATTGCAGCAGCAATGATGATGATGATCCGATGTTGATGATGATGTTCCAGCATTGAAGATGTTCCAACAATGATGACGTTGTTCAGACTTGTGTCCAAGGGGTTGATGACTGTGGCAAGAGAATACCTTCCTAGTTAAGAGGTAGTGTTGTTGTAATTGTAACTTCAGAAGATATTCCCTTGTATTTTATTATTGTATTTTATTTGTACCTCCGACGGAGATGTTTTTCCTCCGTTCGGGGATGTCATTATTATGCTTAGTCATACTAGGTCATTGAGGTAAAAGCCTCCATTGTAAGTCGGGGCAATAGTTCCCCAAAAGGTCAAATCTAAATGTATTATTAAGTCTCCTAGAGAAGTCGTTCCAATCAGTTTAGTTGAGGCCGACCTAGTTAAGTAAAAGGTCATCCCAAAAGTAAAGTATAAATAGAGAGTTGGGCTCTCTCATTTGTACACACACTCACTCACTCAAGTTTGCATAAGTGAGAGAGAGAAGACAAGTTCGCTAAGGAGAAAGAGAGAGAGCTGCAAAAGACTATCTTGTTTTGGGGTTTTCCATTTTGTGATATTGTATTGGTGACGAATCTATCTTTGAGGAAGTTGCGAGGTTTTCTCCTTTATGGTTTCCCCGAAAAAAACTATTGTGTCTATTGTTTTTTGTTGTGCTTGTTATTCTTTTAGTTAAAGATCCTAGCTAACATTGAATTAAAGTAGAAAATCTAACAAAGAGAGCCTAAATTCCCAAGATGGATTGGTTGTCACGCCAATCGAGGCACTCTTCGCTTCTAACTATCCAAGCCTTAGATAGCAAAGGGGAAGACCCTGATCTACACCCAATCAGAGAGATCTAACCCAAACACCAAATCAAACAAATCAAACAATGTATGTAGGATGAAGGGTGAAGAACCCTAGATTTAAGAAATGGAGCTACTGTAGAGGCTTAGGGAAGATGAGATATGAAAGTCAATTAGTTCAATTACAGTAACTTAGTATTAAGGGCGAATCTAGGATATATGTGCTAGGGTAAATGATCAAAATCGACTGCCTTGGGAAACATGTACTTAAAATGAGGAAAATGGTCCCAAGGAGTAGATCTGACAAATTTAAGGCTTCCTAGCACAACTTGACCACATATCTGACAATATCAAAGGTCACAAGATCATAAAATAAGGTTTTGATCATTCAGAAGGCACACAAACAAGGGGGGCGCAAGCATGGAGAGATCAGTGCCTAGTAGATTGGGCAATGTTAGAGTTTGCACTTTAATTCAATGTTAACTAGGATCTTTAACTGAAAGAAAAACAAGCACAACAAAACACAATAGACACAATAGTTTTCCTCGGGGAAACCATAAAGGAGAAAACCCCACAACTTCCTCAAAGATAGATTCGTCACTAATACAATATCACAAAATGGAAAACCCAAAAATAGGAAGTCTTCTACAACTCTCTCTTTTTTCTCCTCAGCGAACTTGTCTTCTCTCTCTTGCTTATGCGAACTTGAGAGAGTGAGAGGTGTGTCCAAGTGAGAGAGCAAGCTGTCAATTTATACTTTATGTTTGGGCGACCTAATTTCCAATTAGGTCGGCCTCACTAAACTTGACTGGGCCGACTTGTCCTAGGGGGACTTAATAATACATTTTACATTCATTCTTTGGGGGATCTAATGCCCCGACTTACAATGGAGGTTTTACCTCAATGACCTAGCATGACCAAACATAATAATGACATCCCCGAACAGAGGAAAAACATCTCCGTCGGAGGTACAAGTAAAATACAATAATAATATCAATATAAAATACAAATGAATATCTTCCGAAGTTACATTTACAACAACAAACAGAAGGAGTCCACAGAGCAAGACGCCCTTGAGGACCCACTTGGGGCTAGGCTTAAGGATGAAAACCCATAAATTGTTCGCCGGAAAAGCAAATAACAAAACCTATAGAATTTTTAGAAGTTTTTATAGTTAGGGTTTGAACTTCAAACAAAGAGAGTGTAGATCTTACCCGGAAAATCTTGTAGATGCCTTGAAGGAGATGATTTACCTCTACCCGATCAATTTGAGATGATTTGACAGTGTATCCAAGTGAAATCGATTTGCCCAAGGAAGTCAATGCGCCCCTCTCTCCTGCACATGCAAACTACACAAGTAAGATTTGATGCATAGAAGAAAAAGACTATAACAACAAGAGATAGATCAAGAAGCATAACAATGATCAAAGATACAATTGAAAACCCCCTAATACAAAGCCACTTCAAGTGGAACGAGTTGAGGAACCCTTGCAAAAACGTCCTAGGTGAAGTAGCCTCCTGCAGTAAACACTGTTTCCACGAAAATATTTTGGATCTACAGAAATATCTCAAATGCTAGGAGAAATAAACTTACAATTGCCATCCAAGAACAATCCACAAATAAAATCCAAGAGTCTCTATAAAATTTCTCTTTATTATGAAAATTCCAAGAGCCAAAGTCCATTTACAATGAGGGGGTTCTCTTCCTTAAATAAGAATGAGAGAGACCAAAACCCTAACCACTTTTTAAATGAGTGGTGGAGATCAAAAGATATAACAATAATAATCAACGGCTAAGATGAGCCGGAAATACAATACATGGATCAATTCAAAAATAGAGGGGGCGCTCTCACTAAAACGTCCAAGGGGGACGCACCACACGATAAGTGACTAAGACACATGACATAAGCACATGGTGGGGCTAGGAGGTAACCATATCCTTCACTAGCATGGCCCCATGGCACAATAACAAATAATATGACAAGATAACCTCATAATGTGACCATATGACCAAATCGTGGCCCCTCAAATACACAATAAAATACCCAAAATGATGAATATTAGGACGTGTGGACCCCATTGATGCTGGAACAAGTGCTAGGTGTGGACATCATCATCAAAATATCCCCGACCAATCTCATGCCATTTCCTTACCCCACTAAGCCAAATCGATTTCCTCAATGAGTCATTCCTTTGCCGGAAAACCACCTCTGAAAGTACAAAAATGCCTGTAACTCACTGCCAAGTGTCCCAAACACAAATCTGATTGCACCAAACTGTCTGGGGATGGGGTAATATGGTAATAATGACTGGCTGGAACCCCATCTCCCTCTATAGCGCCCTAGGAAGACGTGCTAGCTCAATGAAAGTGCTGGACATGCCATTTCTGCATGGCAAACTAGAGAAAAGTGGTAATCTGACCATATCATCACCTGTAAGTGCACATAACTTATAACTGAGTGCACCAATGAGCTCATAATACTCATATCCACTAGGAATAAGTACTCATACACCATGTGACCATCAAAAGATACCTCTGTAAGCTCATCCATGCTTAGAATAATAAAAATAATGGTCCGTAAATAATAATAATCATAAAAATCCCTCAAGTCATCATCTGAAACGTCTTTCTGAGGCATGGAACCATCTAATGGACACATCTGGGCCATGGATAATGCATCTCGAACATTGTCTGGCCCAAACTCATCCTGGACCCTGCGGTTGACTTGGTCAAACTGGGTTGGCCAGGTCAAGAATGATCAAAATAATGATCCAGATCACAAATAACTACTGCTGCAAGTACAAAAGGTTACGATATGCTCCTTCAATTATATCAGTAGCTAAGTCACTTGATACGAGGACACGGGACACGAAAATACAAGTGTCCGACACAGACATGGTGACCCCCAGAATCATGACACGTTTTATATACATATATATATTTTTTAAAAATATATTAAAATTTAAAAATATATAAAAATTTAAAAATATAGACATATAGATCCAATTTTTTTTAGAAACTAGAACATTTACAAATATTCAATCGAAATTAGAATCAAGATTCAAAACACATTAATGATTACACATTTGTCATTCACAAATCACAATGAGACACATAGATGTAAAACTTAGATTCAGAGATCACTAGTCCCTCAGAATCACCTTGAGACCTCAAGCGGTTTGAGTCTCGATATCAATGCATACTCATAAAGATATAAACTCAACAACTAGATCTCTTTACCAACACTGAAACACATGCAATCACACATAAATACTGAATATACCCTGGAAACCCCAACCGAGGAAAACCAACAAACTATGGGGCTATCTTCTCTCTCGAGCCCAGAGCATATATATAAATGGACAAGTACAATACAGTGTTACCTCAAAGTTAAACTCAATCCCTGAGCCGAACAAACTCTAGATCTGCATGCATCAGCTGATGCATGCACTAGAAGAGTGAGCCCTAACTGGTAAACTAGATCTGAGTGTCTCTACAGGTGCCTCTGACTGATCTGCCTCTCTGTATCACACTGCTCTGATCTTCTCTCTCTGAAGACGGCCTCTCTAGATCTTTGAAGAATGTGCCCTCCATTGCATGCAGAAGTGTGCCCTCCCCTTTGGATGTCTGATGCTCGTACCGGACCAGATCTCAGCAGATCTGAGCTCTGAACGTCACGAACCTTCCTCGAATGCTGAGGCAAGGCTATCCTGAACGTCCCAGACTCAGAATCGATCAATCGGGCACTGAATGAGCTCCTCCCTCCTTGGGAAATGCGCCCTCAAAGGGAACACGTCCTCCTCTAAACTGAGCAGAAATCACATTGATGAGCTATCTCAGCTCATAGTACTGGGTGCCTAGTGCCTCTGGAGCTAGTGGTCACTGATCCAACTCAGATTTGACCACTCTCCCTCCTGCAGCAACTCCTCTCTCTCTTAGGAAGTCGCTCTGCATGCACAAGTGCACCCTCCTCACTCCTGATCTATCACTCTCTGATAAAGCAACTGAGCAACCTCATCCGGGGACCCCCTGCCACTATATATAATCTCACCGATGAATTAGGTTTACCAAAAACCTAATCTCGGTGCATGCAAAAAATCACTTTTGCATGCATCTTTTAATCACTGACAAGTCATGCAAATCTCATGCATGCAAAGGGAAAAACACCCCGAAAGGCCCACATGCAGCCACCACTGGACTCATGCCACTGAGTAGAGTGCATCTCACCCTCTACTCCATCCTTATGCGTATACAACTAATGTACCTCCATGCAAGGCATCTGAATCATGGAGGACATCCCAAAGTTACCATAATCTAACAATAGATGCATTGAAATTTGATAGGCATTGTGCAATAGCTCAAGATGTCAGAACCATATTTCTCATTAAGTCATCAAAATCAAAATGTATTACATAGATGTCGGAATGACACTCGGCACTGGAAAATGCCAAATAGACTAATAGTAAATACAAAAAGTGGTGGATCAAGATAGAAGAATCTCATATGTCAATATTCCTCCTCCATGCCTGAATCAACAAACTCATCACTGCCCTGATCCTCATCCTCCTCCTCCTCCTCCTCTCTGCCCAACTGACAATCTGCATCTACTGGTGTGGAGGTGTTATCACCAAACTTGTAGTTGCCCCTATAGATGGATCCGTAAGGATGGTAGAGGGGAAAGGCAACCAAAGAGGTGAACCAAGAGAACCTCAATCTCCAAAGGATTGGTTGTCACGCCGATCGAGGCACTCTTCACTTGATGTTGTCTAAGCCCTAGACAACAATGGGGCAGCCCAGATCAACTCTCGACAGGAGAGATCTAACCAAGACACCAGATCAAATCAAACAAGATGAAGTACGTAAGGTGTTAGGTATGATAAACCCTAGATCGATGGATGAAGTCACAAGGTGAGTTATGGGTTGGATCAAGAGGCTTAAGAGATGTAGTTTTGATCCAATATGATAGTACAAGTGACTTATGAGTTTAATTAACAGATCCAGGATCAAGGTACCAACAAATGATATAAAAATCCATTGCCTTGGGAACCGTGTCCAATGCAGGGAGGTTAGGAACAGGATTGGGGCTATCTAGTACCTTTGGATAGACTTGATTGACAGGTATGACAGTATCGAAACACACAAGTCTCGGACAGGGCATCAAACAACAGGAAAACCAACTATCTCAGGAAGTGCGCGAGGGTAAGGAGATCCAGTGCCTAGGGATTTGGGCCACAGGGAGTCCTCCAAAGATGACGTCTTGGAGAACCCACCTAGGTTTTGCCATAAGGTGAAAAACCTAGAAAAGTTTTGCCAAATTGCCAAGTGGTTTGAGCCAGAGATTTTCCGATTAATTTTAATGAGGTTTTTAACTGTATATGAAGATACCCAATGGATTGGAACCCAATAATGACTGAAATAAGAGTGGATCTTACCTGGATAATCTTGTCGATGCCTTGATGATGATGATCTATGCCTTCCTGATCAATTTGAGGAGTTTTGAGTGAGTATCCAAGCCAAATCGATTTTCCTAGAGAAGCTAATGCGCCCTCCTTCCCTGCACAATGAACTACCTAAGTTAGATTCGAAGCATCAAGGAAAAATGACAAATGCAACAAGAGACATATCAAGATGAAATCATAGATCACAATGAAGCTAATGAAAACCCCCTGATATAAGCGAATCCAAGCGAAGCGAGTTGAGGAGCCCTTGCAAAAACGCCCAAGTGAAGTTGCCCTCCTTTAGACAAAACACTATTTCCAAAATAGATATGGATTCACCACAAAATCTCAAATGCTAGGAGACAATAGACTTTCCAGTCACCATCTAAGAACATCACATCAAAGAAGATCCGGAAGTATCTACAAATAATTCTTTTATTACCAAGATTCCAAGAGCCAAAGGTCCCTTTACAATGAGAGGGTCTCTCCTTTTTATAGCTATGGGAGAGACCAAAACCCTAACCACCTTTTTAATGAGTCGCTAAGATTAAAAGATACAATAATCTAATCAATGGTTGAGATGAGCTCAACCTAAAGTACATGGATCAACTCAAAAATATAATATACCCACATAGTCAAATTGCCCTAGGGAGGACGTCCTCATAAAGTGACTCTAAAAACATAACATGAAACTCATGGTGGGTCTAAGGAGTGATATATAATCTCCCTAGTGTTTCCCCATAACACAATAACATAACATGACTCATCAAAGTATCAAAACAACCTCCATAGAGAAAGTCGTGAGCCTCCAAGGAGACAAATAAACCATATAAAATGCCATTGGGAAGTGTGTAGGCCCCACTGGATGCTGTAACTGCTGTAGAAGGGGTGGGAGACATCACACTTATCATAGAAAATCATCTCATGCCATTTCCTTGCCTCAGTAGCCCAAATCGATTTCCTTTGTAGCCATTTTTACCATTGTAATGCCTCTGTAAATCCTCTGTAAAATATAAAAATGCCTGTAACTCTTTTCCTAATCACCCGAGGACAAATCTCACTGCACCATAATATCCGGGAGTATGGTATAATAGTAAAAACAAGTGGCTGGACCCCATACTCTCTCTGTAGTGCCCTAGGTGAACAAATCAGACCATGAAACTTCTCTGACAGTCCATTTTTAATGGCGAATCTGCACTGAAGTAATAAACTAAGACATATGCCAACTGGAACTGCCCAGAACTGAAAACTGACTGTCTCAATGGACTCAAAGAGCCCAAATGCACTAAGGATGCATACTCATACACCATATGGATGACTGGATAATCATATAAAATCAATACCATGCCCGGTCATAATAAAAATAATAATAATCTGCAAATGATCAAAATCATTAAAAGTCCACAGATCACTATCTGAGCTTGTAAATGGTGCATGGAACCATCTGGTGACCAAATATAGACCACATATCATCAATAGCTAGCATCCAGGGTCTAACTCATCTCATGTCCTGTAGTTGACTTTGGTCAAACTGGGTTTGACCAAGTCAAACTGACCCATAATATGATCCAGGCAAAAACATCAAAGTGCTGCAAGTGTAATTGGTTAAAGCATGCTTCATAAGTCATTCCAATAGCAATATAAACATATAGTAATCATTTCATTGGCGATCTAAAACAAGATATTCAACATTTTCCAATAATAATAATAGCTCAGACTAGAACCTCAAGGCTATACTCACTTTATGGCTGTGATCAATTTGCTAGTGATGGGTGAAGGTGAAAATATGCAAGGCTAGGCTAAGGGATGACTATACTGACTTAACACTGTGACACTATGTAGGAAAGGGGATACACACTAGAGCAAATGTTGGACAAGCAGTAACACAGGGGATGACAGTGTCTCACAAATGGGTAAGTTGTTTGGGAAGTGCTTATTCAATCTTGATAGATGCCTACAACTCACATCCAAGCTGATACAGCTCCGTGAGGATCTTTTCTAGAGCCGCCATGACCAGGTGCCCGACAAACCGTAACTCAAGACTCTAGGGGACACTTAGAATTAGCTGTCCCTTACTCCATCTCATATCATAACGAGCAGGCTAATGAGGAATAATCATTACATGTATATAAGGTCAACAATCATTAGATATAGCATTTATTAAACGATTGCTTTTATAAGATGTTTTCATTTATATAGCCTTTGTCCGTGTGTGTTGAAAAACACATTCTTGTATTTACATTTCATTAGGCTTTTTGATCCGCGTGTGTTGAGAAACACATGCTTGGATTTGTAATTTCACATGCCTTTCATTCATGTGTGTTGAAAAACACATTCTAGAATGGGCTTTCATTTAGATATACAATATAGTTTCCAGATACAGTGTAATGATGTAGCACTATCTGTTTCAGGTCTAGCCAACACAACTTAGGCAACTTAGAGCCGAGACACAAGTTAAACAGGGAAGCTTATCCAACAAAGAGGCTAAAGTTGGGGAGTCCTCCGTACCACAAGTCAAGTAGTAAGTCAGGGTAACAACAATAATTGGAAGGTAGCGGATGGATGTAGATAGTGAAAATGATGCCAACACTAGCAAGCCAAGTAATGGTGGGAATGATCACCTCCATTCTCCTAAGGAGGGTAAAACCGATGAGTATAGACAAGAACTTCTAAAACCTGAGCAGGACACTAGATAGATACATAATAACAACCAAGTCCATTACTATATATATGATCACCAAATCATGACACTAACTGCTAGAACAATCCACCAGAATGACTACAAAAGCAATATAACCAAGAACACAAGATAATACCTTCTAGATCATATACCTGTGCAATGCATCTGAACCATCATCTGTCCACTGAGAACCTGCTGCTGCAAATCTGGGCACTGCATACTGCTTTGTAATGGAAAAATGGCTACATCGGTCATCAAATCTGACTTTCCCGAGACTCAGTGATGGCAAAGGAATATAATACTGCTCATAATCATAGGAGTGATCCAAGAATAGATGCTCATCTTAGGCATCTCAGTGTAAAGGACTGGCTGAAAAATGTACTGGAATCTGTCAATAAAGATATGGTTGCCTAGCTACTATATATGTGATAACATCTGGCTCCAGCTGGGACAAGTGCTCTGCTGAATAGAGTGCTTGAGAACCTCAGAATCTCTGGTCCTCATCACTCTGCTACTCGTATCCTCGATCATGCACTCTAGCTCTGCATCATCTACAAAATGTACCTGCTATCTGCAAAATGTCCAGAGCTACACCAAACTCGCAGACCGGTCGTCAGAAGAATGCATGTATATACATAAATCTCAAAAATAACAGTACTGAAAATAAAATGCAGAAAGTAAAGACTAATCTACTAACATAACTTCAAGTTTTATTATTGTGCAGGAAAAGGAAAAGGACAGTTACTCAGGACTACCTACGAGCTTCAAAGGCGAGCTTAAGAAAAGACAAAGGTGCCAGACTCAATGGATGAAAGACTAAACTACAGCTCAAGTGAGCTTATTTAGTTCCTACCTACTCTAACCTAGCAGGCAAGCAAAACTCATGCAATGGGTGGGAAATAATGCTTTAATAACAACCCATTTACAGGAAGTTCAAGTTCATCTCCATCCAAAGTCTCGAGATAAATTGACCCTTTTCCAACAATCCTGAATACTCGATAAGGACCCATCCAATTTTTTTCAAATTTTCCATGATTTCCAGGTTTTTCTTTCAATTTATCCCACAGTAAGACTACATCTCCTACTCCAAATTTCACATCTCTTGTTCTTTGATCAAAAGTCCCTTTGACTCGTTCTTGCTCAATAACAATTTTACTAAACGTTGTTCTTCTCATCTCATCAAGTTCCACCAACTTATCTATTCTTGCTTGGATCGTTCCTTATCTGTGGTGCATTGTTGCAACAATTCATATATTGGAATTTGCAGGTTGATTGGAAGCCTACAATCTTTCCCGTACACCAATTCGAAAGGGGATTTACCTGTAATTCTCTTAATCGTCGTCCTATCAGCCCATAAAGAATACTTCAGCCTGTTATTCCAACTTCTCTTATTCTCTCCCACCATTCTTTTCAATAGTCTAATTAAATTTTTGTTGCTAGATTCAACAAAACCATTTCCTTGAGGATAATAATTTGAAGATTGCGACAAGGTAATTCCATGATTCATGCAGAATGTTGACATTTCTAATCCACTGAAAGCTTTAGCATTATCGATGGTTAACTTTAAAGGACAACCATATCGAGACATAATGTTTTCTTCCAAAAATTTTATAGCTACTTCTGCCGTGGCCTTTTTAGTTGGAATAGCCTCAACCCACCGAGTGAAATAATCAGTGCAGGTCAAGATATATTTATATCCATTACTTGAACTCTCATTAAAAGGTCCAATGAAATCCATGCCCCACTGCTGGAAAGGAGTTTCAACTATGACCGGGGTCAAAGGTAAAGTAGGTAATCTTGGTTTTCCAAAAAAGAATTGACATTCTTGACATGTCCTGACATATGTGTGAACATCTTTGAAAAGTGTAGGCCAATAATATCCTGCTCTCATGATCTTTGCAGCAATTGTTATAGGAGCATAATGTCCACCACATAACCCTGAATGCATTTCCTTTATGATGGTTTTTTATTCTTCAAGATTGACACATTTCAAAATTATCCCCTCAGGATTTTTCCACCCAAGGCCATCTTGAGTTAAAACATACTTCTCAGCTTTCAACCTTAATGCTCTCCTCTGATGATCTACAAGGTAATCAGGGCAAGATAAATTCCTCAGAAAGTATACAATGTTTTTATACCATTCATGTTCTTCATCAATATTTAGAATATGAGGCCTCTGCTCATTTACAATGTTAATTGCACTACTACTTCCTTTCTCAGTTAAAAGTTGAGCCAAACCTTGCCCTTTCACAATTTTAATGGGTTTAATTTCCAAATCATATTCCTGGATACGTGAAATCCAGTTCCCCCCAACACCTATACCATCTACTTGTGATAAAACATCCTTTACTGCTTGGTATGGGACATATACTTAAATTTTGGAATATCCCACATAAGTTCTAAAGTGTTTTAAGGATTTGACTAAGGCATAAGCTTGTTTTTCAGTAGTGGTACATTTCAACTCAGCGCCTCGCAAATTTTTACTCATGAAGGCTATAGGTTGTTCATGATTTTCATTGTTCTTTTGCAACAAAACTCCAACGATGGTGTCTTCGGATGCATACGAATAGATTAAGAATTCCTTGCTGTAATCAGGGCATGCTAAGACAGGAGCGGTTAAGATGGATTTCTTTAGCTTGGTGAAAGATAATTCGCAAGTTTTATCCCAAACAAATTTCGTATCCTTCTTTAAAAGAGCATTTAGAGGTTTGGCTAACTCTGCTAAATTTGGAATAAATATTCGAACAAAGTTTATTTTTCCAAAGAAAGATTGAAGGGAGGTGACATTATGGGGTGCAGGAATGGCATTAATGGCTTGGACACGTTCAGGATCAATTCTAATTCATTCCTTAGACACAATATGTCCCAATAGCTTACCTTCATCTATTCCAAAAGTAGATTTTTTCGGATTTAAAGATATACCAAACTTCTTACACCGATCAAAAACTTTCCTTAGATGTTTTACATGATGATCTTGTTCTTTGGAGAAAACTGTTAGGTCATCTTGATAAATAGCAATGATTTTTCGAATGAGATCAGTATATGCTTGATCCATAGCTCTTTGAAAAGTTGAACCAACATTTAACAACCCAAAAGGCATCCTTATATACTCGTAAGTTCCCCAGGGAGTTGTAAAAGTTGTTTTTTCTCTATCCTATTTTTTAATACGCGCTTGATTATATCCTGAAAAACCATCTAACATTGACAACATTCCAGCCCCAATAACACTTTGCAATAGATTTTCCATATTCGGCAGAGGGTAATTATCTTTTAAAGATGCCTGATTCAAGTTTCTAAAATCTATGCATATCCGTATTTCCTCATTTTTCTTTCTCACAATCACCAGATTGGACACCCACGTTGTATGTCGAACTGGTCGGATGATTCCAATAGCTAGCATCTTTTCAAGCTCTTTCTTAACCAAGGGAGCTAGTTTAGTATTTAACATTTCGTAACTTTTGTCGATAAGGTTTTGCTCCTTCATTCAATGGGATAGTATGTTCAATAATAGCGGGGTAAAAAGTTTTGAGGTCATCATAAGTCCAAGCAAAAACATCCTTGTATTATCTAATTAGATTTTCAATGGCTTTCCTTTCCTTTGGGGAAGCGTTCTTTCCGATTTTAATCATCTTGGGAGAAACTGGGGATCCAATGTTTATCTCTCTATAACCTCATCTACTGGCTCAGATCTCTTTCCTTTATACTCATCATGTCTGTTAAAATTTTTCTCTAGAGGAATTGCAAGTTTCATAACATCAACGTCTTGTAGAGAAACCATTTACCTTATCATCCAAATCAACACTAGAATTTTGAAAATCATCTGTGCATTGCAAGAATGAAATGATTTGAGCATCGTCATAAAAAATTTGCCAATGGTCTTGGTTATCAGGAACTGATGGTCTAAACAACACTTCAACTTTACACTCCTTTTTAAGGTGATTTGGGATTTCAAAAGTACATGCTATCACTAAAAACGCATTAGACAAAACATTTTCTTCCCTTGGAACTGCTCTAATTGCGAGGCCATCAAACATTTCAATTGTATCCCATACAACATTCCTATAATCCCTAAGCTTATTATTCTTGGCTGCAAATTGATTTTTAACCTGGGATGCAATTAAATCTGAATCACCTATGACACTCAAGCATTTAATTTTCTGATCTCGGGCAACTTCCAATCCTAAAAGAAATGCCTCATACTCGGCCACATTATTCATGCATTCAAACTCCAGGCGAAAAGAAAATAACTTCTCTTCACCGGAAGGAGAGATGAAAACAACCCCAACTCCTGCAACATGTCTAGATTTAGCTCCATCAAAATGCATTTTCCATACTTGACTAGGAGCAAAATGATGTTGTCGAGGTTCTTCCCAATAATTTTCCAGCACCATATAATTTCCAACTTCATCCATGGGACGCATGGCTTCTTCGAAAAGATGCTCTAGAGTCTCTACATGTTTAGTCATGGGTTTTTCATTCATTAATTTGTAAAAGGCATTCCCACCGATAGGGATAGTTGCATATGAAAGGTCCATTTGGATGCTTCCTCCTAACTTAGCAGCCCATTCTCTCGATAACAACATTCCCCATGCATCAGGTATATCTAAAACCAAAACATTCATGCTTATTTCAGTCTCCGGGTATGTTGCTAGTTTCATTTTCAAATTTTCGATTACTCCTTTTCATCGAACAGGTCTAGAGTCCATCCCACACACATTCTAAAATTGTCGAGATGGCTTTAGCTCTAGCTATTCCATCACCTTGAGTGGCATAATATTAACTTCCGCTCCCGAGTCTAACATGCAATTGTGTAGAATCAATTGGTTTATTTCTAAAGCTATGTAGAAAGGTGGATGACCACTACCGTTATCCGTTACACTTTGAATCATGACGAAAGGGTCTTCTTCTATTGTTACTTGTTTAGGAACTTTAGTTTTAGGTTTGATTCCCGGGAATTGAGTAGATTAGTCAAATAACGAAGGGATCTTTAACAACTCATCAAGAGGCACAGGGATATTTGGTTTGGAGAAGAAATTGCTTAGATCGACCTTTAATTTACAAGACTTTCCTTGGTCCTTAGCATTCGTTTGTAACCCCAATAAATTCATTACTTGCGCTCTAACAGAAGGGATGACTATTAGTTCTTTCGAAGACACCATGATTGAAGACCCATAAAGCTTTCCTAATATATTTGTGTTCAGGTTTTCTTGCACTATAGGAGAGGTTTCCTTGCTGGGCAAACTTACTTGTTTTCTTTGCACTGGTTCTTTATTTTGAGGCCTAGTAGGACTTGGACTCATTGCCCCTTTAGATGTTATCTTTCGAGATTGGTCATTATTCTTTTAGATACCCTTAAGAGGAGCATTAGGAGGCAATGAAGGAGCCTTACGGATGATGTTTTTTTGAACGGGAGAATTTTCCTTTACAAAAGGTTTGTTATTATTTTGATTTTTCAAATTATTCTTTGCTTGAGACCTTGTTACTACTTGGTTATCTGAGGGTTTCCTCATAGATCTAGTTTGAGGGTAATCATTGGTATACACATTCTCAGATAATTTATGAATATGTTCATCACGTCTCATATTATCTTGTTGCAGATTCAAAACGAAACTGTACAAACTTTGTATTAGCTTGCTCATTTCAATCATCATTTTCATGATCATATCAGTTTCTGAGTCGTTCTCTTTAATGTAAGGCATGACTCTAGAAATTAAGATTAATACGTTGGGATCGATTCTCAGTAGAGTCGCGGGGTGGAGTCGCCAAGTGAATCACACAAGTAATTCACCGAAAAGATAAATGTCGTAGAAGAGGTGAGATGGGTGAATTAAGATGGTGATTGAAATAATTATGAATTAACAAATGCAATCACCAATGCAAAATACCAGATGCGATAAGATATGAGATAACGTACGGACACTCGCAGACACCGTAGGTAAGCCTCTACCTCCCTGACAACAACACCAAAATGTTATCACCAAACTTGTAGTTGCCCCTTTAGATGGATCCGTAAGGATGGTAGAGGGGAAAGGAAACCAAAGAGGTGAACCAAGAGAACCTCGATCTCCAAAGGATTGGTTGTCACGCCAATCGAGGCACTCTTCACTTGATGTTGTCTAAGCCCTAGACAACAATGGGGCAGCCCAGATCAACTCTCGACAGGAGAGATCTAACCAAGACACCAGATCAAATCAAACAAGATGAAGTACATAAGGTGTTAGGTATGATAAACCCTAGATCGATGGATGAAGTCACAAGGTGAGTTATGGGTTGGATCAAGAGGCTTAAGAGATGTAGTTTTGATCCAATATGATAGTACAAGTGACTTATGAGTTTAATTAACAGATCCAGGATCAAGGTACCAACAAATGATATAAAAATCCATTGCCTTGGGAACCGTGTCCAATGCAGGGAGGTTAGGAACAGGATTGGGGCTATCTAGTACCTTTGGATAGACTTGATTGACAGGTATGACAGTATCAAAACACACAAGTCTCGGACAGGGCATCAAACAATAGGTAAACCAGCTATCTCAGGAAGTGCGCGAGGGTAAGGAGATCCAGTGCCTAGGGATTTGGGCCACATGGAGTCCTCCAAAGATGACGTCTTGGAGAACCCACCTAGGTTTTGCCATAAGGTGAAAAACCTAGAAATGTTTTGCCAAATTGCCAAGTGGTTTTAGCCAGAGAATTTTCTGATTAATTTTAATCAGGGTTTTAACTGTAAATGAAGATACCCAATGGATTGGAACCCAATAATGACTGAAATAAGAGTAGCTCTTACCCGAATAATCTTGCAGATGCCTCGATGATGATGATCTATATCTTCCCGATCAATTTGAGGAGCTTTGAGTGAGTATCCAAGCCAAATCAATTTTCCCAGAGAAGCCAATGCGCCTTCCTTCCCTGCACAACGAACTACCCAAGTTAGATTTGAAGCATCAAGGAAAAATGACAAATGCAACAAGAGACATATCAAGATGAAATCATAGATCACAATGATGCTAATGAAAACCCCTTGATATAAGCGAATCCAAGCGAAGCGAGTTGAGGAGCCCTTGCAAAAACGCCCAAGTGAAGTCGCCCTCCTGTAGACAAAACACTGTTTCCAAAATAGATATGGATTCACCACAATAGACTTTCCAATCACCATCTAAGAACATCACATCAAAGAAGATGCGAAAGTATCTGCAAATAATTCTTTTATTATCAAGATTCCAAGAGCCAAACTTTACAATGAGAGGGTCTCTCCTTTTTATAGCTATGGGAGAGACCAAAACCCTAACCACCTTTTTAATGAGTGGCTAAGATTAAAAGATACAATAATCTAATTAATGGTTGAGATGAGCTCAACATAAAGTACATGGATCAACTCAAAAATATAATATACCCACATAGTCAAATCGCCCTAGGGAGGACGTCCTCATAAAGTGACTCTAAAAACATAACATGAAGCTCATGGTGGGTCTAGGGAGTGATATATAATCTCCCTAGTGTGTCCCCATGGCAGAATAACATAACATGACTCATCAAAGTATCAAAACAACCTCCATAGAGAAAGTCGTGAGCCTCTAAGGAGACAAATAAACCATATAAAATGCCATTGGGAAGTGTGTAGGCCCCACTGGATGCTATAACTGCTATGGAAGGGGTGGGATACATCACACTCATCATAAAATCATCTCATGCCATTTCCTTGCCTTAGTAGCCCAAATCAATTTCCTTTGTAGCTAGTTTTACCATTTTGATTCCTTTGTAAATCCTCTGTAAAATATAAAAATTCCTGTAACTCTCTGCCTAATCACCCGGGGCCAAATCTGACTGCACCATAATATCTGGGAGTATGGTATAATAGTAAAAACAATTGGCTGGACCCCATACTCCCTCTGTAGCGCCCTAGGTGAACAAATAAGACCATGAAACTGCTCTAACGAGCCATTTTTAATGGCAAATCTGCACCGAAGTAATAAACTGAGACATATGCCAACTGGAACTGCCCGGAGCTGAAAATTGACTGTCGCAATGGACTCAGAGATCCCAAATGCACTAAGGATGTATACTCATACACCATATTGATGACTGGATAATCATATAAAATCAATACCATGCCCGGTCATAATAAAAATAATAATAATCTGCAAATGATCAAAATCATTAAAAATCCACAGATCACTATCTGAGCCTGTAAATGCTGCATGGAACCATTTGGTGACCAAATATAGACAACATATCATCAATAGCTATCATCCAAGGTCTAACTCATCTCATGTCATGTAGTTGACTTTGTCAAACTGATCCATAATATGATCCAGGCAAAAACATCAAAGTGCTGCACGTGTAATTGGTTAAAGCATGCTTCATAAATCATTCCAATAGCAATATAAACATAGAGTAATAATTTCACTAGCGATCTAAAACAAGATATTCAACATTTTCCAATAATAATAATAGCTCAAACTAGAACCTCAAGGCTATACTCACTTTATGGCTGTGATCAATTTCTAGTGATGGGTGAAGGTGAAAATATGCAAGGCTAGGCTAAGGGATGACTGTACTGACTTAACATTGTGACACTTTGGATTTAAGAAAGGGGATACACACTAAAGCATATGCTGGACAAACAGTAACACAGGGGATGGCAGTGTCTCACAAATGGGTAAGTTGTTTGGGAAGTGCTTATTCAACCTTGACAGATACCTACAACTCACATCCAAGCTGATGCAACTCCGTGAGGATCTTTTCTAGAGCTGCCATGACTAGGTGCCCAACAAACCGTAACTCAAGACTCTAGGGGACACTTAGAATTAGCTGTCCCTTACTCCATCTCATATCATAACGAGCAGGCTAATGAGGAATAATCATTACATATATATAAGGTCAGCAATCATTAGATATAGCATTTATTAAACCATTGCTTTTATAAGACGTTTTCATTTATATAGCCTTTGTCCGTGTGTGTTGAAAAACACATTCTTGGATTTACATTTCATTAGGCTTTTTGATCTGTGTGTGTTGAGAAACACATTCTTGGATTTGTAATTTCACATGCCTTTCATTCACGTGTGTTGAAAAACACATTCTAGAATGGGCTTTCATTTAGATATACAATATAGTTTCCAGATACAGTGTAATGATGGTAGCACTATCTGTTTCAGGTCTAGCCAACACAACTTAGGCAACTGAGAGCCGAGACACAAATTAAACAAGGAAGCTTATCCAACAAAGAGGCTAAAGTTGGGGAGTCCTCCGTACCACAAGTCCAAGTAGTAAGTCAGGGTAACAACAATAACTGGAAGGTAGCGGATGGATGGAGATAGTGAAAATGATGCCAACACTAGCAAGCCAAGTAATGGTGGGAATGATCACCTCCATTCTCCTAAGGAGGGTAAAACCGATGAGTATAGACAAGAACTTCTAAAACCTGAGTAGAACACTAGATAGATACATAATAACAACCAAGTCCAATACTATATATATGATCGCCAGATCATGACACTAAATGCTAGAACATGCCACCAGAATGACTACAAAAGCAATATAATCAAGAACACAAGATAATACCTACTGGATCATATACCTATGCAATGCATCTGAACCATCATCTGTCCACTAAGAACCTGCTGCTGCAAATCTGGGCACTGCATACTGCTCTGTAATGGAAAAATGGCTGCATTGGTCATCAATTCTGAGTTCCCGAGACTCAGTCATGGCAAAGGAATATAATACTGCTCATAATCATAGGAGTGATCCAAGAATAGATGCTCATCTTAGGCATATCAGTGTAAAGGACTGGCTGAAAAATGTACTGGAATCTGACAATAAAGATATGGTCGCCCAACTACTATATATGTGATAACAGGAGGATGATCCCTCCATATGATCACCATCATCAAAAGTGACCATCTCTAGCACTCGATCATTAAGATCCATGTTGGCTAATGCCAACTTAGTATTGCTGTCCTAACCCATATCCCTAGGAAAGACATCCCACATCTTTTCCTTTCCCTTCACCCACTCCTCCCTCTTCTTGCAAATAAGACGAAGGTTGGAGTGCACATACACCAACGTCTCTGCCCTGGATTGCTCAAGCCTGCTCTTCCTCACATTGTACAAGTTCCCATATGTGCTCCAATTCCTCTCACAACAAGAGGATGATGTAACTTGAGAGATGATCCTCAAGGATAAATTCTATAGAATAGGGCGTGTTGCCCCATGAGATGCCCACCAAACATAGGGTTTCTTAACCCCCCTGTCTCTAAGCACATTGTAGTCTCCAAATCTCCCAGTGGAAGTGGAAAACTCTACAAATCCCTCCTCCACCTCATCAAGTAAGTCTCTATCCTGAAATAACCGTCTAAGTGCTATCTTCCTCCCATGTGCAATCTGTCCATCCATGTGAGGAGGGACTCTGTGTGAGGGCCCTGGTCCACCAGTGAGCCAATCTCGACTGTAGAACTTGGGGTTCAAGGAGTGGCCCAAGCATTGCAAAGGTGCGCAATTCTTATCCCACCTGGAGATAAGAATATCCTGAATCATGGACCATAAGTTCTCTGGCGATGTCCCATACTCGGGACACTCATTCTCCATGACAATGGACCTCATGGACTCAATCATGGAATCCCACCCCTCATAAACATCTGCTAGGATAGGCTGGTCCGTGTCTGCAAACCACAACATAGAAATGATTGGCTCCATGATCTTAATGCTAAGATCTGCCCTCTCCCACCAACCATCATCTAACACCATGTCCTTTACCTTTTTTGAAGCAATCTGATCCGTCTTTCTCCAAAAAGACCAAAACTCTGAAATCACCATGGACCCAAGAGCGGTTTTGACCTCCCTCAACCTCTTGAGCATGATGAATGAGGAAGCAAATCAAGTATCTGCAATCTTCAGCAATGAAAGCTGTGTGTGCTCTTTGTAGATGGTGAGGGCATTTGTGTGGTTTTGTACAAAGTTATGGATATGGCGTGCATCCTCAATAAGGTTTCCAATCCATGTCACATTTGAAGCAATGGATTTTAGTGCTAAATTCAAGGAATGGACAATGCAAGGTGTCCAAAAAACCTGTAAGAACAATAAAAGCATGTATAAATGACTCTACAACACTAACAACTCAAATGAGTCAAAGACACCTAGATGAATCATGAATCTTGTGATAAATTCAAACAATGAGCAAATTAGAAATGAAAGGTGTCCAAAATGAAACATACCTATGGATATTTAGCTTCCACAATCATGCCAGTAGCCTTGCAAACAGGTGCATTGTCCGTGATGATTTGTACACAAGAATCAACACCTACTTCTTCAATGGTTTTGATGAATAACTCACCCATATACTGTGCATCCTTGTATTTCCCAAGAGCATCCACCGCTTTCAAGAACACCAGTCCAATTTGGGAAGATACCATGAAATTGATGAGTGGATGGCGTGCTAAATCCGTCCATCCATCAGAAACAATACTCACACCGGATGAGGGCCATGTTGATCTAATTGGCTCAAGAATTTTATCTACCTCCTTTGCTTTAACCAACAATGTGGTTCTAAGCTTCTCTGAATCAGGAGGCACATAACTAGTTGGAGCTCGTTCAATGAGACTTTGACACATCTCAATAAACAATGGTGACTGTGCAACATTGAATGAGATGAAGTTGAGGTAGAAATAGAATGCAATGGTAAGGTCCACCTCTTCTCGCGCCTCTTGTTGGAAATCCTATCGATTGGACCACTTGGAGATGGTCTCTTTCTTGTTTGATGAGTATCCCCACTCCCATATATGCTAGGTGGAAATGGAGGCTTGGTGCTAGAGGATTTCCTCAAGAATGGAAGAGGATCTTCATCTTTTTTCTTGCTTGTTGCTGCCACCTTCCCTAAGCCAACATGATCCTCTCTTTTCATATCCCTCCTTTGGGTAACACTCACCGCTTTGCATGAAGAAATCCCACAAGAAGGAAGGGCCAACAAATGGCCCTTAACTGGGTAATATGTGCTCTTGAACTCATTCTTGCAAAAATTGCATCTCCAAGACACATTGCCTCCCCCACCAAATTTTGCCCCAGGCCCATCTTTCCTTGTCACATACTTCCACAAAGGGTATTTTTTTTCTTGGGCTTGTTGTCTTGCTAAAACAGGGTTAAATGGAGCATGAGCTCCACTAGTAGCAAATGGAGCACTTGAAGGAGGAGTAGAACAACTTGTGCTTGGAGGAATAGGAGGGGAGGCACTAGATGGTGCATTTCTCCCTTTCCTTTGGCCCTTAGCTTCTACCCTAGCTGATTGATGTTGAGATATTGTAACTTCAAAGAATATTATATTTGTACTTTATTATTCTGGAGATGTTTCATTCCTCCTTGAAGATCTTATTGTATATCCGGAGATGTTTATTCCTCCGTCGGAATGTGGTAACTTGGGTTATTAGACTTCCCTAGTGGGGGTCGGCCCTGTATGTGTTATGTGGGTCAAAGGGTTATTAGACCACCCTAGAGGGGTCGGCCCAGTCAGTTGTAGTGGGGTATTTAATCCATTGGTTAAATACGAGCCTACATGTCTTGTGTCAAAGATAAGTCAGAGTAGTGTATAAATAGAGGAGGTGTATTCCTCATTTTACACACTCAGTCACTTGAGAGTGGCGCACTTGTGGAGGAGAGGTCTGCTATGGAGAAGGAGGAGCTTATGCTCAGGGTTACATCTTTGTATATTGCTGGTCATCTATATTGAGGAAGCTTTACTGGGTTTTCTACCCCATGAGGGTTTCCTAGGATAAATTTGTGTCTCTTGTGTTTATGCTGTACTTGTTGTTTCTTCAGTGATCCTGTATATGCTATTATTGTGAAATGGAATGCAATGATGCTATTTTCTGTCTTAGCATATTAAATCTTAACATGGTATCAGAGCTAACCTGAAGGAAGGCAATGTATGGCACTTACGACACTTGCTTTACTTACGACAATTTGAAGGTTAGGGTTTTATATAGCAAAAACCAGTCATCGTGGAACTTTCGCCATAAATCCATTTTGGCGAAGGTTCAGGATCTGAAACCTTTACAGGTCGTACATAACATCTCCAGGTATCTTGTGTCCAAAGGGCACATAACATCTCCAGGTATCTTGTGTCCAAAGGGCACCCTCAGATTCGTTGTACTTTGTAAGTTATGATCAGTACAAGTTAGGGTTTCTGCCTCTTCCAGATCTCAGTCAAAATCAGGTGACCTAGGAAAAAAGGTCATAACTTGGGCCAGGAAGCTCCAAATGAAATTTCGTAAAAAGTGACAGGTAGTACATAGACTGTACTATCTCAGGAAACGTTTTTAGAGGCCGAAGTTGAACCAGTGACACGTGGCACGCCGTACAAGTTCGCTCTCCTGTTTTATCCCATAAACAGGTCACGTTGCGACACTTAGCATAACTTGGGCTAGGAAGCTCCAAATGAAATTTCGTAAAAAGTGACAGGTAGTACACAGACTGTACTATCTCAGGAAACGTTTTCATAGGCCGAAGTTGAACCAGTGACACGTGGCACGCCGTACAAGTTTGCTCTCCTGTTTTACCACATAAACAGGTCACGTTGCGACACTTGGCATAACTCTCTCTCAGAAAATCCAATTGAGGTCAGACCTGTCGGGATGGAAAGATGACAGGTCGGGCTACCACAGAAAAAGTTTTCAGACCCTGTGGAGCGAAAAGTTCATAGTTACAGCAGAAACAATCAGGTACATATTTCTGTCAAAACATAATTATTTTTGGAGCACCTTCATTCATGGCTTCCGGAATTTAGGGTTTCGGAGAAAGTTAGAATTTTTGGAATCGGAATCCACGGCTGAATGCTACTCAGGAAAATCGAAATTTAGAGACCAAGATCGAATTTTTTGGTTGGGTAGAAGACCGAGCTTGATCAAACCCCAGTTCGGGATTTTGATCGGAAAGATGGAAAATTAAAGCTTCAACAAAAGTTGGAATTTTTGAAGTCTGTAACCACGGCTAGAAGCTCCTCAGAAAAATAAGAGTTTAGAGCCTTGGATCGAACCTTTTGATTGGACAGAAGGGTGGGCTTCATCAAACCCTAGTTCGGGTTCCTGTCCAGAAGATCCAGAAGTTTCGAAGGCAATTTTGAGGGGTCAAATTTTGGAGATTTCAAAATTGAAGTATGCTAGCAAGACACATCCTTCCATCCATTCAGAAGTGTGAAAGTCAAAGATTGAATTTTTAGGGTTTCTCTAGCAAACCCTAATCAAGCTCCAGATCAAGTTTCAGGGGGAGTTGAGGCTAAGGCCTTACATAAGAAGACTACAAGAAGTCTCGACAGGTATGACTTAAGGAGGTTCAGGTATGTCTTGAAATCTGATTCTTGATTAAGTTCATGATGTGTTTGTCTTCATATTATTTATTAGTACAATCTTGATTAATGTTAGAATTGTCTTATCACCCTAGTAACAATATGAATGCATGTGAATGATCGAAGATGTTCATTGATTAGGGCTATATGATTGTACTAATGCATTATGGTGTTGTGTGAGGTTGATGTTGTCTGCTAACAAGATACAGGTACATCACAAAAGACAAATCAAGTTCCATGACCATGACAACATGAAGACAAAGACTCATCCATAATCTTTGTTCTACTTACGAGGTATGTATGACTTTGTTATATTATGCTTAACCTATGAGACATGCAGGTTCTAGCTCAGGATCTCTAAATCATTGAAGAGATTGTTTAGGTATGTTGTACATAACTAAGTAGGTATACTAATCCAGGTATGTTTTCTTATGTCAAGTTAGAATCTTACCTTGTGTTAGGATCCCTTATATAAGTATACTTGGTATGATTGGTTATGCTTATTCATAAAGTTAGTAATCAAGGGTTTATGCATATTATGTCTCTTGTCTTGATGATTTAATTAACCAGAAGAGTACTGTGATCAAACAAGAATATGCATGAGTAAAAGAAGACTTCCTTGAAACCCTGAATACTAATGATCATGACTATACATATTCAAGATTATTTAGAATTAGAATGTTTTGAGAATATACTAATGAATGTATGTTTGTGTATGAGATCATGAGGATGATACTAGTGCACACTTGAGCATGCACAGTGGTACAGAATGAATAGAAGTTCAAAAGACATATAGAAGATCAAGCGGGAGGCAACCACACAAACATAAAAGATAAGTATTTGAGTTGTTATTTGAAATAGTAAATGATATTGCTTGTATGCATATTTGTATTCCTAGAATATATCATGCTGAGTGTAAACATTCATAGAGCATTGAACAGTATACTACTAATATGCATATGATTGGTAAGTTGGACAAACATTCCATTGTTGCTTACCTAGAATGAAACCTCTTTGCTGACATGCTGAGAGCTGTGCACACTCTCGATATTATGTTCTGGTAGAGATGGAAGGCATCTAGATGGCCACTGTATGCATACAGTATATGGGAAAGTGTTGTGCCAAAGTATTGGTCAAAATAGTTGCATAACTATGTAAATGATATTTGTATGCATAATAGGTTATCATGTCAATATGATTTGATGATTATGAAGTATTACTAATCATGTACTTAATTTTGAATTGTAGGAAAGATCATGATGAATGATGAACACTGAACAAGTGATGGATGTTCAACAAAAGATTTACAAATCAAACACACTATAGAAGGCTTGTGGCTAGAAGATTCTCTTAGAAAGAGGAAGAGAATCATGATAAGATGTTTGCTCCAAGTGGCTAGATAAGACCATTCTCTTAATGGTGTAATTAAACAAGAAGTGTGAATCAGGTTCTGTATGGGTTCCCAGGATCGATAATCAATTGATGAGCTTAATGATCACCATGGGTGATGTGGATCTCAACCTTTGCTACAAGGTTGAATATGGTTTCTCTACACAGATGTTGATTGGGCAGAAATTGTATCAGACAGGAAGAGCACATCAAGAGGATGTTACTGTCTGGGATCAGCCATGATCTCATGGTTTAGAAGGAAGCAATCTAGTGTGGCTCTCCGCACAAGCGGAATATATGGCTGCTTGCTCTGCTAGTTGTGAAGCAGTACGGCTTCAAGATTGTTTGACTTAGAGATAGACCCAACTGTGATCCTATGTGACAAACAGAGTAGTACCAAAACGGCAGGGAATCCAGTATTCCATGATAAGTCAAAGCACATAGAGATCTGACATTTCTATATACAAGATATGGTGCAGAAAAGAATTAAAGTTCGAAATTGTAGCAAGTTACCAATGTACTAACCAAACCTATACCTCAAGTAAAGTTTTTCGGGACAAACTTTTCAGAAGGACCCTCCTCGAAAGGGGGAGCGATGTGATCACTTATGATGAGATTGCCCGCATTGACAGTAAGGTCGATGATGTGGATACCTATATTGGTGATGCCGATAGAGAGGTTGGTGGATGGTCCTTAGACAGGGTCTAAGGTGACAAGGGGATTGGATCATCCCTGGACTTCAGTCCTAAAGAGAGCCGTAGATGTATGTCTTCGAGAATGAAGTCCTTGGTGGACATGAGGGGATTGGATCATCCCTGGACTTCAGTCCTAAAGAGAGCCGTAGACGTATGTCTTCGAGAATGAAGTCCTTGGTGGACATGAGGGGATTGGATCATCCCTGGACTTCAGTCCTAAAAGGAGCCGTAGACAGATGTCTTCGAGAATGAAGTCCTTTGTGGACATGTGAGGATTGAATCATCCTTGGATTTCAGTCCTAAAGTGAGCCGTAGACAAATGTCTCCGAGAAAGAAGAGGGATTGTATCATCCTTGAACACATGTTCTTAAGAGAGCCGTAGACATGATGTCTCCGAAAATAAAGTCCTGAATGAACAGGTGGGGGATTGTATCGTCCCCGGACTCTGGTCCCAGAATTGAGCCGTAGACTGGGTCTCCGATAATGAAGTCCTGAATGAATAGGTAGGGGATTGTATCTTCCCCGGACTTAGGTCCCAGAATTGATCCGTAGACTGATGTCTCCGAGAATTGAAGATAGGACTGCATCGTCCCTGGACCTCGGTTCAAAATGTACGTGAGGACTACATCGTCCATGAACTGGGTTCAAAATGTACGTGAGGACTGCATCGTCCATGAACTGGGTTCAAAATGTACGTGAGGACTGCATCGTCCATGAACTGGGTTCGAAATGTACGTGAGGACTGCATCGTCCATGAACTGGGTTCAAAATGTACGTGAGAGGACTGCATCGTCTATGAACTGGGTTCAAAATGTATGTGATGGGATTGCATCGTCCCTAGACATGAGACTTGTCTTAAAGTGATAAGGACTAATCATCCTGTAAGTAGATTGGGATTGCATCGTCCCTAGACATGGTGAGGTGTCTTAAAGTGAAAAGGACTAATCATCCTGTAAGTAGATTGGGATTGCATCGTCCCTAGACATGGTGAGGTGTCTTAAAGTGATAAGGACTAATCATCCTGTAAGTAGATTGGGATTGCATCGTCCCTAGACATGGTGAGGTGTCTTAAAGTGATAAGGACTAATCATCCTGTAAGTTGATTCGGGATTGCATCATCCCTAGACATGGTGAGGTGTCTTAAAAGGATAAGGATTGATCATCCTGTAAGTTGATCTGGATTGCATCATCCATAGACATGAGAGATGTCTTAAACTAAGAGGGACTGATCATCCCGTAAGCGGATCAGGATTGTATCATCCTTGGACCTATGTCCTAAAGTGAGAGAGATTGATCATCCCGTAATAGGATCTTGTGTGTTGCAGAGTATGCTGCTATGTTTTGATGATAGATGTATTAGTGAGAATACATGCTTTTGATGATAGATGTATTAGTGAGAATACATGTTTTTTTGATGATATATGTATTAGTAAGAATACATGTTTTGATGATAGATGTATTGGTGTGGATACTAATACAGATGATCTAGATGTTGTAGATCGAGATGATCCAAATGCTGTAGATCGAGATGATCCAGATGCTGTAGATCGTGATGATCCAAATGCTGTAGATCGAGATGATCCAGATGCTGTAGATCGAGATGATCCCAATGCTGATGATCGTATGATGACGATGCTGATGATCGTGAGGATCCAGATGTTGATGTTGTTGTAGCTGTTCGAGTGCTGCAGAAGATAAAGACTCAGTACTGAAGATGTTGATATTCCAGTATTGAAGATGTTCCAGTAATTGCTTGAGTTACTGATGATGTTAAGAAAGCTTCCAATGATTTATAGATGTATCATGTATGATGTTGATGACTCCTTGCTTGTGCAGATGCTGTTATAATATCCTTCTCGTTAAGGGGGAGTGTTGAGATATTGTAACTTCAAAGAATATTATATTTGTACTTTATTATTCTGGAGATGTTTCATTCCTCCTTGAAGATCTTATTGTATATCCGGAGATGTTTATTCCTCCGTCGGAATGTGGTAACTTGGGTTATTAGACTTCCCTAGTGGGGGTCGGCCCTGTATGTGTTATGTGGGTCAAAGGGTTATTAGACCACCCTAGAGGGGTCGGCCCAGTCAGTTGTAGTGGGGTATTTAACCCATTGGTTAAATATGAGCCTACATGTCTTGTGTCAAAGATAAGTCAGAGTAGTGTATAAATAGAGGAGGTGTATTCCTCATTTTACACACTCAGTCACTTGAGAGTGGCGCACTTGTGGAGGAGAGGTCTGCTATGGAGAAGGAGGAGCTTATGCTCAGGGTTACATCTTTGTATATTGCTGGTCATCTATATTGAGGAAGCTTTACTGGGTTTTCTACCCCATGAGGGTCTCCCAGGATAAATTTGTGTCTCTTGTGTTTATGTTGTACTTGTTGTTTCTTCAGTGATCCTGTATATGCTATTATTGTGAAATGGAATGCAATGCTGCTATTTTCTGTCTTAGCATATTAAATCTTAACAATTGAGACATTCTCTTTCTTGTTTGATGGTTAAGCTGGCAATCCTCTCCACAAATCCACCCCCAATGCACTTGGATTCCATTGGAAAGCCTTCAAATCTTCTTCACCTGCACATAAAACCCACTCTCAAGCTTCTCCACACTTGCAAATGACAAAAATAAAAGAAATTTTGTTTTTAAACTCACCCTGGGCGGCCTTTTCTGCGGAAAACGTGTCCTGGAATCGGGACACGAGTTGCACAGCCAGGGACACGATGGGAAATCGTGTCCGACACGACTTTTGATCGTGTCCCGATTTCGGACACGATCAAAAGTCATGTCGGACACGATTTCCCATCGTGTCCGTGTCCAACACGACCCCATGGGACACGTAGCCCGTTTAGAGCGAATCCGGGTGGATCACTGTAGCAGCAGTACGGGTCACTATAGCAGCAGTATGGATTACTGTAGCAGCATTCAAAATTCATAAAATCTTCGGATTTTTCAAACCGTCTCTGCAACAAGTTATTCTTTGAAGCTTGAATCCTCCATAAACTAATCAAATAAACTCAATATGAATTCTCAAACCACAACAATGAAGCCCAATAGTAGATCTGTGTGATCCACTCAATAAATTGACTAGGACAGATAGATTTCACCGTTGAAACCAATTGTTGTCTAGGGTGGTGTGCCCTAAACCCTAAATGGCTCTCAGAGCTCTTTAACACGAATCTCAATGATCAATCATAACAATAGATACCTAGTAACTCACTTTATCCTTCTTTTATAGCTTTGACATTGCATGCCCTAACTTTGTATACCTAAGTTACTTTTCTCTTCTATTTTCCAGTTGAGTTGCATGCTTCTCACTTGTTGCATGGATGCATGTTTGCATGCATCTCACTTTTTGCATGCATGCATCTCACTTTTGCATGCATCTCACATTTGCATGCATGCTTGCACGCTCTTGAGCTATGGCTCGCATGCTCTGCATGTCATTTGTTCTAGTTTATCAAAACGGAACATTACATGCAATGATTGGTCTTGAACCCCAATGTTTACACCTTCATAATCTACTAAAAGTTCTTGGGACAGCTGGGAAAGTGGATGAAGCATGTGGGATGTTGAAACAAGTGAAGGTAGATGACTGTGCAGTGTGAGGAGAATGCTATGGCCTTCACTACATTTATGGATAATCTTTGCATTGATGCTGGTAGATTGGATGAGGCCAGGGAATTGTTAAATGAGATGAGAAGAAGGAAATGCATGCCTGATTTTGTAATATACAATATTCTAATCCGTAAGTATGGTGATTCCGGAGACATCAGTGTTGTCCATTGATTTGTTTAAGTGTCAAATTGATCTTCAAGGTTATTGAAGATGGTATTTTGACTTGTGGTTTGATTGAATTGTGAATGATATTTTTAAATTTTTACTTGTCAATTTTAATATTGATGCTTTCTATGCTTAATATTTATGTTACTTAGCATAATAATATAATTATTAGTAGTATTATAATTTAAATTTATCAATGACAAATCAATACTTACGGATTAGATTTTTTTTATATATTTTTTAATATATATTATTGTTGTTCCCAACCTGTCATTTCCTGCAAATTTGGAGGAAACCTCTAGAGTCTAGACGTGTCTGATACTCATACCACAGTCCTAACGTTCTCACATTCCAGAAACTCGTGCAACTTAGTAAAATTCCCATGGTTTGCAGCCAGTGAGCTGCCTTTCAGGGTTAGGTTGTCTTTTTTTCCTCCATTAAATTTGAAGTTACTGGCATTTTTCCTTGTACATATTTAATCACATTATCGTTAAAAGAAGCATTTTACTATTAAAAAAATGTTTTTGGCATTATTTTTTGTTTATAAGTTTTTGGGGGCCTTTCTGCCTGTGTTTGTTCAAGAAACAGTGCATTTCTTGAAACACATTACTCTAATGTGCATCAGAAACGTGACCTTGCTGTCACATTTCTGGTAACAGGGATTGTTGGGGTGTTTTATTTCTTGTGTAGGTGTAAATTGAATTTTCAGCAGTAACTATACAGTGTACTCTTCTATAGAAGTTATCCATTGACATGAGCAACCACACAAGGATAAAGCAGTGTTCATCATTCTTGCTTTTCACGGAATCCTCTTGTCGTGGCCATCAACATTTTTATTAAGGACTGTGTTTGTGAGGAAAGTCACAATTACTGAATTAGGCTCTGGTAAAGATTATGTGCTCTGGTAAAGATTATGTGAAACTCATAAACTAATTGTCTATGGTCATTTTTAACTTTTTAGTTTTAACTAATTTATTTTACAGGTAACGATTACTTTGTATAAGACATGGAATAGGGAAGGCTAGAGATGGTTTTGGTGATTATATTTTGAGTACTGTTGATGAGCAAAAGGACTGAAGTTTGAGGATAAAAATAAAATCACCAAAAGTTGAAACTTGACCTCCTAGCAAGGTGCTCATTTTAATATTGTGAAGCAATTGCTGCAGATATTACGGGTAAATTTTAGTTTTAATGTCTTTAGTCTAACAGATAATGTAAGTTATAGTTCATGAGTCCAGCAGGTGGAACCATTTTCCAGGAATAATAATATAGAAGAAACAACACTTGTTAGGGGGCGAGTCGGAAAAGGGGAGAGTGTACTGACTGCTGACCAAAACTTTACAGGAAATGCTGACCAATTATCTTTCCCTTAGCAGCTTAAGACATTCCTGAAGTTATTAGATCAGTTGGTTGAAATAGGGGTGCATGTTGTAGGATTCATAGTCAAGTATAATGGGTGCTGCAGCTGCTGCTTGTTGCATAGAACCAACACCTTATATAAAGTGTGAAGTGTTGCATGATACTACACTATGTCTGATGAGTTAAAAAGTGGGGCGTGCACTGACTATTAAACCTAGTTGTAAGACAAGTCATGCAATGAAAGTTGCATAGAGCCAACACCTTATGATGTGTAAAGTATTGCAGGATACTTTACTCTGTCTGATGAGTTGAAAAAGGGGAAGTGCACTTACTATTGAACCCAGTTGTAAGATAAGTTGCACAATGAAATGGCTATTTTCTACCCAACTCCTCCAAAACTTTACAGGCAATGCTGGCAAATGACATTCCCGGTATTTCCCTTAGCAGCTCAAGATATTCCTGAAGATATTAGGTCAGTGGGTTGAAATGGGTGTGCATGTTTGTAGAACTCGTTGTCGAATGGGTACTGCTTCTATGCGATTGCGTAGTAAGAGTCTTTATATCTCAGATACCATGGAAAGGATTGCTGATGAATTATTCTTGTAATTGCATATACTTCTTTTATCAGGGTTGTGTTTTAGAACTGCAGTTAGCATGTGACATTTATTGGGATTTTATTTTTAAAGTTGAAAATTTGTCTTTTCAAGTGTTCTTTTAATGTGAATCGGTGCTATACTTATTGCATGTGTTAAAAAATCTATCACTCCAGGTACTGAACTTGATTGTAGAGGACCTATTCAAAGGACATCCCATCAGTGAAAAGAAGCTGAAAGAGCTTTTAGGTCATACGCCTCTGCAAGTGTTTGCTGGAGCTTGCCTTGGGGTGTTGGTTGGCTATCTATGCTCTCACAGTTGCTCAGTTGCCCTCTGATATGCATTGGAGTACTTAAACTCAAATTATTCATTTCTTTGTAAATTATATAGAAACTAGGTATTGGCTACAGAAACATTATTTTAAACCATAATATTCCCTCTTCTCTACTTCATACACGAAGCGAAGAGCTCCACCCTACACCTTATCTATCTTTGCAATGTTTATTCATCATATTCATTGTGGGCATACCGCTTCTAGATATCAAATTCTAATCGATTTGAATTGCTATTTCTCTTGTCGTTTTTTGGTGAAGGGTGAGTGCAACCGAAGATACATCCAAGAACATGTAGCTTTTCATTCACTGAAGCTGTTAATTTTGTTAAAGCAATATTCAGCCAGATGCATGTTTTTGTATTTAGATATATACTAGCTGAGTATCATCTTAATTTCAGATCTTTTAATTACTGAGGGATAAAAAAGAAATGGAAATAGAAATCTCTCCATACTTAAAATATCTCCACTTAAAATGGATATATATATGTGTGTGTCGAGGGAATTAATGTTAATATGTTTTTTTTCTTTTTTACATTACATAAGTTTGCTATTTTCAATTAATTTTTTTAATAGTATTGAGTAGACTTATACAAGTGTTAAGTGAGTGTTAGGTATAACATTACTAAGTTGTTTAAATGTTTGACAATTTGGATTTTTCTGGCTAAAATGGTTAGAATCCAGTGATATAATCTTTGGTGAAATCGTAATTTTTCATGATTCAAATTTCTTTTGATTGCAGAAATGGATTCAACACCCTCGAGTACCTTTGTTGCACATGGATTATGCAATCTTGACAACTTAGTTTTGCGATTACAACAATTTTTACCAGATTTCGAGCAAAAATGACCAGGAAAAAGTGCAAATTATCGAAGATTTAGACTTGGCCATAGACATTACCTCTCTCTCTCTCTCTATATATATATAATGGGTAATGTCCATAGAGAATAGGTAATTTCCATGGCCAAGTATATATATATATATGCCCATTGTTTAGCCCCCACTATCCCCCTCCCTCTCTCTCTCTATATATGTATATGTTTGGAAGAATACTTCATGGAGTCCCCCCCTTTCCCCACAATATCCACATGGAGGATGGTCTCTTGTGAACCACAAGAGTGGCTCATAACACATCTCACCCATATAGGGCTTTAGATTGCACCTTTCGCTCAATAATTGTAATGCTTAATATTTTGACTTGTGGTCCAACTAAACTGCATTATGGCTTATCCTGTTATTTCTTTGCGTATTATTTGTTGAACTTAGTTAGATTGTTAGATCTATTATCATGAGTACATATGGACTTGCCTATATTTGAAATTGATGTATGAGTTCCATTGTTTATTTTATTAAGGATGATAGTTATATGATTTCCTTTAAGAATGCAAATTTAAAAGAGAAGTTTTGGTACGTGGACATGATTATGTAGTTATGTATGATTGTGTTTTGGTAAGCTAACTTATAGGTTATTGGCCTAAGAGATATTCACATAATGATAGCATTGAGGTAACATAGAAATAATAGGTGTATGCTATTGAGCATTATTTAATTATTTAATTATGGTCTCCAAACATTGCTATGATATGTGGGCAAGTGTAGGTTTTTTCTAGAAGCATCGTTGCCCAAACTGGCTATTCGATGATGTAGCTCTAAGAACAATAACATCGATAGTATGGTCGATAATGGGGCATTGGCCTTAGTTCTATTAGGAGGGGTGGAGGTATTACCCAACGTGTATCCTTTGAATCCTAGAGTCATGGGAGGGTTGTGTTAAGCCACACTCCTCTACATGTGTGATGATGACCATTTATAGTTTGTTGGAGAAGTTAGGTCGATATAGTCGATGTTTTTGCCTATGGGTTGTATATGGATTTAGGTTGACATAGTTGATGCTCTAACATATTGCAACATAAGAAATGATATGATGTAGAAGATGGAAGTAGATTAGAGAGGAAGGATGCTTCATACTTAGTCGAGAATCTTGCACGGTGATTAGATGTGCCATTCTTATTTCCTTACCTAGTTCCTATCGTGTTTAGAACATTTGTCTAATTCATTTATGTTCATTTTGGTGTGATGATCAATGAGTGTTGTATTATTGTAATTTTATTGGTAAATATTTATGAAGCATTTAACATATTCATTATTGTGTGCTTGGTAGTGAACATACGGGAACTATGTACTAGAAGCAATGATTGTTTATTATTAGTATATGCATGCGATGTGTATGTAAGCTATGCATACATCGTTGATGCTCAAACTAACTCAAGTAAGAACAATGAAGGAACACCCTTGGAGGGCTGGTCAAGGGGAAAAGGGGCATGGAAACCCATATATTTTTTAGAGTCCTCAACATTGATTAACCTGCAAATGTTATTTGAAAAAATATGTATAATAATCATCGTAATAAAGTTATGAAATAAACGTAACAAACTAAATTAACAAGTATGCAAAGAACTAACAAAAATAGACTAAAATCGTCAGTGTGATGACAAAAAATAAAAATAAAATCGACTGAATATGTTAGATTATTGAGAATATGCATAAACATACCACAATATGTTTGCTAACATGCAAAGCAAGAATCTACTAGTCTAGCTTTCTATCCGTACACGTACAATGATCAAAGTAATAAACTAGAGACAAGAGAAAAGAAATAATACATCTGATATTAAGAAATCTCCAATCTTACACTTGACCTTCACTCCACATATATTTCATAGATTTACAACAACATCCCAATACAATGACCTGTTATGATACCCAAAGACTCTCCTTCATCTCTATTATATAGCTAGAGGTATGGAAGAATAACTTCCCAAAATATAATGAATGGTAATAAAGAATATTACTCTATGATGCATGTGTGATAACTCTTTTTACATAAGATTAGAGACATTTATGTCTTCCTTTGTTAAATAAGACATCTTACAACATCACTGTAGACATTATTACACATGTAATATTAATATCACATTCCAACACTCTCCCTTAATGATGATTAGGGACAACAACACATATATGGATGAAGATGGCATTACATTATCATTCCCCCTTATGACAACTTCCTGCAAGATACACAAACTTTGCTTTTGTTATGGATTTGGTGAAGGTATCGACTTCTTTATATTTCGTGGGACAATACTCCAAACAAATAACACCATCCTCCATAAGATCTCAAATGTAATGAGTATCAAGGTCAATGTGTTTAGTCTTGGAGTGATACACTAAATAGTATGCAAGTTGGGTTGCAATATGATTGTCACATTTTAATTTAGTAGGAGACTTATGAACCGGTCCAATCTCTGTAAGAACATGTCAAATCTGTATTGCTTATTTAGTTGCTTCCTTAGTTGCCTTGTACTTTGCTTCACAAGAAGAAAGAGAAAGAGTTCTCAACTTCTTACAGGACCATGAAATCATACTTGAACCAAGTTGAAAGATGTACCATGCAGTAGACTTTCTATATGAATCATCTCTTGCTCAATCAAATTCTGTATAACAAATAAGTGAAACTGTAGCCCTGCTAGAATAGAACACACCATAATGCAATGTCCCCTGTAAATATCTGAGAATTCTCTTTGCTGCTTTCCAATGAATTTCATGGGGCTTTTGCATTAACCTTGAAACCATGCTAATTGTAAAAGAGAGATTATGCTTGTTGCATGTCAAATATATCAAACTCTCCATAGGTTGACAATACAATGTCACATCAACAATATGAGTATCACAATCAACAATTAACTTTACACTAGATTGAAATGACATAGGAGAAGGTTTACAATCACTCATATGAAACTGAGCAAGTTATAAATATGTAGCATACTTAGGCTAAGAAAGGAGTATAGCATCAACCATATGCCAAATCTATAGACCTAAAAAGTAATGCAATAGGCTTAAATCTGTCATTTCAAATTCATTTTTAAGATTATTCTTCATTTCCTATATAAATGTAAGTTGATTTCCAGTAAGTATAAGATCATCCACATAAAGTACCACAATGAGGACATCATCATCAAAGTTCTTGAATGTAAACTGACTTCTGGTAAGGATAAGATCATCCGCATAAAGTACCACAATGAGGACATCATTATCAAAGTTCTTGACATATAGATTTGGATACGATATATACTACTTAAAACCATTCTTCAAGAAATAAGTATCAATTTTCTCATACCAAGCTCTTGGTGCTTATTTAAGATCATATAAAGACTTGTTCAATTTGCATGCCAAACTTGAAGTTTCAACAGTAATAAAACTATGTGGTTGTTGCATATGAATGTCTTCACAAATATCACCATTCAAAAAAGCACTCTTGACATCCATTTGGTGTATTTTTCATTGATAAGATGCGACAAAAGAAATAATAGTTATTATTGTGTTCATTTTAGCAACTGGAGCAAAATTTTGGTATAGTCAATACATTATTGTTGAGAAAATATTTTCTCTACTAACAAGGCTCTATGTTTTTCAATCTGTCATTCTGCAATAAAATTTGTTGTATATATTCACTTATATCCAACTAAATTCTTTCCAGGAGGAAAAGGTACAAGAATCCATGTCTTGTTTTTCATTAACGAGTTATACTCAACAGTCATGGCTTGAGCATGGGTACAGGGATCATTTGTGGCCAATACTTTAATCATAAGATCAAAGTCAGATCTAGTTTGACATGTATTGGAAGGAATACCATTCTCAAAACCTATGGATTCAAGAGTTTTTTGGGCCCAAACATGAAGAAGAGTAGTGGTAGGAATGACTCTAGTATCTTCAGAACATTCAGGTGGACCACTTGAAGAAGAAAGCAAGCTATGATCAATGGTAGGCACAAAAGTAGAGGAAGGGGTAACATATATAAAAGTAACAAAGATGAAAGTAAATTCAAGGTAACATGAGGTTTAATAGACTCAAAAGGAGGATAGATTTCATTCAATTGAACATCTCGCCTAATGGTAACACCTTGGGTAGATGGATTAAACAACCTATACGCTTTGGAATCCTCACAATAACCAATGAAAATACATTTGTGAGACTTGGGCTCTAACATTTTATGTTTTTCATCTCGGATATGTGTCCAACATTCACTGCTAAATATCTTAAAGTTACTAATTTTGGGTTTTCTTCCATTCCATTTTTCTTCGGGAGTAACCTACAAAACTGCTTTGGTAGAGACTCTATTCAAAATATAGTTAACACAACAAATATCTTCAACCAAAATACGTTTATGTAATTCTTTAGAATAAAGCATACATCTAGCCATTTCAACCAAAGTATTATTTTTCCTTTTAGCTACCCCATTGTATTGAGGTGTATAAAGAACAATATTTTGATGTTGAATTCCATGCTTAGATAAATATGCATTAAATTTCTTTTTAATGAATTGCCCCCATTATCAGTTCTCAAAGACTTAGTACTTTTATCAGATTCTTTTTCTACCATGGATTTAAAATTTTGAATTATATCAAATGTTTCACTTATATGTTTCAAAAAATAAACTCGAGATTTACAACTATACTAATCAATAAATGTAAAAAAATAGACTGCATGAGACAAAAGAGTTCCAAGAGGACAACAAATATCACTATGAAAAAGTTGCAACGATTATTGAATACGCCAAGCTTTAACTTTACCAAACATTTCCTTGTGATGTTTACTAAGCACACAACCTTCACAAACACCTTTAATGGAAGAAATTCAAGGTAAGCCAAGTACCATTTTAGACATCATTTGCATTTTACAATAATTCAAGTGACCTAATCTTTCATGTCATAATTTACTTTGTTCATAAGCATGAGCAACATATGAATAAAAATGTTGTTTTTATTTGAATTAAAACCAAGAAGCTTATATAATCCTACATTATGATCATCAGGGCCTAAATAAACATCTTGAAGTTATGTTTGATATCTTTTAACACATATTTATCTGGCCAAGATTCAAATTTATAACTTTTTGGACAAACACATATTTATCTTGAAGTTATGTTTGATATCTTTTAACACATATTTATCTGGCCAAGATAAATAGAAAGCAAATTGATGAGCATGCTACATGAAAAACGTCTTCCAATGTACTATTAGGAACATTGAAATTACCAAATCCTACTACTGAAAGATCTATACCATCACTAATATATACTTTATGTGAAGTGTGCGTTTTAGTGTGATAAGATGTAAATAAAGAAGTTGTGCCAGTCATGTGATTAGAAGCACTAGAATCCATTATACATACCGCATTAGAAGAAGATTTACTAGGTTGAACAAAGTAGGCACACAAGGGTACATGTTGTCCGTCGGAAAACTTATTCTTGGCTTTAGCAAGTTCACATCTCCATTTAAAACAAACCTTTTGAGGGTGGTTGGTTTTTCCACAAGGATTATACACTTTCTTTTTATTAGTTACCATGTTAGAAACATCATCATTAAAAGAGTAAGGAGTTGACAATGTATTATGTAGTTTAGAGTTTTGTTAAAACATCTATTATGATTATTTTTACTATGTGCTATTAGAGTTTTACTATCAGATAATTGACCAGAAGCAATTAATCTATTTTGCTCACATAACACACATTTACAAAAATATTCAAAAGAGGGTTTATAGTACCTTTAGAAATTTCAATGGCCCTATTCCTAGTTTGGATGAACATATCAAAACATAAAGGTAATTTTTGTCAAGAATAGTAAGGATATTATCATTTTTCTTGTAATCGCTACCACAATTTCATAATTTTTCATTATAGATTTTAATTTCAGCAATAAAGACTCTATTCTATCAAAATATTTAGGGTCTAACTCATGGACTCTCTTTTCAAGATAGTAAGCATAAACAACATCACTTTTATCACATAAAGAAGCTATGATTTTCCATATCTCAATTGGGTTATCGCCAACCTCAATATGTACCTGTAAACTATCTAAAACGATTTGCCCAATGAGTCATCTTGCTCGATCGCATCGATCTTCCCATATATCTAAGTCTTTAGCATTGGTTGGTTTCATTTGATCACCCTTAATTAAGCGCCATATATTCTTACTCCTAAGAATGCCAATCAACTTTATCTTCCAAGAGAGATAGTTAGTACCAACTAATTCAAGAACATAAGCTACTTCAGAACTCATAATGGGAAATCAAGAAACAAAACTCTAATGCAACAGGACAAAATCTAAGATCTAGAAGAAAAGTAGATAAAACTAGAAGGATGTCACTAATGAAGAAACTCAACAACTTATTGACATATCAACAGACCTACAATAGAAACAACAAACAAAAAATTGGTTTCAATGATTTTTTTCCGAAAAAAAGGCCCACGTGCTTTCCCTATGGGAAATGTGTGTGTGTGTGTACGTGCTTATTTGTGGGAAATGTGTGTGTGTGTATGTGCTTATTTGTGGGAAATGTGTGTGTATGTGCTTCCTTCGAACAAAAGGCGTGTGTCTACTGCCTGAAATTGTCCAAAAATAGAAGGTTGTGATACCAGTAGTCGTCCTGCGAAAAAACACAAACATAGCCGAATAAAAAATAAATCTGTTGCAAGAAAGATAGATTATGAGTAGCAAGTTAGTATACAATGGATTTCATCTCAGATCTATAGAAAAAATCAAGAAAAACTTGAAAAAAATTAAAAAATAAATTGTGAGGGTTAGGGCTTGAAAAAATTCTCAAACATGTAGCAAATGGCCGGATTTAAAGAATTACCTCAAGGGTTTGATAGATTTGATAGAAAATCTACTACATATGGAGCCCCCCCCCCCAAATTTTTTTTTGAAGAATTGTTGGTTGTGAATTTGTTTTTACCAAAGACGATAGAGCATAGTAACTAGCTCTAATACCATGTTAGAATATTGAGAATATGCAAAGACATAAAACAATATGTTTGCTAACATGCAAAGAAAAAATCTTCTAGTCTAACCCTTTATCCATACAAACAACGATAATCAAAGTAAGAAACTAGAGATAAGAGAAAATAATTGATACACTGGATATACATGGTAAAACCTCAAATGGGGAAACATCCACGAGAAGGTATGGACTTATTATTCTTCATAAATCTCCAATCTTACACTTGAGTTCCACTCCACATATATTTCACAACTTTACAATAACATCACAATACATTGACTTGATATGCTACCGAAAGGGCCTCCTTCACCTCTATTATATAGTTAGAGGAATGGAAGAATAACATCCCAATATACATGTGGGATAAGTGATTTTCCAGCTTCTTATATAATGAATGGTAATGGGAGAATATTACTCTATGATGCATGTGGGATAACTCATTTTACATAAGATTATAGTTATTTATGCATTCATTTGCTAAATAAGACATCTTACGACATCCCTTTAGACATAATTATGCATGTATTATTAATATTGCACATTCCAATAGAATAAACGTATGCAACAAACTATGTTAAACTATAAAATAAAAAATAATAATTAAACAACTAACTGATAAATAAAAATCAAAAGTATTAGTTATTAAACAAAAGCAAACTGATTATGAGTGATCTAAATGAAAATCATTTGAGTGTTAGGTTATTTAGATGAATAATAAGTGCAAAAAATTATGTCAAAGAAGCATTAGAAATCAACCATTAAAATTGCAGAATGTAATGATTATTTATGCTATGTGTATTGCATGTTATAATTGCATAAAAAAAATTTGCTATGTGAAATATTAGTTTTTAGCTACAAGCGTATTACAAAATGAAAGTATTATAACTTCGTTGTTAATGTTATGTAGCAGGAGTAAACTAGATTAGTTTGAAAGTTAGTTTGCTTAAAAAAAACAATCAGAATGTTAATTGATTGCTATATAAAATGCTGGATTTTAGTATTAGAGCAGTATAATTTTCATCTCTTTCAACTTTAAATACACATAATCATGCACGGAAACACAAGAGACACAATAGTTTACCTTGGGAAAACCCAAACTCGGGAAAAACCCAGCAAGCCTTTCTTACTCAGAGATTTAGTACAATAAAGATAAAATCATAAGAAGAATAAATGCCAAAGAAAACAACTCCAAAAGTCTTCTGCAACCCAGAATCAATCTTCTTTTTGCTTGAGTGAACTTGCTTGAGTGAGTGACAAATGAGGAGGGAGACTCCTCTATTTATACATTACTTTTGAGTGATTTTTCTCAATTGGGCCGACTTGTTTCTTTTACTGGGCCGACCTGCCACTTTTACTAGGCCAACTTGCCCCTTTACTGCCCCTTTACTGGGCCGAATTTCCCCTTTACTACCCCTTTTACTGGGCTGACCTGTCCCTTTACTGGGCCAACCTGTGTGAGGATACCTCATGTAGCTACAACAAAAAACACTCCCTCTTAGCTAGAGAGGTATCATCACGCTGGAACACATCTAAGTATCATCTTGATCGTCATGACTTGTCTCGTACATCTCTCCATCATAAGAATGGTCTTCATCACAATTGAGTCCGTCAAGAAGTGTCAATCTCCCTCCCTCTCCTCTCAAGAGAGAGTCACATCAATGTCTCATCGATGCTGCAATCATCAAAATTCCCTCTCAATGAGGGAGGCATTCTCATGAATACATCTTGAAGTATCAACATAATCTTCTTGTACTGGAGAGGTTGATCCTAAGCTTGTATGAGCATCTAGGGACTAATCTCCCCATCCTGTCACAAGATGGATGGGAGAATTCACTGCCCCATTCCGAGTCATGAGTTAATGAGTGAGCAACTAGGGACTAATCTCCCCATCCCGTCACAAGATGGCTGGGAGAAGGCACTGCCCTGCTCTAAGCATTTAGGGACTAATCTCTCCACCCCACTTGGTGTCTGCGAGAAGGAACTGCCTCGTTCTAAGTCATATTAGGGACGAATCTCTCCACCCTGTCACAAGATGTCTGAGAGAAGGCATTGTCCCACTTGACCCACCCTTAGCCAAGTCACATGGCTAATACTGGGGAAATGCTCGATGCTCAACCTCTAATAGGATAGTGTGTCCAACCAAGGATTAATTTTCCCACCCCGTCACAGGATGTCCGGAAGAAGTCACTACCCTACTCTGAGCTATTCACCTCTAGCCTAGAAAGTCACATGTCTAATACTAAGGGAATGCTTGATGCATCAACACTACTCATCAAGGGATAGTCTCCCCACCCCGTCAAAGGGTGGCTGGGAGCTAATACTGCCTTGCCTTTAGACCATTCACCCCTAGCCAATTCACATGGATAATACTGGGGGAATGTCCGCCTAATGCTGCAAACATACCTTCAAGCTCATCATATCTCCCTCAGTGATAGAGCGACGTGCTCCCTCTGCATATGAGAATCCTGCTCCTTTTGAATCTGAGCATATTGCTCCCTCTGCATCTGAGCATCATGCTTGCTCTCCACCTGAGCATCTTGCTCCCTCTGCATCCAAGCATCTTACTTGCTTTGCATTCGAGCATCGTTCTCCCTTTGCCTTTGCTTGCTCTGCACCTGAGCATCTTTCTCCCTATGCATCTGAGCATCTTGCTTGCTCTGCACTTGAGAATCTTTCTTGCTCTACACCTGAGCATCTTGCTCGCTATGCACCTGAGCATCTTGCTTTCTCTGCATCTGATCATCCTGCTCCCTTTGCCTCTGCTTGCTCCACACCTGAGCATCTTTCTCCCTCTTCATCTGAGCATCTTGCTTGATCTGCACCTGAGCATCTTGCTCGCTCTGCATCTGAGGATCATTCTCCCTTTGACAATCATCAATCCTAGAGTACTAGACTCCTTCTGTCAATCATCAATCTTGGAGTATGTATAAGATCTGCAAATATGGGATGTCTTCCCATTTATCACAAGGCTCTGAGGTTGTGTTGTTGCAGCAACACCCCTCCCCAAAATTTTGTACATGTTGGGGCCCCTCCTGTTTTTTATTTTTTTTGTAGAAAGTTTTGCTTGAGAAGCCATCCCAGCCGTCCGCTCTGTTTTCAACATAAAATTTTGCTTCCCTGCTGAACAACTTGCCTTCAATCCTTCCATGTTCTTCCCGGTGAGCCCAAAAGGTAACTTAGTTTTTTGCCCAAACGTTTTGGAATAAGTCAGTCTTTGTCCCGAAACGGCAGGAGTCAAACGTCCAACCCTTCCGAAACAGCGGGAGCCATTGGGCAAAACCACCCGAAACGGCGGAAGCTTTCGAACGAGTCTTCCGCGACCACGGAAAGGTTCGCGTTGTTCTCCCGAAACGGCAAGGAATTCAACAAAGCCATCCGAAACGGCGGAACAATTCAGCTCTGTCTTCCGAAACGGCGGAAGCCATCCGGATAAACTCGCCGAAATAGCACAAAGCAGTCCATCATTTTCTTCCGAAGTAAAAGCACTTGGAAAATTTTCAATCGTTGCTTCTGCGGAACGGTTCAAGCTCCGAAACAACTTAGTTCCCGAAACGGCGGAGCCTTTCACTCGAACCTCCCGAAATGGCGGGGCTCATTCGCCTTAGTCTCCCGAAAAGGACTTAGATTTTCTTTCTATGAGAAGACTGCGGGAACAAAGGACTTAAAGATTTTTTAGCTTCAACCTTCCGCAACGGCGGGGAGATTGGAGCATCCCTCCCGAAACGGCGGGAGTTTTCGTTGAACCCTTCCGAAACGGCGGAAGCTTTCATAAAATCCTTCCGCAACGGCGGGGGAATTCAAGGAACCCTTCCGTAACAGCGGAAGCCGCCGCGATATCTTTCCAAAAGAAAATAAGCGGAAACGTTTTATGAAACCCTTCCGCAACGGCGGGGGAATTCATGAAAACGTCCCGAAACGGCGGAAGCCATTTGGATAAGTCCCGCGGAGAAATTCACGATTGCTTTCCGAAACCATGAAAAGACTTAGAATTTTCTCAAGAAGCTGTCGCGGAAGCCTTCAGCTTTTGCTCCCGAAACGCGGAAGCCTTCGGGCTACCCTTCCGAAACAGCGGAGGCCAATCGCTTACCCCGTTCGGCGAAAGGACTCCGAAACGATCCCGGGCGAATTTGCGGAAAATATAAGTTTTGCTTCCGAAACGGTGGAAGCCTTTCCCAAAAGCTTTCCGAAACCAGCGGGAGCCTTTGCCGAACCTTCCCAAAAAAATCAACGAAACTTTGAAATTCTGGACCACGGAAGCTTTCGCAAAAGTCTTCCGAAAATACCGGGAGCATTCGCTATATCGTTCCGAAAGGGCGGAAGCTTTCATCGAATCCTTCCGCAACGGCGGATGCAATTCACGAACTGGCCCCGCAAGTGGCGGTCGCACGGAAACCGAGGTGCTTTGACGTGACCGCTACGCGCGGCGAATTTAAACCCCGCTTTAACCACGCCACCTACCCATTTAAGTGCTCACACGTGCCATTCCTTATAAAATACCGTGGGGGGGGCTCGACCAATACACCATTGTTTTGAACCGGCCAGCGACGTGTGATACCGTGCAATCGCTCCGGCTCACCTCGCGCCTCCGTGCTCGCAGCCACCTTGCTCAAGCAATCCCCACGGTGCCAGGTAGGATCTTCACCTTGTTTTTCACTATTAAGCTGTCCTTTTGGGGAAATTATTGGGTTTTAGTGGGATTGTGACGGGCAAAACACCCGTCAAGGGCTATGTTTTGCCCGTCAGGTACAGTGAACGGAGTTTTCGTTTCACATAATCATCGTGGGCCTTCGTAAAACGTATACCTTATGTTGATGGGTGCGGGCAGTTAACCATGCCTTATGTTGAATTTAAACCCCGGGCCGCGCCCCTCGTCGTGGGTTAAGTTATCGAAACCCTGTGGGCTTTCCATGTCCCTGACCGTGAACCCTGGGCCCTTTTCCATAAACCCCAGTCCCTACACGCGAAGCCGAAACCCGTAAGCGGTTAAGCCACGAGAGCCAAAACTTGAAGCCGCCCTAGCTCTCCCCGTCAGTTTGTCCCCGGCGCCGTTACCTTCGCTCAGACCAAAGCCGCCCGTAGTGACTCGGCAAGTGGCCGCGTGTGACGATAGCATCCATAGCCCTCACCGAGTCAACCCGCCTCTTCCCCGCCTTCGACCTCTCCAACCGCAGCCATAGCGAAAGACCTCCCCTTCCGCGAGGCGGAACCGGAAGCCGATTGCTTCCGCGAATCACCTATCGGTCCAATAAGACCAATAGCGTCCGCAACATAGCTTATCCCGCACTCATTTTTTTAAGAGCTTCAAATGTTTCAATGTGTGTCTTATAACTGAAATAATGTTTTACTTCCTATATATATGCTTTGTTGATTTATATCAGTAAGACAATGTTGCTCTCTGCTGAAACCATACAACCTGTTGCTCAAACTCATAATGAATTGTATATGGATGTTATCAGGGATAATTCAATATGCCGAAACCCAGTAAGAAGAAGGCGAGGATGACAGAAAAGAAACCTGCTCCTCCTAAGATTGAAACCTCGCTCCAAGACACCAGGTGCACCACTGGTGTCCCTCCAGAAATCAGATGGGATGACATATACAGAATGATCAGGGACCAAGAGATCCCAGATATGTTGCTGGAGGAGGCACCGATCTATCAAAATATCAGAGCCTCAGGCATAACTAGAGCCGCTACCCGCCCTGAGCTGTTCCCCTGCGCTGAAGTAATCGGATGGATACTCCAACATGCCGATGCTGAAGGAAGAGTGATAAATGATAGCGGGAACATGGCTATCGCCTCATTTCAACCCGCATATCTGACGGCAGCCTACAGGTTTCCCCGTGTCCAGCAAGCTCTGACCGATGAATGGTTAAGCCAGATGGACAATGTCGAGATGGCCAAAAAACTACTGGTGCAAGGGAAACATTTGAGGAAGAAAGAGAGGGAGGAGTATGACGTACAGAATCTAAGAGCTCCTTATAGGTTGATCGCCCTGATGCTGTGTAGAATCTTCGGCATGCCCGATGGCACAGTATACAAGATTCAGTGGGTCCCTATCATTCACTATGTGGCATTTAAGGGGACAGTGTTTGACTGGGCCACCATCTTGTCAGATAGTCTGGCCTCAATGATAAGTGCTGCTAAGCCCGGGCTGGCCTCGAAGAAGGCTGAATTCTTCATGTCCTCATACCTGATAGATTGTATCTTGGCCAAGATAGAGTTCCCCGGATTGGGGTGTACATGGGATAGGGCCACAGCCCCGGTCTACACTGCATTCAAGATGTTGTGGGCTCAGAATTACAAGCCCAGCTACAAACTCATTTGTGAGGGGTTCATCATGCCCCTATACGAGAAAATGTTCAAGGAAGAACCAAGTTGCCTGTCCCAAAACGCTTTGGAAGTCCTTGAGGATTATGGGGATTTCTACTTTTCAGAACAAGGTACCTACTTGAGAATGTTCGGAGGGACTAAGCCCCCATACATATTGCCGCAGTATGCCACAGACTATGTGGTGCTCAAGGAAGCAGTAAGACAACTCTTCTTGGATGGGATTGGAGCATTCCTCCACAAGCTACACAAGGCTTCCTTCCCCCCCCTACCTTTCTGCATAGGTGCTTACAAGTTTTCAGGGGTGGCCTCTGCCGATGAATTTGTTCAAGAGTTGAGGGCCTTCCATTTCGGTGAGGTCATCTTCCACAGGAACGACAGAAAGGGTAAAGTGGCCGAGCATTGCAAGGGGAACTATGCGAACTTCGAATATTCCCACTACCCCGATGCCGAGGAGGAAGCTTTCAGAGGCATCAGCAACATGGCTGAGCTGCGGATCTGTCGCCAAAGTACTGGAGCGAGCTCTAGCTCAACCAAAACCCAGAAGACCATCCAGCAAAAGGAGAAAGAAGCCAAAGATGCCCGAGCTCAGGAAGAGCTCAGATTAAGAGAAGAGGCAAGGTTGCAAAAGGAAGCCGAGGAGGCAAGAAAGCTACAAGAGGCTGAGAATGAAAGACTGCGGAAGGAGGCTGAGAAAGCCCAAAAGCAGAAAGAAGCAGAAATCGAGCGAGCTGAAGCAAGGAAGAAGGCGGAGGAAGAATTGAGGACAAGGGAAAATACCGAAACAGGTGGGTCCGGTGCGCAGGACATGGAGATAGACACCTCTCAGGCAGGTGGCTCTAGTACCCAAAAGGAAGGGACAGACCCCGCTCAGGAAGTCCGGACCCCACCTATGGAAGAAGACATAGACATCATAAACCGACCAATTGTACCGTACACTCCATCTGGGAAGCGTACGGTGTCCAAATGGAATGAGTTTGTCTATGATAAGAAAAGAAAAACAATGGTCCTCCAATCAGAAGAGAGGATTAAAAGTCCCTTCCATGACGACATAGTTACTCACCGAGAGGTCGCTGTCATGCAGAACACAGATGCGGATCCCATTGCCATGGCCTCCGCAGTTATAGCGACAGCACAAGCATCATTTGCCAATGTGGGGGTGATAGTCAAAGAAAATATATTGACAAAGAAAAGAGCACGTACCCTGCAGCGAAACGTGGCTAATGAGCAAGCTCAAAGAGACCTGGCAGTGAACAAGTATAATTGCTTGTACGCTGAGCACAAGGAGTTGGCAAACAAGTACAGCTACCTGGAGGAGGAAAAGGACCAGCTAGCACTCCAAATAATGATTGCAGAAGCAGAGAAGAGTGGAGCAGAAGAAAAGGCTTCCCAGCTAGAAACAGACAAGCAGGCATTAGCTGAGCGTTTAGAGCAAGCGGAAAGCAGAACCTTGGACATATCCCCCTTCCACGAGCTGTCGTGCAATATACTACAGCAAGTGCATGGCTCTCAAGAGCTAATCACTGATGAGGTGTGCAAACTCAAGGCCATGACGGTTAGGCTAAAAGAGGTGAATGCGGAAGCCCACAGGCTCAAGGCTAAGAATACCCGTGTCAAGGCAAATGTCATAAGTCAGATGGCATGGAGGGAAGGGAAAGGAGGTTTCCCCCCGCATCTTCCTTTCAAGACCGTGGAAGATTTTAATGAAGATATAGCCTTGTTGGAGTTTGGCCGGAACTGTGCCAATAAGCTGATGGCCAGTGTGCAGAAGACCACAGATAGAATCAACAACCTGTACCAAAAGCTCAAAGGAGTCCATGATAACTGCTCATTAAGTTTCCCTCAGACCCTAGAAGACTTCCCGGGAAAAGAGCAGCGGTTATCTCAACTGAAAGAAGAGCTAGGCGTCCAGATGGAGTATGTGAAAAGCATTGATGTCCTTGCCATAGATGATCTCCAACATTACATCGGTTCATCAACACTTCACAACCATCTGCTGAAGGAAACATATCAAGTTGCTGAAGCAGAAGTACGAAGCATTAAAATAGAGCTCGGGAAGAATATAACTTCTCAGAAAATCCTGTTTCCTGCTGCAGCAAACATAATCATAAGGGATACAGGTGTGTGGCACAGTTACATAGAAGAGGAGGTCAGGAAAGCTGCAGCAGCAGCAGAAGCATCAGTAGACCCGGCAGCCCCTCTCCCAACAGTCTCTTCCCCAACAATGGCAGAAATTCTGGCCAGTCCCACTCCCCCTTCCCAATTAGGAGCAGCATCAGCAGGGGAGTCGAGGACCTCTTCCCAGGCAGCATCAGTGACCATCAACTTGGGCGACCCTTTGCCAGGAGAAGCTCACGCACAGGAATGAAGAAGCTGAATTCAGTGAGCCACTCTTTTCAGCCAGACACGTGCCCAGCAGGGAACACTTTGAGTTTAGCAAATTTTCTGTTATATGTAAGGCGTAAGCTGTGGGACAGCTGTCCCTATTCTTTTTGTCAAAATATTTTGTAAATGAAATGACCATTTTTTTTGGTGATCGATTATATTAGAAATCCCTGTAAATGACAGGTGGGGGATGCTAGGTGTCAGCCCAGAGGGAAAATTTGTAACTATAAATAGAAGCTAGGAAAGATTAAGAAAGACTTTTGGGAGGGAATGAAAATTTTGGGCAAATGATATAAGCTATCTTGTATCGGCTCTGTAAATTGAAATTTTCTAATAGAAGCCAGAGGAGATGGACGTTGTGCTTGGAATGTTGGGTTGCTTTATGTTGGACTATTCTAATGACTGCAATTCTGCAATGTGAGATCATTCTTGACTTCTGAATTATTTCTTTGTATTAATGATTTTGCTCTTATCTATGCATGCGTTCTCTCTATTTCATGGACAATGAATGCGTTCCTTATTAAATCAGGAGCTACCTGCTGATACTTTTACCATTGCTGTAGATTTTTCTTCTAGAACGAATGGCTAACTGTTCTTTCTCCAGGATAATTCGTATGGCTCATTGTTCATGCTGTTAATTGCTCCTTGCAGGGATCTTTTAGTTTAATTCCAGATCTGTTTCTTTATCCTTGTTACTTAGATCAAACCATTTGATTTCTTCGGTTCATAAGCAATAGATGCGTTCTGTAAACTTCATTGTAGATTTGTTTCCTTATCCTGTAAGTTTTCCTCTGTCTTTTCTGAGCAATAGGTGCGTTCCATTTTGAATGAGAAGCTATCTTCTCAAGATCCTCATCTCGCTGTAGCTTTGACCGTGAGAAATAATAGCTATCTGTTCGTTGCTTATGATATCTGTTACAGTTGATTGCTCTCCCCTTAAGCGTGTTCCCCTGCAGGGATAGATAGATGTGTTTCTGTTTCTAGATTTAGATCTGTTTCAATTGCATCTAGATTAAGTATAATTTAGGCATGTGCATCTCATATAAAACACATAAAAAATCAAAAGAAAGGTGGATCGGGCCATAACCGGTAAAATCGGATTTAAAGTCCAAAACCACGGTTGCCGGAACCGCTAACCGGACGGATTCCCTACACCAAACGGGAGGCAGTCTAATTGGGACCGTCTCTCGGGGAGAATCCCTTTCTGATTGATGCTACGATATCCGAGGCATCAACAGTTTTTTGGCGCTAGAAGGAGGGCCTGAAGTGCATGGCTGATAGAGGAAAATCTTCCACGGTCATAGATAACACTGAAAACCCGCTTGAAGAAAACTTTTCGAACAGCCCAGATCTTAGATTAACAGACCAAGAACGCCTCAGCAGAGACCCTGAGCCTCAGGAAGCTTTGTACGCTGTTCCTTTTGCAGAAATAGAGGACTTGAGAAGACATACTAGATCTTACGTTAGACAGCTAGGTGGGTTAAACGCTGTCAACTTCCTCCCTAAGAAAACTACACCCAGAAAGGAGCCGCAATATACCCGTGATTCGATCCTCGTTCAGAGTTTTGAAGAACTGGTAAATCTAACGTTGGAAGAAATCTCCGGCACTCTTAACAAGTCAGACCAAGAAAATCTCGAAGAAATTACCACTCCCAAAAGTACTCCACCGAATTCACCTTACAATTCTCCACCAGGGTCTCCACGTCCAAACCCAAACATGGCTGTACCTGCCTGGAGAGCAAGGGGAGCGCTGAACCTGGCTGGACCATTCCATAATCTCCCTAAAAATCCAGAAAAGGTCTTGCCTAAGTACGATCCAGGGAAGGCCATTTCGGCGGAGGATCACCTCAAGAGTTTTTACTTAGCTTTGAACCTTTTAAATGTACAACATGAAGACGTAGTCTGCAGGTTGTTTCCGTATACATTCGAGCCTAAGGTATCATCTTGGTACTTTAGCCTTCAACCCAGCTCAATCTCTAGTTGGGATGATTTCGAAAAGTGTTTCCTCAAGAAATACGGGAACCAAAAAACTGTAGCCACGCTTATGAAAGAGCTCTTATCCATGAGAATGGAGAAGAAGGAAAAGGTTCAAGACTTTAATCAAAGATTCACAACGCTGTTAAATAACTTTAGTGAAACTAACAAACCCACAGAAGAGTCTTTGATTGAATACTACACAACAGCTCTTGAAGGTCCAATCGCAATGTTTGTAAAACGATCTAAGAAAACGACCCTAATAGAGAATTTTGAGGAAGCTCGAAAGGTAGAGGAAGAGGCTGATAGCATAGCTAAACATGCCTTAGATGTGGAAACAAAACCAGCAGCTAGCAAGAAACCTTTGCTCCTCACGAGAGGCAAAGAAGAGCCATCTACGGATATGGAAAACGTAGTTAAGATGATGCAGAAGTTATCTAATAAAATCGTAGATCTTGAAAAGGACAAGGCTGCTAATACATCTAGGAAACCTTTCAAGCCATTCTATAAGAGAAGGGAAGACGGGGAACAGTCTCACCCACCAATGAACACTGCCCCTGTTCTAAATTTGAATGAGATTGGGATGGAGAATTTCTGCACCTTTCACCAAGAACCACACTCGGAGAAGAGCTGCCCTCAATGGATCAATTCCATGAGCTTGGTCATGAACCAAATGTTAGATTCTCAGATCCCAGACCAGGATGATCCTCCAGAAGAGTCAGGCCCTGAGTTAGAGGAACCAACCCCGGACACTACTATGGTATTGTGGGATTGGATACCTATGACTGAATTGGTAGAAGAAGATCACGCAGACAGCTCTCCCTCTACCATAAATGTTGCCACTCGCAGCAAGGGCCCAATTGCGGATCCTGTACCAGTCACCATTCCCCATAAGCCTAAAATTTCGAAAGATCCGCCTAGGAGGCATATACCAATCATCCCGCCACAGCCCAAAGTAAACCAAACAGCTGCCAAAAGGCCAAGCGCTGACAACACAGTTCAGCCGCCTAAGGAAACCTTGAACAAAACTGATCAGTCCATTCGAATTGGGAATGAATCCGATATAGGGTATGATATTATCGAAGATATCAAGAAAGTTAAAGCAAACGTATCAATATTTGACATGTGTAGCTTACCCCATCAACGAGACAAACTACTTCATGTTTTACAACCAAAACCCAGCGCTACATTAACAGATTCTCAAGACAATCCTGAAATTAACGAGGCCAGCATCGGTGGGAAATCCAAGTCCCAAACATTGCCATTTCTGCTGACATTCGAAATTTTTAATCACAATGTTCATAACTGTCTGGTAGACTCCGGAGCTTCTTCAAACGTCATGCCACTTTCAATTTGTAAGAAAATTAATGGGCAGCCCGTACCATCTCCAGCTCAAATCATACAATTAGACAGGACTGCTGTCAAGGTTATAGGGGAGATGAAAGATGTTCTAATTAGACTGTCAGCAGACCCTAGAGTTTGCCAATTCATTGACATAATGGTGGTCGATATTCCTGAAGCTTATGGGCTGATTCTGAGTAGGGATTGGTCTACCAAGTTGAGCGGCTACTTTGCTACCGATTGGTCTCATCTATGGCTGCCTTATCAGAACAGGCAGAATCAGATTAAAATTCTTAGGGAACCTCATATGAAACAAAACATAACCCAGCTAGAAGAAAAGAATGAGGCTGTAGCTTTCTCTTCCTCGGTCCTGGGAAATTACTTCTTGGAAATAGATCCGGGTAACTATCAATCTGAAACCTTTTGCCATGAATCAGACAAACAGTCCGATCTCCTTCATTTTTCTCGGACTGATGAGGTTGATTGTAACATAGTCAATTTAGTTGCTGACGTAGACCACAAAGAAACTAAATTAGTTGAATCTAAAGATACCTTTTGGACATTATACTTTGATGGTTCTAAAACTCTGGAAGGATCCGGAGCCGGTTGTGTTCTAATGGATCCAAAGAAGAACAAGTATTTTTTGTCTTGTAGATTAGAATTCGATTGTACTAACAATACCGCTGAATATGAAGCTTTGGTGCATGGTTTAAAGAAGGCCATTGGCTTAAATGTTAAGTACCTTAAGGTTTTTGGTGACTCCGAGATAGTAGTTAGACAGGTAAGAAACACCATTCATTGCCTCTCACCGCACTTGAAAGGTTACCAGGCTGAGGTATGGGATTTAATCATGTATTTTGACGCTTTCAATATAAAATCAATTCCTAGGTTGCAAAATTCTGCTGCCGATTTGTTAGCAACATCTGCTTCTAGATTGGTGCCGACAAATAATAAATGCTCGATTGAATTGATTTTCAGGCCTTCCATTCCCGATAACATCACAAACTTCAGAATCTTCGATGATGACGAGCAGATTATCAGCTTCCTGACAAATGAAGACAGTTTTCAAAGAGCTGCAATGGATGAGGAAGAACATGATGATGATTTGATGAAGAAGGAAGAGGAGAAGGGAAATTTCATGCCAAAAGGGGTAAGGTCCCTCGAAATGCTTTTCGATCTTCAAAATAAATTCAAAAGACCAGCTAATACCAAAACTAACAGCTCATCAATGCAACATGAGTTGGTTAATTTGGGTACCGAGGCAGAACCGAAATTTGTCAACCTTGGCAAATGCTGTTCACCAGGAGAAAGAGAAAGGTTCATTAAGTTGTTTAAACAGTACAAGGATGTTTTTGCATGGACCTATGAAGATCTGAAAACATATGACGTCCGCATCATTCAGCATGTTATACCAATGAAAGCGGGTGTCAAACCATTTCAGCAGCAGTTAAGGAGGATGCATCCCACTCTTGAACCGCTGATCCAAAAAGAATTAAAGAAACTCCTGGACGCAAAGATAATCTTCAAAGTTAGGCATTCCGAATGGGTTGCAAACTTGGTTCCCGTGAGGAAGAAATCAGGAGAGATTAGGCTATGTGTAGATTTCAGAAATCTAAACAAAGCCTCAGATAAAGACAACTACCCCGTACCTTCAATGGAGCAAATCCTACAAATGGTATCTGGATCTGAATTGTTTTCTCTCCTCGATGGGTTCTCTGGCTATAATCAAGTGTTAGTAGCTGAAGAAGATCGTCTCAAGACTACCTTCAGGACTAAGTGGGGAACGTTCGCTTACAGGAGAATGCCGTTTGGTCTGATAAATGCTGGAGCTACATTCCAAAGGGCGATGGATATTGCCTTCCGAGGATTGGGTGGGCAATGCGTTGTTGTCTACTTAGATGATGTTACAGTCTTTTCGAAGAAAAGGGAAGATCATGTTGTTCATCTGAGACATATCTTTGATCGTTGCCGGAAGTATGGTATTTCCTTAAATCCCAAGAAGAGCGTGTTCGCTGTACCCGAAGGTAAGCTATTGGGTCATATCATCTCCAAAGAGGGAGTGTCAATCGACCAGGAAAGAGTCCAAGCTATTAATAAGATTCCGATGCCTCACAACAAAAAATCTATGCAGTCTTTCATGGGCACCATTAATTTTGTCCGCAGATTTGTTCCGGATTTTGCACAAATTGTTAAGCCATTGCAACAGATGGTTAAACAAAACATGCAATTTAAGTGGACAGATTTGGAAAAGGACGCATTTAGAGATATCAAGACAGCTGTAGCCAAAGCTCCTTCCTTAAGAAGTCCAGATTTTGATAAAGATTTCATCTTGTATACCTTCGCTTCGGATGATTCTCTCGCAGCTGTACTCACGCAAAAGGTGGAGCTGGGGGACGAATACCCAATTTCATTTATGAGCACTGGTCTGCAAGGGGCTGAGCTGAATTACCCCGTAGTGGACAAGCATGCCTACGCGGTCTTCAAAGCAGTCAAGCAATTTAGGCCATACATTTTGAAGAACAGAACTAAAGTCATAGTTCCCCACCCAGCTGTTAGATCCCTTTTCATTCAAAAGGAATTGGGAGAGAGGAGAGGAAACTGGGTCACAGCTCTGCAGGAGTATGATTTGGAATTTAAACCTGCTACAATCATCAAAGGACAAGGTCTATGCAAGTTACTGGCGGGAAACTCGACTGATGAAGAGCACCATTGGAGAAATGAAGCCGAGCTCAATTCGGTTGAGGTATGCCATATCTTCACAGCTCCCCAGTCATGGTATAGAGATCTAGTGCACTATTTGCAGCAGGGATATCTACCCGAGCACTGGAATTCTAAACAAAGAAGGGCACTCCGATTGAAATCGGCACCCTATCAAATCATTGATGGGATTCTTTTTAGAAAGAATTATGACGGAGTCCTTCTTAGATGTTTGGAAAAGGAGGATGCAAACAAAGTTGTCAAAGAATTGCATGATGGCCCCGCAGGTGGCCATTATTCAGGAGAGACGACAGCACACAAGATATTGAGAGCTGGTTATTACTGGCCCACTCTGTTCCGAGATGCCCACACGTACGCACGAAACTGTGATGTATGCCAAAGAAGCACTGGGAAGTTACCTAAGGCCGCAGGCCCATTGCAGCCTGTCATCATCTCTGAACCTTTTGAGCAATGGGGCATAGATGTTATCGGGGAAATAAATCCAAATTCTTCCTTGCAACACCGATACATTCTGACAGCTACCGACTACTTCACCAGATGGACGGAAGCCATCCCGCTGCGCAAGATCAATGAAGATGCAGTTATCAGCTTCTTGATAGAGAACATCATAACCAGGTTTGGGGTTCCAATTTCCCTTGTTTTTGATAATGCTACTTATTTTTCATCTTGCAAGATAAATGAATTTGTTTATGAATGGGGAATTAAGTTGCATTATTCAGCCAATTACTACCCTCAGGGAAACGGATTAGCTGAATCCTCAAACAAGAATCTGATTCGAATCCTTAAGAAAACAGTGATAGAAAACCAGAGAAGTTGGCATGTGGCTCTCCCAAATGCCTTATGGGCAGATAGGGTAACCCCGAAGAATGCTTTAGGTGTCTCCCCTTTCACTCTTGTCTATGGCAAGGAAGCCATACTTCCCCCAAACATCTTGCTGCCATCCTTGCAATTGTCCCAAGCCTCTCGGGGTTCTGGTAGCCAAGCCTTACAATCCAGGATAAACACCCTGCTTCGACTGGAAGAAGCCCGACACAAAGCTAAAGACCGATTTCATCAACACCAGGACATAGTTAAGAGATGGTTCGACAAGAGGAAATCCGGCAAGAGGGACTTTGAAGTTGGGGATTTAGTCCTGAAATGGGACCATAATCACGAAGGCAAAGGAATGCACACGAAATTTCAACATCTATGGGTAGGCCCGTACCAAATTTCTGCAAAATTGGGCCCATCCACTTATAAATTGACAAATCTCGAGGGAGAGGAAGTAGCCCTTCCACTCAATGGCCTCGCCCTGAAACAGTACTTCGCGTAAGTCTCCGTGAGACTTCCTGTACATAAATAAAGTTGTCTGTTCGCTTTCGCTGTTAGCTGTTTTATTTTTCGGCCATGATGTTTCTTGTTTTGTTATTTGATCTTTTCAATAGGTTTTTGTTTTCTGAAGCACCCTTTTTTTGTTGGGTCTCCCGCTGAAGGTAGCTCTCTCAAAGAAAACCTGCAACCCATGAGTCTGGAACCTTGCTCAGTAAACCCGGCCTGCTGTGCTCTCGCTGAAATAATCAAAAGGCGGGAGGCCTACCCTGCTAGTCACACTAATCCTGTTCAATAGCAGAGACCCATGGCCATCTTCACTACTATCGTTGGGCTCCACCCACTCTCACACTTCAAAGGCATCTCAAGAAAGGTTACCTAAGTTGGACCCATGGAAAGTGGCACTTCTCGAAGACACGGGGTATTGAAATGACTCCATGCTGCTGATTTAAAAGCCAAAATGGCCTACATTCAAGAGTCTGTTTTCCAGGGATTCTCGCCTCAATTAAAGCATGGCTGAGACAAAACAAAAGGGACATGTAAAATCAAGAAGGCTGTCCAAAAGGCCCAGCTCAAAATAGGCTCCTCTCCGTCCGTGAAGTTTGGTCAAATCAATAAAACCTCTAACTCACACAAAAGGACATTATGGATTGAGGAGCCCAAATCAAAAAATCGGTCCAAAAGAAAATATCCCTGGAAGGCTCAAACAGCTAAGCTGTCCAAAATACAAGCATCCCAAAGGATGCCAGCAGCATGGGAATGAGGAACAAGAACAATAGTGTCCATGAGGAAGTGTTGCAAATCCTGTGGAGTCTGGCAGTAGTGACCATTTGAGGGATGACCCTCCTAAAATGAATCTCATATGCTGGCCCTCTGAGAGTGGTGAAGATGCCTCGGTCGAAGCTCCCCTTTCCAAATGACTAGCAGGAAAAGTGCTCCTTTCCCCGCACGAGTCTAAAATGATCAGCTGAGTAGTGCACCCGAGACGGATGTTTTAATGAAGTTCCGGACCATGTAGGGTATTTTTCAGAGATCTGTGTTCGCCAGCGACTCGCCATTGTTGTTGCAGCAACACCCCTCCCCAAAATTTTGTACATGTTGGGGCCCCTCCTGTTTTTTATTTTTTTTGTAGAAAGTTTTGCTTGAGAAGCCATCCCAGCCGTCCGCTCTGTTTTCAACATAAAATTTTGCTTCCCTGCTGAACAGCTTGCCTTCAATCCTTCCATGTTCTTCCCGGTGAGCCCAAAAGGTAACTTAGTTTTTTGCCCAAACGTTTTGGAATAAGTCAGTCTTTGTCCCGAAACGGCAGGAGTCAAACGTCCAACCCTTCCGAAACAGCGGGAGCCATTGGGCAAAACCACCCGAAACGGCGGAAGCTTTCGAACGAGTCTTCCGCGACCACGGAAAGGTTCGCGTTGTTCTCCCGAAACGGCAAGGAATTCAACAAAGCCATCCGAAACGGCGGAACAATTCAGCTCTGTCTTCCGAAACGGCGGAAGCCATCCGGATAAACTCGCCGAAATAGCACAAAGCAGTCCATCATTTTCTTCCGAAGTAAAAGCACTTGGAAAATTTTCAATCGTTGCTTCTGCGGAACGGTTCAAGCTCCGAAACAACTTAGTTCCCGAAACGGCGGAGCCTTTCACTCGAACCTCCCGAAATGGCGGGGCTCATTCGCCTTAGTCTCCCGAAAAGGACTTAGATTTTCTTTCTATGAGAAGACTGCGGGAACAAAGGACTTAAAGATTTTTTAGCTTCAACCTTCCGCAACGGCGGGGAGATTGGAGCATCCCTCCCGAAACGAAGGGAGTTTTCGTTGAACCCTTCCGAAACGGCGGAAGCTTTCATAAAATCCTTCCGCAACGGCGGGGGAATTCAAGGAACCCTTCCGTAACAGCGGAAGCCGCCGCGATATCTTTCCAAAAGAAAATAAGCGGAAACGTTTTATGAAACCCTTCCGCAACGGCGGGGGAATTCATGAAAACGTCCCGAAACGGCGGAAGCCATTTGGATAAGTCCCGCGGAGAAATTCACGATTGCTTTCCGAAACCATGAAAAGACTTAGAATTTTCTCAAGAAGCTGTCGCGGAAGCCTTCAGCTTTTGCTCCCGAAACGCGGAAGCCTTCAGGCTACCCTTCCGAAACAGCGGAGGCCAATCGCTTACCCCGTTCGGCGAAAGGACTCCGAAACGATCCCGGGCGAATTTGCGGAAAATATAAGTTTTGCTTCCGAAACGGCGGAAGCCTTTCCCAAAAGCTTTCCGAAACCAGCGGGAGCCTTTGCCGAACCTTCCCAAAAAAATCAACGAAACTTTGAAATTCTGGACCACGGAAGCTTTCGCAAAAGTCTTCCGAAAATACCGGGAGCATTCGCTATATCGTTCCGAAAGGGCGGAAGCTTTCATCGAATCCTTCCGCAACGGCGGATGCAATTCACGAACTGGCCCCGCAAGTGGCGGTCGCACGGAAACCGAGGTGCTTTGACGTGACCGCTACGCGCGGCGAATTTAAACCCCGCTTTAACCACGCCACCTACCCATTTAAGTGCTCACACGTGCCATTCCTTATAAAATACCGTGGGGGGGGCTCGACCAATACACCATTGTTTTGAACCGGCCAGCGACGTGTGATACCGTGCAATCGCTCCGGCTCACCTCGCGCCTCCGTGCTCGCAGCCACCTTGCTCAAGCAATCCCCACGGTGCCAGGTAGGATCTTCACCTTGTTTTTCACTATTAAGCTGTCCTTTTGGGGAAATTATTGGGTTTTAGTGGGATTGTGACGGGCAAAACACCCGTCAAGGGCTATGTTTTGCCCGTCAGGTACAGTGAACGGAGTTTTCATTTCACATAATCATCGTGGGCCTTCGTAAAACGTATACCTTATGTTGATGGGTGCGGGCAGTTAACCATGCCTTATGTTGAATTTAAACCCCGGGCCGCGCCCCTCGTCGTGGGTTAAGTTATCGAAACCCTGTGGGCTTTCCATGTCCCTGACCGTGAACCCTGGGCCCTTTTCCATAAACCCCAGTCCCTACACGCGAAGCCGAAACCCGTAAGCGGTTAAGCCACGAGAGCCAAAACTTGAAGCCGCCCTAGCTCTCCCCGTCAGTTTGTCCCCGGCGCCGTTACCTTCGCTCAGACCAAAGCCGCCCGTAGTGACTCGGCAAGTGGCCGCGTGTGACGATAGCATCCATAGCCCTCACCGAGTCAACCCGCCTCTTCCCCGCCTTCGACCTCTCCAACCGCAGCCATAGCGAAAGACCTCCCCTTCCGCGAGGCGGAACCGGAAGCCGATTGCTTCCGCGAATCACCTATCGGTCCAATAAGACCAATAGCGTCCGCAACATAGCTTATCCCGCACTCATTTTTTTAAGAGCTTCAAATGTTTCAATGTGTGTCTTATAACTGAAATAATGTTTTACTTCCTATATATATGCTTTGTTGATTTATATCAGTAAGACAATGTTGCTCTCTGCTGAAACCATACAACCTGTTGCTCAAACTCATAATGAATTGTATATGGATGTTATCAGGGATAATTCAATATGCCGAAACCCAGTAAGAAGAAGGCGAGGATGACAGAAAAGAAACCTGCTCCTCCTAAGATTGAAACCTCGCTCCAAGACACCAGGTGCACCACTGGTGTCCCTCCAGAAATCAGATGGGATGACATATACAGAATGATCAGGGACCAAGAGATCCCAGATATGTTGCTGGAGGAGGCACCGATCTATCAAAATATCAGAGCCTCAGGCATAACTAGAGCCGCTACCCGCCCTGAGCTGTTCCCCTGCGCTGAAGTAATCGGATGGATACTCCAACATGCCGATGCTGAAGGAAGAGTGATAAATGATAGCGGGAACATGGCTATCGCCTCATTTCAACCCGCATATCTGACGGCAGCCTACAGGTTTCCCCGTGTCCAGCAAGCTCTGACCGATGAATGGTTAAGCCAGATGGACAATGTCGAGATGGCCAAAAAACTACTGGTGCAAGGGAAACATTTGAGGAAGAAAGAGAGGGAGGAGTATGACGTACAGAATCTAAGAGCTCCTTATAGGTTGATCGCCCTGATGCTGTGTAGAATCTTCGGCATGCCCGATGGCACAGTATACAAGATTCAGTGGGTCCCTATCATTCACTATGTGGCATTTAAGGGGACAGTGTTTGACTGGGCCACCATCTTGTCAGATAGTCTGGCCTCAATGATAAGTGCTGCTAAGCCCGGGCTGGCCTCGAAGAAGGCTGAATTCTTCATGTCCTCATACCTGATAGATTGTATCTTGGCCAAGATAGAGTTCCCCGGATTGGGGTGTACATGGGATAGGGCCACAGCCCCGGTCTACACTGCATTCAAGATGTTGTGGGCTCAGAATTACAAGCCCAGCTACAAACTCATTTGTGAGGGGTTCATCATGCCCCTATACGAGAAAATGTTCAAGGAAGAACCAAGTTGCCTGTCCCAAAACGCTTTGGAAGTCCTTGAGGATTATGGGGATTTCTACTTTTCAGAACAAGGTACCTACTTGAGAATGTTCGGAGGGACTAAGCCCCCATACATATTGCCGCAGTATGCCACAGACTATGTGGTGCTCAAGGAAGCAGTAAGACAACTCTTCTTGGATGGGATTGGAGCATTCCTCCACAAGCTACACAAGGCTTCCTTTCCCCCCCTACCTTTCTGCATAGGTGCTTACAAGTTTTCAGGGGTGGCCTCTGCCGATGAATTTGTTCAAGAGTTGAGGGCCTTCCATTTCGGTGAGGTCATCTTCCACAGGAACGACAGAAAGGGTAAAGTGGCCGAGCATTGCAAGGGGAACTATGCGAACTTCGAATATTCCCACTACCCCGATGCCGAGGAGGAAGCTTTCAGAGGCATCAGCAACATGGCTGAGCTGCGGATCTGTCGCCAAAGTACTGGAGCGAGCTCTAGCTCAACCAAAACCCAGAAGACCATCCAGCAAAAGGAGAAAGAAGCCAAAGATGCCCGAGCTCAGGAAGAGCTCAGATTAAGAGAAGAGGCAAGGTTGCAAAAGGAAGCCGAGGAGGCAAGAAAGCTACAAGAGGCTGAGAATGAAAGACTGCGGAAGGAGGCTGAGAAAGCCCAAAAGCAGAAAGAAGCAGAAATCGAGCGAGCTGAAGCAAGGAAGAAGGCGGAGGAAGAATTGAGGACAAGGGAAAATACCGAAACAGGTGGGTCCGGTGCGCAGGACATGGAGATAGACACCTCTCAGGCAGGTGGCTCTAGTACCCAAAAGGAAGGGACAGACCCCGCTCAGGAAGTCCGGACCCCACCTATGGAAGAAGACATAGACATCATAAACCGACCAATTGTACCGTACACTCCATCTGGGAAGCGTACGGTGTCCAAATGGAATGAGTTTGTCTATGATAAGAAAAGAAAAACAATGGTCCTCCAATCAGAAGAGAGGATTAAAAGTCCCTTCCATGACGACATAGTTACTCACCGAGAGGTCGCTGTCATGCAGAACACAGATGCGGATCCCATTGCCATGGCCTCCGCAGTTATAGCGATAGCACAAGCATCATTTGCCAATGTGGGGGTGATAGTCAAAGAAAATATATTGACAAAGAAAAGAGCACGTACCCTGCAGCGAAACGTGGCTAATGAGCAAGCTCAAAGAGACCTGGCAGTGAACAAGTATAATTGCTTGTACGCTGAGCACAAGGAGTTGGCAAACAAGTACAGCTACCTGGAGGAGGAAAAGGACCAGCTAGCACTCCAAATAATGATTGCAGAAGCAGAGAAGAGTGGAGCAGAAGAAAAGGCTTCCCAGCTAGAAACAGACAAGCAGGCATTAGCTGAGCGTTTAGAGCAAGCGGAAAGCAGAACCTTGGACATATCCCCCTTCCACGAGCTGTCGTGCAATATACTACAGCAAGTGCATGGCTCTCAAGAGCTAATCACTGATGAGGTGTGCAAACTCAAGGCCATGACGGTTAGGCTAAAAGAGGTGAATGCGGAAGCCCACAGGCTCAAGGCTAAGAATACCCGTGTCAAGGCAAATGTCATAAGTCAGATGGCATGGAGGGAAGGGAAAGGAGGTTTCCCCCCGCATCTTCCTTTCAAGACCGTGGAAGATTTTAATGAAGATATAGCCTTGTTGGAGTTTGGCCGGAACTGTGCCAATAAGCTGATGGCCAGTGTGCAGAAGACCACAGATAGAATCAACAACCTGTACCAAAAGCTCAAAGGAGTCCATGATAACTGCTCATTAAGTTTCCCTCAGACCCTAGAAGACTTCCCGGGAAAAGAGCAGCGGTTATCTCAACTGAAAGAAGAGCTAGGCGTCCAGATGGAGTATGTGAAAAGCATTGATGTCCTTGCCATAGATGATCTCCAACATTACATCGGTTCATCAACACTTCACAACCATCTGCTGAAGGAAACATATCAAGTTGCTGAAGCAGAAGTACGAAGCATTAAAATAGAGCTCGGGAAGAATATAACTTCTCAGAAAATCCTGTTTCCTACTGCAGCAAACATAATCATAAGGGATACAGGTGTGTGGCACAGTTACATAGAAGAGGAGGTCAGGAAAGCTGCAGCAGCAGCAGAAGCATCAGTAGACCCGGCAGCCCCTCTCCCAACAGTCTCTTCCCCAACAATGGCAGAAATTCTGGCCAGTCCCACTCCCCCTTCCCAATTAGGAGCAGCATCAGCAGGGGAGTCGAGGACCTCTTCCCAGGCAGCATCAGTGACCATCAACTTGGGCGACCCTTTGCCAGGAGAAGCTCACGCACAGGAATGAAGAAGCTGAATTCAGTGAGCCACTCTTTTCAGCCAGACACGTGCCCAGCAGGGAACACTTTGAGTTTAGCAAATTTTCTGTTATATGTAAGGCGTAAGCTGTGGGACAGCTGTCCCTATTCTTTTTGTCAAAATATTTTGTAAATGAAATGACCATTTTTTTTGGTGATCGATTATATTAGAAATCCCTGTAAATGACAGGTGGGGGATGCTAGGTGTCAGCCCAGAGGGAAAATTTGTAACTATAAATAGAAGCTAGGAAAGATTAAGAAAGACTTTTGGGAGGGAATGAAAATTTTGGGCAAATGATATAAGCTATCTTGTATCGGCTCTGTAAATTGAAATTTTTTAATAGAAGCCAGAGGAGATGGACGTTGTGCTTGGAATGTTGGGTTGCTTTATGTTGGACTATTCTAATGACTGCAATTCTGCAATGTGAGATCATTCTTGACTTCTGAATTATTTCTTTGTATTAATGATTTTGCTCTTATCTATGCATGCGTTCTCTCTATTTCATGGACAATGAATGCGTTCCTTATTAAATCAGGAGCTACCTGCTGATACTTTTACCATTGCTGTAGATTTTTCTTCTAGAACGAATGGCTAACTGTTCTTTCTCCAGGATAATTCGTATGGCTCATTGTTCATGCTGTTAATTGCTCCTTGCAGGGATCTTTTAGTTTAATTCCAGATCTGTTTCTTTATCCTTGTTACTTAGATCAAACCATTTGATTTCTTCGGTTCATAAGCAATAGATGCGTTCTGTAAACTTCATTGTAGATTTGTTTCCTTATCCTGTAAGTTTTCCTCTGTCTTTTCTGAGCAATAGGTGCGTTCCATTTTGAATGAGAAGCTATCTTCTCAAGATCCTCATCTCGCTGTAGCTTTGACCGTGAGAAATAATAGCTATCTGTTCGTTGCTTATGATATCTGTTACAGTTGATTGCTCTCCCCTTAAGCGTGTTCCCCTGCAGGGATAGATAGATGTGTTTCTGTTTCTAGATTTAGATCTGTTTCAATTGCATCTAGATTAAGTATAATTTAGGCATGTGCATCTCATATAAAACACATAAAAAATCAAAAGAAAGGTGGATCGGGCCATAACCGGTAAAATCGGATTTAAAGTCCAAAACCACGGTTGCCGGAACCGCTAATCGGACGGATTCCCTACACCAAACGGGAGGCAGTCTAATTGGGACCGTCTCTCGGGGAGAATCCCTTTCTGATTGATGCTACGATATCCGAGGCATCAACAGTTTTTTGGCGCTAGAAGGAGGGCCTGAAGTGCATGGCTGATAGAGGAAAATCTTCCACGGTCATAGATAACACTGAAAACCCGCTTGAAGAAAACTTTTCGAACAGCCCAGATCTTAGATTAACAGACCAAGAACGCCTCAGCAGAGACCCTGAGCCTCAGGAAGCTTTGTACGCTGTTCCTTTTGCAGAAATAGAGGACTTGAGAAGACATACTAGATCTTACGTTAGACAGCTAGGTGGGTTAAACGCTGTCAACTTCCTCCCTAAGAAAACTACACCCAGAAAGGAGCCGCAATATACCCGTGATTCGATCCTCGTTCAGAGTTTTGAAGAACTGGTAAATCTAACGTTGGAAGAAATCTCCGGCACTCTTAACAAGTCAGACCAAGAAAATCTCGAAGAAATTACCACTCCCAAAAGTACTCCACCGAATTCACCTTACAATTCTCCACCAGGGTCTCCACGTCCAAACCCAAACATGGCTGTACCTGCCTGGAGAGCAAGGGGAGCGCTGAACCTGGCTGGACCATTCCATAATCTCCCTAAAAATCCAGAAAAGGTCTTGCCTAAGTACGATCCAGGGAAGGCCATTTCGGCGGAGGATCACCTCAAGAGTTTTTACTTAGCTTTGAACCTTTTAAATGTACAACATGAAGACGTAGTCTGCAGGTTGTTTCCGTATACATTCGAGCCTAAGGTATCATCTTGGTACTTTAGCCTTCAACCCAGCTCAATCTCTAGTTGGGATGATTTCGAAAAGTGTTTCCTCAAGAAATACGGGAACCAAAAAACTGTAGCCACGCTTATGAAAGAGCTCTTATCCATGAGAATGGAGAAGAAGGAAAAGGTTCAAGACTTTAATCAAAGATTCACAACGCTGTTAAATAACTTTAGTGAAACTAACAAACCCACAGAAGAGTCTTTGATTGAATACTACACAACAGCTCTTGAAGGTCCAATCGCAATGTTTGTAAAACGATCTAAGAAAACGACCCTAATAGAGAATTTTGAGGAAGCTCGAAAGGTAGAGGAAGAGGCTGATAGCATAGCTAAACATGCCTTAGATGTGGAAACAAAACCAGCAGCTAGCAAGAAACCTTTGCTCCTCACGAGAGGCAAAGAAGAGCCATCTACGGATATGGAAAACGTAGTTAAGATGATGCAGAAGTTATCTAATAAAATCGTAGATCTTGAAAAGGACAAGGCTGCTAATACATCTAGGAAACCTTTCAAGCCATTCTATAAGAGAAGGGAAGACGGGGAACAGTCTCACCCACCAATGAACACTGCCCCTGTTCTAAATTTGAATGAGATTGGGATGGAGAATTTCTGCACCTTTCACCAAGAACCACACTCGGAGAAGAGCTGCCCTCAATGGATCAATTCCATGAGCTTGGTCATGAACCAAATGTTAGATTCTCAGATCCCAGACCAGGATGATCCTCCAGAAGAGTCAGGCCCTGAGTTAGAGGAACCAACCCCGGACACTACTATGGTATTGTGGGATTGGATACCTATGACTGAATTGGTAGAAGAAGATCACGCAGACAGCTCTCCCTCTACCATAAATGTTGCCACTCGCAGCAAGGGCCCAATTGCGGATCCTGTACCAGTCACCATTCCCCATAAGCCTAAAATTTCGAAAGATCCGCCTAGGAGGCATATACCAATCATCCCGCCACAGCCCAAAGTAAACCAAACAGCTGCCAAAAGGCCAAGCGCTGACAACACAGTTCAGCCGCCTAAGGAAACCTTGAACAAAACTGATCAGTCCATTCGAATTGGGAATGAATCCGATATAGGGTATGATATTATCGAAGATATCAAGAAAGTTAAAGCAAACGTATCAATATTTGACATGTGTAGCTTACCCCATCAACGAGACAAACTACTTCATGTTTTACAACCAAAACCCAGCGCTACATTAACAGATTCTCAAGACAATCCTGAAATTAACGAGGCCAGCATCGGTGGGAAATCCAAGTCCCAAACATTGCCATTTCTGCTGACATTCGAAATTTTTAATCACAATGTTCATAACTGTCTGGTAGACTCCGGAGCTTCTTCAAACGTCATGCCACTTTCAATTTGTAAGAAAATTAATGGGCAGCCCGTACCATCTCCAGCTCAAATCATACAATTAGACAGGACTGCTGTCAAGGTTATAGGGGAGATGAAAGATGTTCTAATTAGACTGTCAGCAGACCCTAGAGTTTGCCAATTCATTGACATAATGGTGGTCGATATTCCTGAAGCTTATGGGCTGATTCTGAGTAGGGATTGGTCTACCAAGTTGAGCGGCTACTTTGCTACCGATTGGTCTCATCTATGGCTGCCTTATCAGAACAGGCAGAATCAGATTAAAATTCTTAGGGAACCTCATATGAAACAAAACATAACCCAGCTAGAAGAAAAGAATGAGGCTGTAGCTTTCTCTTCCTCGGTCCTGGGAAATTACTTCTTGGAAATAGATCCGGGTAACTATCAATCTGAAACCTTTTGCCATGAATCAGACAAACAGTCCGATCTCCTTCATTTTTCTCGGACTGATGAGGTTGATTGTAACATAGTCAATTTAGTTGCTGACGTAGACCACAAAGAAACTAAATTAGTTGAATCTAAAGATACCTTTTGGACATTATACTTTGATGGTTCTAAAACTCTGGAAGGATCCGGAGCCGGTTGTGTTCTAATGGATCCAAAGAAGAACAAGTATTTTTTGTCTTGTAGATTAGAATTCGATTGTACTAACAATACCGCTGAATATGAAGCTTTGGTGCATGGTTTAAAGAAGGCCATTGGCTTAAATGTTAAGTACCTTAAGGTTTTTGGTGACTCCGAGATAGTAGTTAGACAGGTAAGAAACACCATTCATTGCCTCTCACCGCACTTGAAAGGTTACCAGGCTGAGGTATGGGATTTAATCATGTATTTTGACGCTTTCAATATAAAATCAATTCCTAGGTTGCAAAATTCTGCTGCCGATTTGTTAGCAACATCTGCTTCTAGATTGGTGCCGACAAATAATAAATGCTCGATTGAATTGATTTTCAGGCCTTCCATTCCCGATAACATCACAAACTTCAGAATCTTCGATGATGACGAGCAGATTATCAGCTTCCTGACAAATGAAGACAGTTTTCAAAGAGCTGCAATGGATGAGGAAGAACATGATGATGATTTGATGAAGAAGGAAGAGGAGAAGGGAAATTTCATGCCAAAAGGGGTAAGGTCCCTCGAAATGCTTTTCGATCTTCAAAATAAATTCAAAAGACCAGCTAATACCAAAACTAACAGCTCATCAATGCAACATGAGTTGGTTAATTTGGGTACCGAGGCAGAACCGAAATTTGTCAACCTTGGCAAATGCTGTTCACCAGGAGAAAGAGAAAGGTTCATTAAGTTGTTTAAACAGTACAAGGATGTTTTTGCATGGACCTATGAAGATCTGAAAACATATGACGTCCGCATCATTCAGCATGTTATACCAATGAAAGCGGGTGTCAAACCATTTCAGCAGCAGTTAAGGAGGATGCATCCCACTCTTGAACCGCTGATCCAAAAAGAATTAAAGAAACTCCTGGACGCAAAGATAATCTTCAAAGTTAGGCATTCCGAATGGGTTGCAAACTTGGTTCCCGTGAGGAAGAAATCAGGAGAGATTAGGCTATGTGTAGATTTCAGAAATCTAAACAAAGCCTCAGATAAAGACAACTACCCCGTACCTTCAATGGAGCAAATCCTACAAATGGTATCTGGATCTGAATTGTTTTCTCTCCTCGATGGGTTCTCTGGCTATAATCAAGTGTTAGTAGCTGAAGAAGATCGTCTCAAGACTACCTTCAGGACTAAGTGGGGAACGTTCGCTTACAGGAGAATGCCGTTTGGTCTGATAAATGCTGGAGCTACATTCCAAAGGGCGATGGATATTGCCTTCCGAGGATTGGGTGGGCAATGCGTTGTTGTCTACTTAGATGATGTTACAGTCTTTTCGAAGAAAAGGGAAGATCATGTTGTTCATCTGAGACATATCTTTGATCGTTGCCGGAAGTATGGTATTTCCTTAAATCCCAAGAAGAGCGTGTTCGCTGTACCCGAAGGTAAGCTATTGGGTCATATCATCTCCAAAGAGGGAGTGTCAATCGACCAGGAAAGAGTCCAAGCTATTAATAAGATTCCGATGCCTCACAACAAAAAATCTATGCAGTCTTTCATGGGCACCATTAATTTTGTCCGCAGATTTGTTCCGGATTTTGCACAAATTGTTAAGCCATTGCAACAGATGGTTAAACAAAACATGCAATTTAAGTGGACAGATTTGGAAAAGGACGCATTTAGAGATATCAAGACAGCTGTAGCCAAAGCTCCTTCCTTAAGAAGTCCAGATTTTGATAAAGATTTCATCTTGTATACCTTCGCTTCGGATGATTCTCTCGCAGCTGTACTCACGCAAAAGGTGGAGCTGGGGGACGAATACCCAATTTCATTTATGAGCACTGGTCTGCAAGGGGCTGAGCTGAATTACCCCGTAGTGGACAAGCATGCCTACGCGGTCTTCAAAGCAGTCAAGCAATTTAGGCCATACATTTTGAAGAACAGAACTAAAGTCATAGTTCCCCACCCAGCTGTTAGATCCCTTTTCATTCAAAAGGAATTGGGAGAGAGGAGAGGAAACTGGGTCACAGCTCTGCAGGAGTATGATTTGGAATTTAAACCTGCTACAATCATCAAAGGACAAGGTCTATGCAAGTTACTGGCGGGAAACTCGACTGATGAAGAGCACCATTGGAGAAATGAAGCCGAGCTCAATTCGGTTGAGGTATGCCATATCTTCACAGCTCCCCAGTCATGGTATAGAGATCTAGTGCACTATTTGCAGCAGGGATATCTACCCGAGCACTGGAATTCTAAACAAAGAAGGGCACTCCGATTGAAATCGGCACCCTATCAAATCATTGATGGGATTCTTTTTAGAAAGAATTATGACGGAGTCCTTCTTAGATGTTTGGAAAAGGAGGATGCAAACAAAGTTGTCAAAGAATTGCATGATGGCCCCGCAGGTGGCCATTATTCAGGAGAGACGACAGCACACAAGATATTGAGAGCTGGTTATTACTGGCCCACTCTGTTCCGAGATGCCCACACGTACGCACGAAACTGTGATGTATGCCAAAGAAGCACTGGGAAGTTACCTAAGGCCGCAGGCCCATTGCAGCCTGTCATCATCTCTGAACCTTTTGAGCAATGGGGCATAGATGTTATCGGGGAAATAAATCCAAATTCTTCCTTGCAACACCGATACATTCTGACAGCTACCGACTACTTCACCAGATGGACGGAAGCCATCCCGCTGCGCAAGATCAATGAAGATGCAGTTATCAGCTTCTTGATAGAGAACATCATAACCAGGTTTGGGGTTCCAATTTCCCTTGTTTTTGATAATGCTACTTATTTTTCATCTTGCAAGATAAATGAATTTGTTTATGAATGGGGAATTAAGTTGCATTATTCAGCCAATTACTACCCTCAGGGAAACGGATTAGCTGAATCCTCAAACAAGAATCTGATTCGAATCCTTAAGAAAACAGTGATAGAAAACCAGAGAAGTTGGCATGTGGCTCTCCCAAATGCCTTATGGGCAGATAGGGTAACCCCGAAGAATGCTTTAGGTGTCTCCCCTTTCACTCTTGTCTATGGCAAGGAAGCCATACTTCCCCCAAACATCTTGCTGCCATCCTTGCAATTGTCCCAAGCCTCTCGGGGTTCTGGTAGCCAAGCCTTACAATCCAGGATAAACACCCTGCTTCGACTGGAAGAAGCCCGACACAAAGCTAAAGACCGATTTCATCAACACCAGGACATAGTTAAGAGATGGTTCGACAAGAGGAAATCCGGCAAGAGGGACTTTGAAGTTGGGGATTTAGTCCTGAAATGGGACCATAATCACGAAGGCAAAGGAATGCACACGAAATTTCAACATCTATGGGTAGGCCCGTACCAAATTTCTGCAAAATTGGGCCCATCCACTTATAAATTGACAAATCTCGAGGGAGAGGAAGTAGCCCTTCCACTCAATGGCCTCGCCCTGAAACAGTACTTCGCGTAAGTCTCCGTGAGACTTCCTGTACATAAATAAAGTTGTCTGTTCGCTTTCGCTGTTAGCTGTTTTATTTTTCGGCCATGATGTTTCTTGTTTTGTTATTTGATCTTTTCAATAGGTTTTTGTTTTCTGAAGCACCCTTTTTTTGTTGGGTCTCCCGCTGAAGGTAGCTCTCTCAAAGAAAACCTGCAACCCATGAGTCTGGAACCTTGCTCAGTAAACCCGGCCTGCTGTGCTCTCGCTGAAATAATCAAAAGGTGGGAGGCCTACCCTGCTAGTCACACTAATCCTGTTCAATAGCAGAGACCCATGGCCATCTTCACTACTATCGTTGGGCTCCACCCACTCTCACACTTCAAAGGCATCTCAAGAAAGGTTACCTAAGTTGGACCCATGGAAAGTGGCACTTCTCGAAGACACGGGGTATTGAAATGACTCCATGCTGCTGATTTAAAAGCCAAAATGGCCTACATTCAAGAGTCTGTTTTCCAGGGATTCTCGCCTCAATTAAAGCATGGCTGAGACAAAACAAAAGGGACATGTAAAATCAAGAAGGCTGTCCAAAAGGCCCAGCTCAAAATAGGCTCCTCTCCGTCCGTGAAGTTTGGTCAAATCAATAAAACCTCTAACTCACACAAAAGGACATTATGGATTGAGGAGCCCAAATCAAAAAATCGGTCCAAAAGAAAATATCCCTGGAAGGCTCAAACAGCTAAGCTGTCCAAAATACAAGCATCCCAAAGGATGCCAGCAGCATGGGAATGAGGAACAAGAACAATAGTGTCCATGAGGAAGTGTTGCAAATCCTGTGGAGTCTGGCAGTAGTGACCATTTGAGGGATGACCCTCCTAAAATGAATCTCATATGCTGGCCCTCTGAGATTGGTGAAGATGCCTCGGTCGAAGCTCCCCTTTCCAAATGACTAGCAGGAAAAGTGCTCCTTTCCCCGCACGAGTCTAAAATGATCAGCTGAGTAGTGCACCCGAGACGGATGTTTTAATGAAGTTCCGGACCATGTAGGGTATTTTTCAGAGATCTGTGTTCGCCAGCGACTCGCCATTGTTGTTGCAGCAACACCCCTCCCCAAAATTTTGTACATGTTGGGGCCCCTCCTGTTTTTTATTTTTTTTGTAGAAAGTTTTGCTTGAGAAGCCATCCCAGCCGTCCGCTCTGTTTTCAACATAAAATTTTGCTTCCCTGCTGAACAGCTTGCCTTCAATCCTTCCATGTTCTTCCCGGTGAGCCCAAAAGGTAACTTAGTTTTTTGCCCAAACGTTTTGGAATAAGTCAGTCTTTGTCCCGAAACGGCAGGAGTCAAACGTCCAACCCTTCCGAAACAGCGGGAGCCATTGGGCAAAACCACCCGAAACGGCGGAAGCTTTCGAACGAGTCTTCCGCGACCACGGAAAGGTTCGCGTTGTTCTCCCGAAACGGCAAGGAATTCAACAAAGCCATCCGAAACGGCGGAACAATTCAGCTCTGTCTTCCGAAACGGCGGAAGCCATCCGGATAAACTCGCCGAAATAGCACAAAGCAGTCCATCATTTTCTTCCGAAGTAAAAGCACTTGGAAAATTTTCAATCGTTGCTTCTGCGGAACGGTTCAAGCTCCGAAACAACTTAGTTCCCGAAACGGCGGAGCCTTTCACTCGAACCTCCCGAAATGGCGGGGCTCATTCGCCTTAGTCTCCCGAAAAGGACTTAGATTTTCTTTCTATGAGAAGACTGCGGGAACAAAGGACTTAAAGATTTTTTAGCTTCAACCTTCCGCAACGGCGGGGAGATTGGAGCATCCCTCCCGAAACGGCGGGAGTTTTCGTTGAACCCTTCCGAAACGGCGGAAGCTTTCATAAAATCCTTCCGCAACGGCGGGGGAATTCAAGGAACCCTTCCGTAACAGCGGAAGCCGCCGCGATATCTTTCCAAAAGAAAATAAGCGGAAACGTTTTATGAAACCCTTCCGCAACGGCGGGGGAATTCATGAAAACGTCCCGAAACGGCGGAAGCCATTTGGATAAGTCCCGCGGAGAAATTCACGATTGCTTTCCGAAACCATGAAAAGACTTAGAATTTTCTCAAGAAGCTGTCGCGGAAGCCTTCAGCTTTTGCTCCCGAAACGCGGAAGCCTTCAGGCTACCCTTCCGAAACAGCGGAGGCCAATCGCTTACCCCGTTCGGCGAAAGGACTCCGAAACGATCCCGGGCGAATTTGCGGAAAATATAAGTTTTGCTTCCGAAACGGCGGAAGCCTTTCCCAAAAGCTTTCCGAAACCAGCGGGAGCCTTTGCCGAACCTTCCCAAAAAAATCAACGAAACTTTGAAATTCTGGACCACGGAAGCTTTCGCAAAAGTCTTCCGAAAATACCGGGAGCATTCGCTATATCATTCCGAAAGGGCGGAAGCTTTCATCGAATCCTTCCGCAACGGCGGATGCAATTCACGAACTGGCCCTGCAAGTGGCGGTCGCACGGAAACCGAGGTGCTTTGACGTGACCGCTACGCGCGGCGAATTTAAACCCCGCTTTAACCACGCCACCTACCCATTTAAGTGCTCACACGTGCCATTCCTTATAAAATACCGTGGGGGGGGCTCGACCAATACACCATTGTTTTGAACCGGCCAGCGACGTGTGATACCGTGCAATCGCTCCGGCTCACCTCGCGCCTCCGTGCTCGCAGCCACCTTGCTCAAGCAATCCCCACGGTGCCAGGTAGGATCTTCACCTTGTTTTTCACTATTAAGCTGTCCTTTTGGGGAAATTATTGGGTTTTAGTGGGATTGTGACGGGCAAAACACCCGTCAAGGGCTATGTTTTGCCCGTCAGGTACAGTGAACGGAGTTTTCGTTTCACATAATCATCGTGGGCCTTCGTAAAACGTATACCTTATGTTGATGGGTGCGGGCAGTTAACCATGCCTTATGTTGAATTTAAACCCCGGGCCGCGCCCCTCGTCGTGGGTTAAGTTATCGAAACCCTGTGGGCTTTCCATGTCCCTGACCGTGAACCCTGGGCCCTTTTCCATAAACCCCAGTCCCTACACGCGAAGCCGAAACCCGTAAGCGGTTAAGCCACGAGAGCCAAAACTTGAAGCCGCCCTAGCTCTCCCCGTCAGTTTGTCCCCGGCGCCGTTACCTTCGCTCAGACCAAAGCCGCCCGTAGTGACTCGGCAAGTGGCCGCGTGTGACGATAGCATCCATAGCCCTCACCGAGTCAACCCGCCTCTTCCCCGCCTTCGACCTCTCCAACCGCAGCCATAGCGAAAGACCTCCCCTTCCGCGAGGCGGAACCGGAAGCCGATTGCTTCCGCGAATCACCTATCGGTCCAATAAGACCAATAGCGTCCGCAACATAGCTTATCCCGCACTCATTTTTTTAAGAGCTTCAAATGTTTCAATGTGTGTCTTATAACTGAAATAATGTTTTACTTCCTATATATATGCTTTGTTGATTTATATCAGTAAGACAATGTTGCTCTCTGCTGAAACCATACAACCTGTTGCTCAAACTCATAATGAATTGTATATGGATGTTATCAGGGATAATTCAATATGCCGAAACCCAGTAAGAAGAAGGCGAGGATGACAGAAAAGAAACCTGCTCCTCCTAAGATTGAAACCTCGCTCCAAGACACCAGGTGCACCACTGGTGTCCCTCCAGAAATCAGATGGGATGACATATACAGAATGATCAGGGACCAAGAGATCCCAGATATGTTGCTGGAGGAGGCACCGATCTATCAAAATATCAGAGCCTCAGGCATAACTAGAGCCGCTACCCGCCCTGAGCTGTTCCCCTGCGCTGAAGTAATCGGATGGATACTCCAACATGCCGATGCTGAAGGAAGAGTGATAAATGATAGCGGGAACATGGCTATCGCCTCATTTCAACCCGCATATCTGACGGCAGCCTACAGGTTTCCCCGTGTCCAGCAAGCTCTGACCGATGAATGGTTAAGCCAGATGGACAATGTCGAGATGGCCAAAAAACTACTGGTGCAAGGGAAACATTTGAGGAAGAAAGAGAGGGAGGAGTATGACGTACAGAATCTAAGAGCTCCTTATAGGTTGATCGCCCTGATGCTGTGTAGAATCTTCGGCATGCCCGATGGCACAGTATACAAGATTCAGTGGGTCCCTATCATTCACTATGTGGCATTTAAGGGGACAGTGTTTGACTGGGCCACCATCTTGTCAGATAGTCTGGCCTCAATGATAAGTGCTGCTAAGCCCGGGCTGGCCTCGAAGAAGGCTGAATTCTTCATGTCCTCATACCTGATAGATTGTATCTTGGCCAAGATAGAGTTCCCCGGATTGGGGTGTACATGGGATAGGGCCACAGCCCCGGTCTACACTGCATTCAAGATGTTGTGGGCTCAGAATTACAAGCCCAGCTACAAACTCATTTGTGAGGGGTTCATCATGCCCCTATACGAGAAAATGTTCAAGGAAGAACCAAGTTGCCTGTCCCAAAACGCTTTGGAAGTCCTTGAGGATTATGGGGATTTCTACTTTTCAGAACAAGGTACCTACTTGAGAATGTTCGGAGGGACTAAGCCCCCATACATATTGCCGCAGTATGCCACAGACTATGTGGTGCTCAAGGAAGCAGTAAGACAACTCTTCTTGGATGGGATTGGAGCATTCCTCCACAAGCTACACAAGGCTTCCTTTCCCCCCCTACCTTTCTGCATAGGTGCTTACAAGTTTTCAGGGGTGGCCTCTGCCGATGAATTTGTTCAAGAGTTGAGGGCCTTCCATTTCGGTGAGGTCATCTTCCACAGGAACGACAGAAAGGGTAAAGTGGCCGAGCATTGCAAGGGGAACTATGCGAACTTCGAATATTCCCACTACCCCGATGCCGAGGAGGAAGCTTTCAGAGGCATCAGCAACATGGCTGAGCTGCGGATCTGTCGCCAAAGTACTGGAGCGAGCTCTAGCTCAACCAAAACCCAGAAGACCATCCAGCAAAAGGAGAAAGAAGCCAAAGATGCCCGAGCTCAGGAAGAGCTCAGATTAAGAGAAGAGGCAAGGTTGCAAAAGGAAGCCGAGGAGGCAAGAAAGCTACAAGAGGCTGAGAATGAAAGACTGCGGAAGGAGGCTGAGAAAGCCCAAAAGCAGAAAGAAGCAGAAATCGAGCGAGCTGAAGCAAGGAAGAAGGCGGAGGAAGAATTGAGGACAAGGGAAAATACCGAAACAGGTGGGTCCGGTGCGCAGGACATGGAGATAGACACCTCTCAGGCAGGTGGCTCTAGTACCCAAAAGGAAGGGACAGACCCCGCTCAGGAAGTCCGGACCCCACCTATGGAAGAAGACATAGACATCATAAACCGACCAATTGTACCGTACACTCCATCTGGGAAGCGTACGGTGTCCAAATGGAATGAGTTTGTCTATGATAAGAAAAGAAAAACAATGGTCCTCCAATCAGAAGAGAGGATTAAAAGTCCCTTCCATGACGACATAGTTACTCACCGAGAGGTCGCTGTCATGCAGAACACAGATGCGGATCCCATTGCCATGGCCTCCGCAGTTATAGCGACAGCACAAGCATCATTTGCCAATGTGGGGGTGATAGTCAAAGAAAATATATTGACAAAGAAAAGAGCACGTACCCTGCAGCGAAACGTGGCTAATGAGCAAGCTCAAAGAGACCTGGCAGTGAACAAGTATAATTGCTTGTACGCTGAGCACAAGGAGTTGGCAAACAAGTACAGCTACCTGGAGGAGGAAAAGGACCAGCTAGCACTCCAAATAATGATTGCAGAAGCAGAGAAGAGTGGAGCAGAAGAAAAGGCTTCCCAGCTAGAAACAGACAAGCAGGCATTAGCTGAGCGTTTAGAGCAAGCGGAAAGCAGAACCTTGGACATATCCCCCTTCCACGAGCTGTCGTGCAATATACTACAGCAAGTGCATGGCTCTCAAGAGCTAATCACTGATGAGGTGTGCAAACTCAAGGCCATGACGGTTAGGCTAAAAGAGGTGAATGCGGAAGCCCACAGGCTCAAGGCTAAGAATACCCGTGTCAAGGCAAATGTCATAAGTCAGATGGCATGGAGGGAAGGGAAAGGAGGTTTCCCCCCGCATCTTCCTTTCAAGACCGTGGAAGATTTTAATGAAGATATAGCCTTGTTGGAGTTTGGCCGGAACTGTGCCAATAAGCTGATGGCCAGTGTGCAGAAGACCACAGATAGAATCAACAACCTGTACCAAAAGCTCAAAGGAGTCCATGATAACTGCTCATTAAGTTTCCCTCAGACCCTAGAAGACTTCCCGGGAAAAGAGCAGCGGTTATCTCAACTGAAAGAAGAGCTAGGCGTCCAGATGGAGTATGTGAAAAGCATTGATGTCCTTGCCATAGATGATCTCCACCATTACATCGGTTCATCAACACTTCACAACCATCTGCTGAAGGAAACATATCAAGTTGCTGAAGCAGAAGTACGAAGCATTAAAATAGAGCTCGGGAAGAATATAACTTCTCAGAAAATCCTGTTTCCTGCTGCAGCAAACATAATCATAAGGGATACAGGTGTGTGGCACAGTTACATAGAAGAGGAGGTCAGGAAAGCTGCAGCAGCAGCAGAAGCATCAGTAGACCCGGCAGCCCCTCTCCCAACAGTCTCTTCCCCAACAATGGCAGAAATTCTGGCCAGTCCCACTCCCCCTTCCCAATTAGGAGCAGCATCAGCAGGGGAGTCGAGGACCTCTTCCCAGGCAGCATCAGTGACCATCAACTTGGGCGACCCTTTGCCAGGAGAAGCTCACGCACAGGAATGAAGAAGCTGAATTCAGTGAGCCACTCTTTTCAGCCAGACACGTGCCCAGCAGGGAACACTTTGAGTTTAGCAAATTTTCTGTTATATGTAAGGCGTAAGCTGTGGGACAGCTGTCCCTATTCTTTTTGTCAAAATATTTTGTAAATGAAATGACCATTTTTTTTGGTGATCGATTATATTAGAAATCCCTGTAAATGACAGGTGGGGGATGCTAGGTGTCAGCCCAGAGGGAAAATTTGTAACTATAAATAGAAGCTAGGAAAGATTAAGAAAGACTTTTGGGAGGGAATGAAAATTTTGGGCAAATGATATAAGCTATCTTGTATCGGCTCTGTAAATTGAAATTTTCTAATAGAAGCCAGAGGAGATGGACGTTGTGCTTGGAATGTTGGGTTGCTTTATGTTGGACTATTCTAATGACTGCAATTCTGCAATGTGAGATCATTCTTGACTTCTGAATTATTTCTTTGTATTAATGATTTTGCTCTTATCTATGCATGCGTTCTCTCTATTTCATGGACAATGAATGCGTTCCTTATTAAATCAGGAGCTACCTGCTGATACTTTTACCATTGCTGTAGATTTTTCTTCTAGAACGAATGGCTAACTGTTCTTTCTCCAGGATAATTCGTATGGCTCATTGTTCATGCTGTTAATTGCTCCTTGCAGGGATCTTTTAGTTTAATTCCAGATCTGTTTCTTTATCCTTGTTACTTAGATCAAACCATTTGATTTCTTCGGTTCATAAGCAATAGATGCGTTCTGTAAACTTCATTGTAGATTTGTTTCCTTATCCTGTAAGTTTTCCTCTGTCTTTTCTGAGCAATAGGTGCGTTCCATTTTGAATGAGAAGCTATCTTCTCAAGATCCTCATCTCGCTGTAGCTTTGACCGTGAGAAATAATAGCTATCTGTTCGTTGCTTATGATATCTGTTACAGTTGATTGCTCTCCCCTTAAGCGTGTTCCCCTGCAGGGATAGATAGATGTGTTTCTGTTTCTAGATTTAGATCTGTTTCAATTGCATCTAGATTAAGTATAATTTAGGCATGTGCATCTCATATAAAACACATAAAAAATCAAAAGAAAGGTGGATCGGGCCATAACCGGTAAAATCGGATTTAAAGTCCAAAACCACGGTTGCCGGAACCGCTAACCGGACGGATTCCCTACACCAAACGGGAGGCAGTCTAATTGGGACCGTCTCTCAGGGAGAATCCCTTTCTGATTGATGCTACGATATCCGAGGCATCAACAGGTTGTTCCCTCTTTGTCATGGAAGCAATCCTTCCTTCCTTTTATGTATTTCGACTCCTACTAAGTCTTGACACTTTTTCTTGAGTCAAAGGAAACTAAAACAAATATTTTGGGATCCCGTACCAGGGAAAATGACCCAATTACAATAATGATCCTAACTAATGAATACAAATTATGTTGGACTCTCGTACCAGGGAAAATGGTCCAACTACAATAATGACTAATCTATAGAATAAGAAATTTTGTTGGACTCCCGTACCAAGGAAAATGGGCCAACTTATAAATAAAGAAAAAATTCAAAAGAAATATTATGTTGGCATTGCGCTAGGTTTTACCTTTTTTGGTGAAGGCTCCTCATCAACATGGGTTTTTGATGCATGTTGTTTCCCTCTCTTTCTCTGAGGACAATCTGAAGCATAGTGACCAAACTTGTCACACCTGTAACATTGGATGTGTGAAATGTCCTTCTTCTTCCTTGGTCCTTGATCTGAATTCTTCTTCTGAAATTTCCTTTTCTCTTTTCCTTTTCTTGCATGAGCTGCAAGATCTAGAGTATTTCCGTCTTGAGGTTCTTCTGGGTTATTTCTTGAAAACATTATGGTTTGTTCTCGAACACAGTCATACCAAAGACGATCAAATTTGGGTAGTGTCTCACAACCACATATGCTTTGAATAAATGATTCCCATGAGGAGGGAAATCCATTAAGAGCTACTGTAACAAGTTCTTCATCATCAATGAGGTCTCCAATAGCATGTAGTTTTTCCTTCAGTTGAGAGATCTTCATAAGATAATCAACTATAGAATCTGATTTGGTCGTCTTGGTGCTGTGAAGTTGATTCTTTAGGGCCAATTTCCTGCTGGTGTCCTTGCTCTCAAATAGTCGAACTAGTGCATCAAATATGGCATTAGAATTCTTTAACTTTGAGATGTGAGGTATCAAGTGGTCTTTCACAGAATCTGTCAAGATTCTCTTGGTCATTGCTTCATTTTTCTTATGTTTATATTTCTCTACATCAGCTACTGGTTCGGAGATGTCTTCCTTTACATAATTCTTGATCTCATTTTCATCAAAGACAAGAAGTAACCAAGTCTTCCATGATCCGAAGTTAGAGGCTCCATCTAATCTATCCTCTACTCTGTCATTGGTCACCATCTTGACTGCATGTAGGAACTTGATCAGAAACCCTAGCAGAGGAGGGTCAAAAATTGAAAGTTGGAATTTGATAAAACTGAATCCACATGATAATCCACCCTCCCAAGGCAAGTTGGATAGACCTCCTTTTCTTCTAGATCCGAGGTCAGAACAACTCGCAATCTGAAACCCTAATTTTTGTATTTTCTGCAAAATTTAGGTAAAAAATTTAAAATTCTCATAATGAAAATCTGCTTCCATGGGAAGATATGCCTTCCTAGGGAGAGCTCAATAATGCTGATGGAGAGCCTAATTTGTGGATGGAATATGAGAAAACAAGAAACCCTAGTTTGCAGTAGTTGCATAGCATGAGTGTTTTTTGGGCCCATAACCTGTTGGATTTTAGTATTATAGTAGTATAATTTTCATCTCTTTCAACTTTAACTACACACAATCATGCACAAAAACACAAGAGACACAATAGTTTACCCTGGGAAAACTCAAACTCGGGAAGAACCCAGTAAGCCTTTCTTACTAAGAGATTTAGTACAATAAAGATAAAATCATAAGAAGAATAGATGCCAAAGGAAACAACTCCAAAAGTCTTCTGCAACCCGAAATCAGTTTTCTTTTTGCTTGAGCGAACTTGCTTGAGTGAGTGACAAATGAGGAGGGTGCTCCTATATTTATACAGTACTTTTGAGTGATTTGTCTCAACTAGGACGACTTGTTTCTTTTACTGGGCCAACCTGCCACTTTTATTGGGCTGACCTGCCCCTTTACTGGGCCAACTTTCCCCTTTACTGGGCCAACTTTCCCCTTTACTTCCCCTTTTATTGGGCCGACCTGTGTGAGGATACCTCATGCAGCTACAACAACAACATAAAATTCCATAAAAAATATACAAATGTTAAAGAATATATACAGTCTATTCTATATACAGTTTGTTAAAGAACCAAAGAAAGAGGAAAAATAAAAGACGAATGATTAAAAAATTTAAAGACAAGGACATAGATATTCCCAATAAAGATTTTATGGATTGAATGGAGTTTGACAGTCATTCAATACATAACAAACGCAATCAGTTGGGACCCATGAGTATAAGAGGTTTCCTGGACCCTATGTTGCTCTCAACATTCCATAGCTCAGTTGGGTGAATCCCAGACATCGTGAATGTGCTTACGCTCAGAGTGTATTGAAGTAACCTGCACACATGACGTCATTAGCCTTAAAATATACATAAAACCACAAATGAAATGAAGATAAACATAACATACCTTTGATAGAAATACAATATGCTTTCTCCCTAATGGATGGACCTAGAAGTAGTCTTATCTGCGATAGCGACACTGTTAGGCTATCAAACGACTGCGTAGCAAGGGAAAGCAAAAAAAAATGCTATGGAACACAACTATACTGATCCAAAAATGACAGGATCTTTAGAACCAAAATTTGCATGTGAAAGTTAGATTGCTTAAATCCATTAAAAAGGATTTAAATTACAAAATTAAAGAGCATAATTGAAACACATAAAACACATAAAAGAGATGCAAACCATGAAATTCGTAGGCAAGAACTGATAACAGAGTTCACCCTCCTTGGGATATGTCTCCGAGCCACTTCTAGTGAGAAGGTCGATCTTATTAAGTCTTCAAAGCTTACAAATATGGGTTTCTAGAAACACTTTTGTTTTCTATCAGTCACTAGCAAAAACAAACAACACCACTGCGATCCTCTTGAAATTTCGAGAAAAAGGAGTATAAACTCGACTATGTCTGCTTGAGGCCTTCTCTGACATGCAAATCAAGAAACTCTGCCTACATTAAAGAAAAAAATATGGGCTATACGGATTCCCGCCTCAGGAAGTGCACCCATTAATTTCTGTACGGACCTCGAGAACTGTGCCGAAAAAACTCCTCGGGAATTGTGCCAAAATGCGTCGGGATCTGTGCAAAACCACTTTGGGATTCATCCCGAAACCACCTTGGGATCCATGTTGAAATCGTCTTGGGATCCATGCAAAACCACCTTGGGAATTGTGCAAACTACCTTAGGAATTGTGCCGAAACTGTGGTCTCCACTATTGAACTTTGTGTCAAAACCATGGTTTTATAGTGGTTTTTGGGTTTTTTTGGGCGCAGATTTGGGGGCCACGCTCTTATTTTGGGCTCCTTTTCCGCCTCAATTTCGTAAGGAAGAAGTGCCATATCCCACCAAATTTGGTGTCCATAACGTAGTGTTTATGTTAGGAACCCGTGTCAACTCTTCTATTTACTTTGTTAGTATATTGTTGTTGGATGCATATGCTTTGTAAGTCGTCCCATAGTATTTGTTGATCCATAGTTTGTATTAGTCCATGGTATTGACCCATAGTATTGGACGCATATGCTTTGTAAGTTGTCCTGTAGTATTATATGTTCCATGGTATTGACCCATAGTATTGGGCATAGACTTAGTATATAAGTGTGTGTTGAGGCCAATGAAGGTACCGTGAAGTTATTTGTATTGAGCTTGCTCAAAGGAGGCTTCCCCCTCAAAGTGGCTTGCGATCAATAAAGCGATTATGAGTTCTGTTAATTGTATTTGTTGATCCATAGTTTGTATTAGCCCATGGTATTGACCCATAGTATTGGACGCATATGCTTTGTAAGTCGTCCTGTAGTATTATATGTTCCATGGTATTGACCCATAGCATTGGGCATAGACTTAGTATATAAGTGTGTGTTGAGGCCAATGAAGGTACCGTGAAGTTATTTGTATTGAGCTTGCTAAAAGGAGGCTTCCCCCTCGAAGTGGCCTGCGATCAATAAAGCGATTCTGAGTTATGTTAATTGTGCTATCTCGTGTATTTTCATTGATTAATTGTTGAAAGTTCTTCACATATAGTAAGAGCACTTTCTTGGGCTCGTTGGGTGGAATTTCTAGCAAATTTTTTTTTTCCGCATCTGTTGCAAGTTCGGATTTGGGAATAATCCCTATCCGCTTAACTGTGCGAAGTACTTGGTCATAAGCCCTAAAAATCATTGTGAGGAGTGCCACAAAAACCCCGAAGTAGATGGCCCATTGAGAGGACTTGCCAGCGAAAAGGGCAACGACCCTTACCTGATTGACTAGTTCCCACCCATGAGGTAAACCGAGAGCTGTCGTTCGTGGCAAAGCGGTTATTAGTTTTACCTGAGCCGTGGAGTGAGGGGTACTGCCCCAATATGCAAGCCGTCCGACAACATTGGTGGCCGAGTGAAACCCCTGAACTATTAGGAAGCCGAGCATACTTGGGGTCCATATCTATTTTCAGCTGAATTATTGCCGATCACTTCTGCGCCGTTTCAGATTCAGTCGTTTTAGATCCATTCTAAGCCGATTCAGATCCATTCTGAAAGTTGTTCCAGATCCCGTCATTTCAGATCTATTTTGAAAGCCGTTTCAGATCCATCCATTTTCGCTCCATTCCGAGCCGTTTCAGATCCCGCCATTTCAGATCAATTCTAAAAGTCGTTTCAGATCCATTCTAAAAAAAAAACAACCTTTATTGCCATATCTCTCTTGTTTTAACTATGTTTCCCTTGAAACTTCACTGACACCCCTGCAATCCCATTATGCATAGTTCATTCCCGAGGACCCTATCCCAAATTCCACTTCCCAAAACCATGAATCTCACATTTGTCTATTTTTAGGGCTTTCCATAACTTCTTCGATTTTCACCCAATATCCTTCAAAATTTGCCACCGTGTTCATTCCATATTTCTGCTTCTTTGTCCCTCTCTGAAAATTTTTCCCATTCTTTCACCCCGCTTTTGAAATCCTCATTTTCTACTTCCCTGTTCATTCAAAAGTGTCCAAAACCTAGTCAAACCCCAATTACCCCTCAGAGGTTTTCCCAAATCCAAATTTCCCTTTACTAAATAAGCATCACTTTGTGTTTTTTCTATCAATTCACAAAAAAAAACCTCTTGGTTATGGTTGTCACCCGTGGAGGAGCACAAATCATGGAGGAAGCACTTGCAGCCATCCAAACCAAACTCCAGGATCTGGATGAAAAATTTCTCGACCTCCATCTTGAGAATTCAACCATGAACAATAATCAACAGTCCGAGTCTTCATCAAACAATGGGTTCTCTTCTTTCAACACTTTCCGTGGTACGAAGCTTGATTTTATTCGCTTCAATGGTACTGATCCGACTGGATGGATCTATCGTGCAGAACAATATTTCAGTCTGCATAATACTTTTGATGTCAACAAAGTTCCACTTGCATCATTTCATTTGGAACAGGAAGCTCTTCAATGGTACCAATGGTACATCAAGGCTCATGAAGAGCCAAAATGGCCATATTTTTTCCAGCTCCTTTTGCAATGATTTGGTCCTAGTGCTTTTGATGACTTCACAGGAGCCCTCATTAAACTTCTCCAAATTGGCACTATCAGAGAGTATCAGACATAATTTGAGAAACGATGTTAAGATCCTAGTGGACGGCCTTCACTAACATCTCGGGGTTTTGGTGTAACGGTTCGTATCATTTGGAATCAGAGCCTCCACCCAGGTTCGAAGGACAGAGTGGGTGGCAACGTTGGCATTGCAGTGTTCGTCCAGGGCTCGTACGGCTCAAAGGGGACACCACCGTACGGGCGCACATTCAGTCCAGAGTCTGGACTGCGGAGCGTGGTGGGATGTTAAGATCCTAGTGGACGGCCTTCACTAACATCTCGGAGTTTTGGTTTAACGGTTCGTATCAGTTTAAAGTGCTTGGAAAAGGGGGAAGAGATCACGGGTTCAAACACGCGGACCTCTCCCCATAACACGTTTTTGTTGGCATGTTGTATTGGCATATGGCGGAGGCTTTGGACTGTGGTTTGTGGTGGAAAATATTATATGTTGTGGAGAGCACTTGGCCCTTGGTTCTGTGGTCCATTAGTGGTATAGTTTGAATACAATATAATATATATGTGGACGCCTCGGTGTTGGCCATGGGGTCAAGGGATTAGCCCTCGGCATCCCCCCTTTTCCAATATAATCTTTGATCAAACTTAAATACATGTTTTAAACTATACATAACAAGGAACACATGCAGGGGAGATGGATAGGAGGACTTGTGAAGGATTTGGAAAGCTTGGAGGTCTTGGGTTCGATCCCCATAGACTCCACAAAATTTTAATAAACCAATACATTAAGATTTTGCCCACATATCCATTTTTTTGCCATTTTTGAACCTTTTTGTCATAATTTCAAACCTTGATAACTTATGCATCCGGAGGCTGTTTCGCACGAAACGAGCGTTGACGGAAAGCTCTTGACGAGCTCTCTACCAATATAAGCTTTGTTTTTCTGTTTGAATACTTCTTTATTGATCGATCTTGGAGGATCCTCCTATATCAAACCTTCCCATTGAGAAGCTTTTGGACCACCAAAAGCTTGAATCATTCAGAACTCAAGTGAGGACATGTTCATCTCACTTGCCACGTATCACTTGTCCATTATTCTTAGCACCAATACATTTGAATCATCATAATAACAATTAACACTGCACTGACATTATTAAGTACATTAATCCCTTTCCCACAAAATCTTCATTCAATATTGTTGCCACAAACCATATAATATTGATCAATAGTAAGCTGAATATCAAAATTTAACATGTGAAAGAGATTGTACTCATACCATGCTTATGTTTTATCATAGGAACACTATTAACCATAATAGGTATATTGTGATGCAACGACACTTCCTTTTGATGCTTAGGATTATTTTCTTCCTTAACTTGCATAGACATAGGTGCCAAATTCCGACTTGCATTAAGAACCCTTATCAATTGTTGTGTAGTTCCCAATGATATGTCATTTTTAAATGAATGTGAATGTACTACGTACTCACTTCCTTCCTTAAACAAATGATACTGATTATGTTCTCTATAGAATATTTCCTTTCGATCATATAAGTACGAGCTTCCCAACATAGTTCCACATATATCTAATGGAACCACATCAAATTCAACTTCATCTACAAACTTGGATGTAATTGCAAACTTTAGATCACATTTCCTTTTTACTTGTAATCTTTTATATTTGCATACCCAACCTAAAGGATAAGGTTTCCTGTGTGGTTTTGTTGTTAATCCCAACTGCTTAACTACTTCTTCTGAAATAAGATTAGCTTGAGATCCACTATCTATGAGTGTGTCGATATTAGTTTGTTTTGTAACTACCCTTATATGAAACAATGCATTCCTTTTTATATCCTTAGGACTGACATGATCTTTAAAAGTAGAAGCACATGAAGAGCCAATGTTAGAATCATTACCAACAATAGCTTTACCTTTAACACCTACGATTGATATCTTTGTTTCGTCCTTAGAATCTGATCCAAGATCCTCAACGATAACCATGGCTTCATTAGAGAAATTTTGAGGTAAAAAATAGGCCTCAAAACAAAAGAAATGTACTATAAAAATTAACCAATAGGATTCAAGGTGATGATTTCAACCATGGGGGATGAATCACCATTTTTGGGAAAAAATGTAAAAAGGCAAAAAGGTCAAAGTGAAAAAACTACTTCTTCAATTCGTATTTTCAACTTATCTCCCTATATATTCACTCAAATTTAGGTCACGAGTAGTCGTTGGATGGGGAATTGAATTCTGCATCCAAGGGATGCTCGTGATCGAAATTTGAGTGAATATAGATGGAGATAAGTTGAAAATACGAATTGAAGAAGTAGTTTTTCTTTTTTCCTCCAAAATTTGATGAGATATGCTAATATTATTTTATTATTTTCACTATTATTTTATAATTTTTCTTAGGAGGCCCATTTTAGACCTCAAAATTTATCTAATAATTTGCTTCCCTTTCCGATCCTTAAACCACTTCGGTTTCAATTCTGGATGTAGCTTCCAACAGTGTTTTGCATCATGTCCATCTCTCTGACAATGAGAACATGAAAGTTTTGTATCCCCTTTCTTCACAATAGTTGTGTTTTCTTTTCCCTTTGTACTTTCCTTCTTTCAAATGACTGGATTCAGCTGAAGAAAAACTATCATGAACATTCTTCCCTTTAGATTCAATATGTTTGACTTTGCACACACACTTCGTCTAGGTTAGTAGGATTAAACATGAGTATTGTATGACTTAAATAACTATGTAATCCTCCAATGAACTTGAGAAGAGTTTTTTGAGTGTAGAGAGGTATACCCAAAATCAAAGCTCTCTTTCTAAATTCCTGAGTATATTCTTGTACACTCTGACCTTTACTTTGCCTTAAGTTTTTCCAATCCATCATGGCTTGCTGTATGTAGCCTAATGGATAAAATTGCTTCTTTAACGCATCAGTAAATTCATACCAGGAAGAAATAATTTTACCTTTTGTAAGGATGCCTTCCCGTGTCTTACTCTCCCACCAGATGAGTGCAGTGCCTCCAAGACGGAAAGTAGCCAATTGGATCTTTGCACTGTCATCTGCAAGATTTTGGATCTTGCAATACACTTCAATCTATTTGACCCAATCATCTAGTTTTTTTGCATTAAGTTCACCATTATATGCAGGAAAATCAAACTTAATATCAAGTTTCAAATAAGGTAAATTAGACTTAGCCTTCTCAGTTTGTTTCTTTGAATTTGAAGAAGCAGTACTAGAACTTTCAGAAGAGGAAGAAGAAGATGGAGAAGAAGGCTTGGAAGGGCCTCCTTCTTTTCCCTAAGTATTACTCTCTGTTTTATCCTTCTTTGTTTTCTTCTTTTCCAATATCTCTTGATAATCTGCAAACAACTTTTCTACTATGTCTGCCATTTGATAGAAAGCCTTGAGAAGCCTTCTCATCTTCTTCTCGGTAGTCTTCGTCTGTCATTTTCTTTCTTCTTATTGAACCAATTTATGGATCCAACTCTTCAATCTCTCATTCGCCACGTTTAAGCCTTGATCTTGTTAACATTCACAAACTCACAATGCAATGGTTAAGCTACTCTGATACCAAACTTAATCCGAAAATGACATGATCTTTATAACCAAAAATTGCATGTGAAAGTTTGATTGCTTAAATCCATTAAAAATGATTTAAGTGAAAAAACTAAAGAGCATAATTGAAGCACATAAAACACATAAAAGATATGCAAACCATGAAATTTGTAGGCAAGAACTGATAACGGAGGTCACCCTCCTTGGGCTACGTCTCTAGGCCACTTCTAATGAGAAGACCAATCTTATTAAGTCTTCAAAGCTTTCAAATATGGTTTTTTGGAAACACTTCTATTTTCTGTCCGTCACCAGCAAAAACAGACAGCACCACTGCGATCCTCTCGAAATTTTGAGAAAAATGAGTATAAACTCGACTATGTTTTCCTGAGGCCTCCTTTGGCACGCAAATCGAGAAACTCTTCCTGCATAAAAGACAAAACAGTACGGACTGTATGGATTCCCACCTCAGGAAGCATGCCCATCAATGTATGTACGAACATAGGGAATTGTTCCAAAAAAACTCCTCGGGAACTATGGAAAAATGCCTCGGGATTTGTGCAAAACCACCTTGGGATCTGTGCCAAAACCACCTTGGGATCCATACTGAAATCATCTTGGGATATGTGCAAAATCACCATGGGAAATGTGCAAAATACCTTGGGAATTGTGCCAAAACCGTGGTCTCCACTGTTGAACTCTGTGCCAAAACCACGTTTTTATAGTGGTTTTTTGGGTTGTTTTTGGGCACGGATTTGGGGCACGTGCCCATTTTGGGCTCCTTTTCCACAAATTCATAACAAATAAGCGCCACATCCCACCAAATGTGGCGGCCATGGCGTATTGGTTAAAGCGCTTTTCAAAGAGGGAGTAATTCACGGGTTGAAACCCGCAGACCTCTCCCCATAACACGTTTTTGTTGGCATGTTGTATTGGCATATGGCGGAGGCTTTGGACTATGGTTTGTGGTGGCAAATATTATATGTTGTGGCAAGCACTTGGCTCGTGGTTCTGTGGTCCGTTGGTGGTATATTTTGAATACAATATAATATATATGGGGGCGCCTCGGTGTTGGCCATGGGGTCGAGGGCTAAGCCCTCGACCCCTCCCCTTTTCCAGTATAATCTTTGATCAAACTTAAATACATGTTTTAAATTATACATAGCAAGGAACACATGCAGGGGAGATGGATAGGTGGATTTGCTAAGCCCTCGATCTCTCCCCTTTTCCAGTATAATCTTTGATCAAACTTAAATACATGTTTTAAACTATACATAGCAAGGAACACATGCAGGGGAGATGGATAGGTGGATTTGTGAAGGCTTTGGAAAGCTTGGAGGTCTTGGGTTCGATCCCCATAGACTCCACAAAATTTTAATAAACCATTACATTAACATTTTGCCCACATATCCATTTTTTTTCCATTTTTGAACCTTTTTGTCGTAATTTCAAACCCTGATAACTTCTGCATCCAGAGGCCGTTTCGCACGAAATGAGCATTGACAGAGAGGTCTTGACGAGCTCTTTACCATTGTAAGCTTTGGTTTTTTATTTGAAGACTTATTTACTGATCATGGAATATCCTCCTGGATCATATACCCGCTTCTTACTTTCGACATCTTGAGGTGATCTTGAGCTTCTGCCTTCACCTCATATTTAAACACATTCAATGAGTAGTAAAAGTGTTCTGAATTCCTTTTGAAGCTTGAGTATTTCAAAAATGCTTGGCCCTTGGTGAACCAGATGGACGTAAGAAAAATGGCAACACCAAAATTGAGGGGTCAATTTACGACAGCTATTCATATTTCTAAAATGTACGAGGTTACCATTTGTTTGCAACAAGAACCAACATTTTAAAATACCATTATGATGTCTACATAAATTGTATTATGTCAAACCTACATAATCTATAGATATTTGTTCACTTGATAGTATCCTCATCCCGTGGCATGGATTGCAATGCTTCCTCCCATTGTTGTTGCTTCCCTTTAATCCCCGTTTCAAGTTTCCCTTCTAGTTCTTTTACATTTTCTTGAAAATTTATACAAAGTTGTTCTCTACCCTTAAGTTTCACATCCACGTTTTGCATGTTCTCCTCCTAATGTGTCTTAAAGGAAATGTGTAAGTTTGGAATTTTTGTAAGGTATGTGGTTGTTTTTGGTTGCTAATGCAGATATAACATCACCATGTGTATAAATATATTTGTTAATGATTGAGCTTATTTAAGGAGTTCCCCTTGAACATTTGTTTTTTCTATTCTCTCACTTCCTATCAGATTAACAAACCACATTTTTCTCTTGATACATTCCTCACTGATTAAGTTTTCTCCCTTTACCATCACACATAGTGAGAATGAATACTATGTTCATTGGAATTTCAGAAGAGCCATCAACCCTTGTATTGATACCAATTTGTAAAACATCCCATACCTCATTCATGGTGTGTACTTGTGCTTCAACAAGTCCTCTACGTTAGTGGATTCCCCTTGCTACCTGTTTTATTCCAAGCCTTTTAACAGTATGTCCTAGCTGAGTTGGGGATGCAAATAGATCATGAATCTGCTCGATTTAAAAAAAACTCATTCTTTGAATACTAAAACTTTGTCAAGGGACTATAAATCGTGGGTCCCTCTGCCACATTTGTTACACTTATTTCCACAATCACAAACCTTTCCGGTTTCGAGATAATGATGGAAGGATAGTTGTGGTTATCACTCTTAGCCTCCGCACATGGAGGTAAAAAGGGCGCCCCGGGGGGCGCCCTTACGTGACATCAGCTGGGCTAAAAACTCCCCTTCGCGCACATGCAATTGGAAAGCGGAGGCGGAGGCAGGGGCGGGTAAATTTAAATTTAAATTTAAATTTTCCCGGAAGTAATCACCAGCCTTTGAGGGGAAGAAGAGGCTACACGTATTGAAAGCTTAATCGCTGTCCGAACTGGTAGTTATATCATTTAATTGCCTTATTTTTTTTTGCCGCCAAGGAAAAAGGGTAACCTGAGCTGCCAGTTTTGTACTGTAGCTGTCAAATTTCGTTAGAAAGCATCGGTGCCTGAAGGCAAGCCCAGGCTGTAGGTGGGTCTGCTGGAAATGCGCGAAAATTGAGCTCAGGGGCGCCCTCGAGCGCGCTCGAGGGCGTTTTTTCCCTCCATGTGCGGAGGCTATCTTAGGTGCGAGTGCAATATCTCCCGTAAAGTTGATTGTAACCTAACACGCAATGCCTCAATCTTCGCGGCCTCCATTCAAAATACCTGTAAAATACTTCAACTCATGTAAAAGAAGTCTAGGTCAAAAAAACTAGTCATACCCTCCATAGACGGAGCATATTTGGTGGTATTATTTGTCTAGGAATTTCACGTAATACCTTCTCATCCATATTTTGTGATCCATCAAAGTATCCATATGATCGTTTGGATGCACATTGCATCCCTTCTAGATGAAATGACACTGAAGGGACATGGTCTATCAATGTAAATGATTACGCTGGAGTTGATTGAGTGTCATGGCATTGATGTTGGTCATGTGTCATTGATATTTCGGCTGCTGGACCAGAAAATGGCTCATGTTTCCCTGCTACCATAAAACTAATAAGCAAATTTTGTATGAAATTTCATCCTTGACTGCTGGAGTGAATTTCATTAGCAACTGTGCTAGAAGTAGTAGGAATCATCTTAGCCAACATATGCAAAACAAACTATTCAACGGTAGCATACATCCTTGGTTGTTATCTCAGTTTTGGAGTACAATATTTATTTCAACATAAAATAAGAATGCATTTAATAACATCTCCATAAGGAAAAGATATGAAAGGAGTGCCAAGAAATGTTGGAAAAGGATAGGGAATGTGACTGAATATCCATATACGATAGTGCAAGGAGTATGTCATTTGCCACACTCATCACACCCCCTAACTCAACTTGTTTCCTGTCCTTTTGCAACAGATTAATTTGGTTCAGAATCTTTCTTGGATTCACATTCTAGGGTGCCTATACAGATGGATCAGAGGTTGACTGCATACTATTGTGTTACAGTTGTCTCCCTACAGAATCCTCTTACCTTCATGATTTTTTTCCAACGGTTAAATTATTTATTTTTATCTATTGTTATTTGGCCATGCCATGGAGGAATAGGATATAATAGGATGGGGTAGGAAAAAATTATACTAATATAGTGTTGTGGAATATTCTTTAGAGTAGTGATGTAAAGCCAGGTGCAGTAAAGTGGTGCATGAATATTGGGCAGCGAATGTGGCTCCTTTGAGCTCAATTCTTTTGTCAACAAACTATATCATTTCTCACAGCCTCGATTGCTTTGATTGTAGAGATGTTATAAAATTTTGTATAGTTGTTGATCACTTACTCCCGGTGATGTTGGATCACTTCCCTAATCCTATGATTTCTCATAAGCCTGTAGTGTTGTCTCTTAGCTTCTTGGGAAAAGAATACCTCCTACCATTCCCATTGTGGCTCTGAGGTTTCGATTGCTTTAAATTTATGTCATTCTTCATCCCATTGTATTTCATCTTGAAGATATGATTGGAATGCTCTGATGTGGACATCCCCTGCAATCAAATGGTTGGGATTCCATGTTGTCTTCGTATCTATAAAGGCATTATAAATGTATAATTCACAGTATATGTTTTTTTGGGAGGGGGTAATGTAAAGAAAATTTCACAGAAGTGCCTACCTAACTGCTTGAAGTGGATGGGAAACCTCAAACCTTGAGTTGAGAAGTTCAATCTAGTAACAAATCCACTTCTCTTTTAGGTACACTACGTAGAACTTGGCAAGTTCTCTACAGGAAAGCATCTATGCATTGAGTTCTGCTATTTTGACTAAGTCTTATTGTATGGTTTGAATAACACTATCTTTTTCCTCAAGCTCTTTCTCATGCTCTTGCTCAACTTATTTTAACCTATCTTCCAAGGATGCAAACTTGTCTTGTTGGTGTAAACTGAAGTCCATTTCCCTTTCCCTCAGAATATTGAGTTTCTGAGGAGAGATGTAGCCTTCTTCTATATGTGGCTTAGCTAGTTCCTTCCACTTATTGCATTATGTTTTCATTTGTTCTATATTGGTTGTGATATTTTCTATTTTATTGATTGTTATTCAGCTGGCATTGCAGTTGGGGCTTCTTGGAGAATATGCCCTTGGACGTCGGGATGCAGGTCTTCCTTTTGTTGAATTGGAATTGTCTCTAACTCCCCTGGTATCTTGGGGGGTACTTGGATTTCTTGTTGAACCTCCTCCTCGATTAGAAATTCCTCTGTTTCCTAGGGTGCATTAGAGCTTATTTTCAATTTCTTGTGGTATGGGAATCATTTTTGCTTTCCCTACTTCCTGTTGAATTGATGTTGTTTCATTCTCTTTTGGTAGGGAAAGTTCATTAGGGGTCTCTTCTTGTGTGGCCGGTGGCATTTCGAGGTCTTGAGATATTGAAGGTGCCTCAGTAGTTGGAAGTTTTGGGGAAATAGACATTACGTCCCTTTCATCCTGGCAGGATGATTTTCTTCGATTGTTGTAGTTTCCACTTCTCCAGTTTCTAAGTCCATGGCTTGGGTCAGCGATGTTGGGACACTGGAAGTTGTTGCGGCTTTGTGATTCTACTTTAAATGGTTGCTTCGATGCTTTGGTAATTTTTCCGGTGAGACTAAGGATCGCTTCAACTCCTTCTTCTTCCATTCAAGTGTTGGATTCTTGGGAGGTGGTTTCTTTTTCTTGTTTCTCCCTTAGAATTTTTCCTCGATTATGCTCTGCTAATTCTTTTTGCGGGGGGTTTCTTCCAAAGCTAGAGGCTTGTTTCTCAATAAAATCCTCCCAATTTCCTCGCGGTTGTGCTTGTTGGAATGTGTTTTTGACTGACAGAAATATTAAACCATGGTGGGACACCTAATTGTTCTTACAGATTTGGTGTTGTTTTGTCATGGTTTCCAATTATCGAAGAAGAAAATATGGCACATTGATATGGTGGCTCCACTGGAGGTGTGCCAAAAATAACAAGTGATAGTTCATGCAAAAAGATGCTTGTCATTTGCAGGTAATGTACCTGATAATGTGTTGTATGATAGTGCGCCAAGGTCTTGGAAGTGACATTTGATTAATTTCTTGCCTAGTTTCTACCAGGTCCTCATCAGGTGCGAGGAAGTTTCCGTTTGTCGTCATATTGTTCTTTCTTTGAACCAATGTTTTCCCTCACAATTGAGCCTTGTGTCTTGTGTAATGGTCTCTTCTCTAACAAGGACTGCTAGGCCCTGTATGTTGGTCTTTCCGTCCCTCAGATTTTATGCAAACTTGTTCATGAGGGAAAGTTTGTGATTTTGAATTTTCTGGAAAACCATAGCCACCCTACTTACCAAAATATTTTTTCCACTGATTTTCCAACACCACTTCTACCGGGCGCGGCTCATGCTTGTTCAAATCACCCCCCATGGTTTCTGCGTGAAGAGCTTAGCTCGCTACAGGGATTTTTAATATGGAATGGGACTACGGCTTAGGATTTGAACGATGGGATTCATGGTTCGACGTGGGAACAATGGTGTGGAGTGCATGCATTATGATCTAGAGTGGAGGCGATGTCAGATGGTTAGATACACTGATATATGGAGTTAATGATGTGATATGCGGTGGGTGTGGCAACTGCAGTTGGAATAATGAATTTGTGGGCCGATGATTTCCATCCGATCGACATGGAGATATCATAATTACTATAGCCTTAATTAAAAATTATTAATACGTTACCTTGAAACGTGTGAGTTGATGTGAAATAGGTTGTATTTGGAATGCTTTTTCATGCTTGTTATGTTGACATAGCTTGTTGAATGGCGAGCCTTATTTCCACTGTCAGAGTGCATGACTCTCCATGGGATAAGGTATGGTGATGTACATGATACATCCTTTTCCGGCAGTTTTCGATAACTCCGATTCCGACATTTTTCATGCCATCCATTAAAATGCCTCCGCCGTTGGACTGATTTCGAGGATCGCTGAGTTGGCAACCCTGCGTCATTATAAGCAATTTGACTGATTTCGAGGATCGCTGAGTTGGCAACCCTGCGTCATTATAAGCATGGGACGGTTGTTTCAAATGCGGCTCAGTTTCAAATTCAAATTCAAACATTTGAGCATGACCTTTTCTAGAAAATAAATTCTCCTATTAATAACAATGTTTATTTTTTAAAATACTTAGCTTTAATTTTTCTGTTTATACACAGCATTAATAAAAAATTTTATGTCCACGAAAAAGTAGAAAAACATTTATTTTTATTAATTCTTTTAATACAGAAAAATATTTAGTATTGAAATAATATTTAATTACATTGAGTGTTTATGGGCCACTATATTGGATTGTGATTCATATTTTTATTTTTATTGTGTTTACAATTTCTTTCAAATTTATATTGTAGTGATCGCAACAATAATGCCTAATATGCTTATTACAATGTACTAATGCTACAACAATAAATTTGTAAATAAATAGGTTATAAACTATTAGTAATAGTAATTAATTATTATAGTTATGAAGATGAATGTCTCTTTAATAGTGGATGGCCCAACCATATTTAAGGCGGCCATATCCATTGTATTTCATAAATCAAAATATATTATTCTTATCTTATTCAATATGAGAGTTGGATTCGACTATTAACCTAGTGAACGGATACGTTCACTGCATTTGGTATCAGAGCCGGATTCGGCTCCTTCGACCTGAGCTCGGATTCGGCTCAATATCAAAGCGGATTCGCTCCTACACTCTGAGCTCGGACTCGTTTCATCAATCTTTGCTCCGCTCGCTCTACTGCTGCTTACGTTCTCTTCACCTGAGGCCACACCCCACGCCCAACTCTACACTCCTTCCGCTGCTCCATCTCCCCATCACCGCAACGTGCTGCTCACTCCTCCCATATCCATCGCCTTCCCTCCCACTCCATTCGTTGACCATCATCTTTGCTGCTCCACGAAACTTCCTCTTCTCCTCATCATTTGTTTCCCATCATCTTCGCTACTCCACACTAACCCTTCATCCTACACGTCCACCCGCTCTTTCTTCCCCACGCTTTTCATCTGCACCAAACATTGCACCATACTTCCCTGCCTCCATCCATACTACCCCGCATCCCTCCATCCTCCATGCCTGCTCCGTCCATGCAGCAGCTTCCCTCTGCCATTCCGCGCCCACGCTAATTCACCTCCATCCTTCTCAATCCTTCGCTCCTCACTTGCCCCATATCCTCACCCACCGCGCGCCTCCCCCGTGCTTCTCTCTCTTTCCGCTCCCGCCTCCCCTGCTGTTGCGCCCTCCCACCTGCTCCAGCACCTTGTTCCAAATTCACCCGCGCCCTCTGCATACTCCGACCTCTACCGCGCCCTCCTCCTCCGTGCATCTCCTGCGCCCTTCCCCCTCCACGTGCACCCTACCTCTCCCCATTACCATTCCGCCCTCTCCAACCCCCGCCACCATACTGCACAGCGCTCTCACCCTCGCTGCACTTTCCCCACGCCATCCCTACCAGCCACTGCACCTACCTCTATTCTCCTCTCCCGCCAGTCCTCTCGGCCAACGACCAATCTCATTCATGTATCCAGCCCTGCACACAAACAAAAATTATAATATTATAATATTTCAAAATTTTTCAAATATTAATAATACTAATTATTATTTTTAATATTGTTAAAAATAATAATATTATCAATATATATATATATATATTATTATAAAAAAAAAAAAAGGTTATTGTACAAGGTCGGGAAAGCAAACAAAAAATTAATATCCCCCTTTACAAGACCTATGGCGTCATTCAATGAAGAATTGATCAAGCTTTTTGAACAAATCAGTAAGGATATAATTGAAATAAAAAATTCTATTAACAATTTAACACTTACAGAAAATGAAGATGTATGTGAAAATTCCGTAGAAGAAGCCACTAAAACTGAGGTAAAAGAAGAAGATGTAGTAGACCATTATGTCAACCATGATGAAAGTAATGGCATTGATCAAGATAATATGCAAGACAAATATACAGCACATCCTATTAATCAAGAAACCAACAACGAAATATTTGACAAGGAGAAAGATGATCTTGACCAAGATTGTGATAAGAGACAAGCCGGTGTTGATAATAATAAAAATAATAAATGCAATGGCAAGGAATGGATCCTACAATGTGCAGAAGAAGTCAAGTCTAAGAAAGTAAATATTCCAGATTCAACCTATACCCTAACTATCCTCTCACCTCAAAGGAATCTCAATGGAAGTTATATGGTGATTTCAAATCCAAGAATGTTATATGACGATTGTGAGACCTCATCTTACAAGACAAGTAGAAGGGGAATAACATAGGATGACATCCTAAATATGCTTGGACTAATATCAAGGATAGAAGTGACGGAGTCCAGTGTCCACCTAGATGGTAAAATTTTCAAACAAAGCATTAATATAGTTAGGCTTTCAAACCAAATCCCACCTTGTGAGCAAAGTACGGATTTCTTCACAAGGATCAGAATGAAGAACATCATTTGGAACAACTATAATATTTATCAGACACAAGATAATACCGGTGTTCTTATGCACATTATAAGCACAAATAGCCCATTCAAAGGAACTGACACAAAATGTTTTGGGAATAACAACACGGAAATAGTTAAGGTCATAATGTATGCTGAGCATGTTCAATTGACGAAAAACATAGTTAAAAGAAGCAATCACACAAGTAGAAAAAACGTAAACAAAACTTCGCCAAGTTCATACTTAATGCAAATACCAAGACAAAATAACCCAAAGGAGGCAATGGTCGTAATCAAAATCGCATCTCTCAAGTCATCAGTGCGACATAGAGCCAGAATAAAAGACGTCATGAGAAACTCAGCTTTGAGGACAAAGCTTTTCCAAGGGAAAGGCAATGCTACAACAATAAATTTGTAAATAAATAGGTTATAAACTATTAGTAATAGTAATTAATTATTATAGTTATGAAGAGGAATGTCTCTTCAATAGTGGATGGCCCAGCCATATTTAAGGCGGCCATATCCATTGTATTTCATAAATCAAAATATATTATTCTTATCTTATCCAATATGAGAGTCGGATTCGACTATTAACCTAGTGAACGAATACGTTCACTGCAACTAATTACATTGGGTTTCACAGTTTTTCTTATGTGCATTAAAATTTACTAGCCAAAAATAGAAGCTAACCGTTCCAACATCGTTTGCATGAAAGGCCATCCAGCAAAACTGACAAAAAAGGAGCAAAATCCGGAACAGAATATGAAAAATCGTTCCAGGTATAATGTGTAATTATGAATATAATATTTACATACGAGCATGTGTCATATTATCGTTCAAGTTTCTCTTAATATATATTATTATAATATATTACTTCAGTGATATATATAGGCATACTAAAGAAATGTAGATAAAGTAAACCATATTATGAAATCATATTATAAATTTGTTTTTTATGACAAAATATATGTATATATAAAATAAATATAATTCCAACTCTATAATATATTAAAAAATGAAAAGTTGAAACAAGATATTATAAAAGATATTTTATATACTTATAAATAATATTATAACATTATAAATAAAATATAAAATTAAATAAATAAAATAATGAATAAATTAAAATGAAATTTTGATATATATTTAAAAAATGAAAAGTTGAAGCAAGATATTATAAAAAATATTTTATATACATATAAATAATATTATAAGATTATAAATAAAATATAAAATTACAATATACTATAGTATAAGAATAATTAAAATAATTAATAAATTAAAATGAAATTTTGATATATATAGAGAGAATGATAATAAATATAGTAAAATAAAGATTATGATAATTAACTTGAATAAATTTAATTACTAATTTTGTGTATAATAATAGTAATTTAAAGGAAGTCAATTAATACAATTAATTGAGTCAACTTTTATCACAAGCTTAACTCAAACTATAACATTGAGAAAATAATTAATTAAGGGTGGAAAGCTTATTTTGATGTTGAAAACAATTTTAAATTACCGCATTTTATATATTGGAGTCAACTTTCAATCCCAAGTTTAACTCAGACTATAACATTGAGAAAATAATTAATTGAGTGTGGAAAACATATTTTGATGTGGAAAACAATTTTAAATTATTGCATTTTTTGATGTGGGAAAAAATAAATTGCTCTTTGATTCTTTTGTCACTCTTCTTATCTTATATGGATGATAGGTTTGGGGCTGTAACATCTCTAGAGAAGCACGGAGAAAATCTAACAATTAAAAGCAATACATCCTTTCTTATCTTCAAAGAAGTCGGTCTTTACCCCATCAAAATTATAATTATGGATAGGTACCTATTGTACAAGTATAATATAACTAACATGAAAGATGTGGTTTTCTAAAATTGTTTCAAACTCCATTCAAAGTCACCTGCAAAGTGAGACTGATTTCAAAGGAGGATGTCACTTGGTAGAGTATTAATACTATCAAAAATATTATTACATGTAAATTTAGGGAGAAATTATGGTGCCACATATTATTAAAAGATAAAAGAAAATTAAGATACCATAAAGGGGTTACTAACCATAATCTAGAAGATAAAAATTTAATTTTTTATTATAACTAGTGTAAAAAAGAAAATCAATATTACTAAAATAAAAAAGAATTCTCACAAACTCCATAATGAAGCAAGGTGGTGAATAACTCTTAAGAGATTGTGGGATGAAAGAATTTGTCTTCTTTGTGATACTAAGAAGGTGGAGGAATAAAAATGCTTTCTCTTGAAATGTCTGGTTTTGCATGTGCCTACATTAAATCTCAACTTCAAAATATTTGAAACAATATTAGCATTCCTACCTTTTTAACCCATTAAAACTATGAAAATTTAAAACAACTTTCTAATCTTTACGAACATAGGAATACAATTCTAAAACAAAACAATTAATTCATTACCATTTCTTTTACAATTCAATGATTCAATAAAACAAATCTTAATCATTTCAACCCAATTTCAATAAAAATTGAAATTAAAATTTAATGCATTATAAATATTTAACTTAAAGTAAAAGTTAAGATTTCCTAGACACATAATAAATAGATTTCAAACACACTCATACTATGAGTTCATCCTCTGGCTTCATAGATGTAGAGTTATATAATGGTCTCTTAAACATAAAGATATAAAAGAAAGATAACTATGAGCAATTATGTTAGTAGTTATTTTTGTTTCTTTATTGTTTTTGTTATTTTATTTATATATTATTTGTTTTTTAAAGTGGGTCGAGATGATTTTTTTAATAAATTCAATATATTAAAAAAATAATTTCTAATAACTTTTTTTCTATATAAAATCAAAATTGTTTATATCATTAAAGGACTTTAAAATTTAAATAAGAATGGATTTGAATGTATTTTGATGTTAACATTAAAAATAAAAATAGAGATACGAAGACCTCATGCAAGTAAGAAAACTATTTCTACATTGATAGTTTCTCTTCTATGTTTTATAAATTTGGAACCTATATCAACAGGCTCAAATGAAGCGTGAAATTTGATATTGCAATTGAAATTTGAAGTATTATGTACATATATGTCACATGTGTACAATTTACTTTTTAGGGGAGTGCATTATATTATAATGGAAATTTGAAATATTATATACAACTATACATCACATGTGCACAATTTAGTGGCTAGGGGATTGCCTTGTTAGCTCAATAAAACAATGAGAAGCATCTTTCTCAATCCATAAAGATATATGAGTTGGGAAACAACTCTAGGTTCACTTTCTCATTGAAAAAATTAATGATAAAAATATTTAAAATTGGTAAAAGGGTTGGTGAAAGGTAATGTTACCCAATTATGACATGTTAGTTGCAAAGGAAACCTGAAAAATATAAATATGATTACCAAAAATAAATATTAGAGGTACCTACACAACATTTTAGAACATGGGGTAAAAAAAAATGAAATGTAGACAATCCACTTACCTTCCAGAATATATAACTTTTATTTATGGAAAATTAATATAACTACAAGGAAAATATGTTCTCCTTAAATTGGTAATTTTTTTTCTTCTAAAACATGATGCATTGTTCACGCTAGGCCCTGGGTTTGGTATGTAAAACATTGAAATTCTTAGAAAAAAAATTGTAGAGTAATCCATACACAACTACCTCTTCTAAATAATGGAGTACACAATCTATAAGAATCACGTGAAGAGATGCAAAGGTTGAATAGAATCACTGGGGCAATGTGGTAGGCAAATTGATTTTGCACTTCGAGAGAAAAAATCCTTGTAAGAATAATTCAATTATAGTTGGAGAAGGTTAGCCGATTTTCTTTTTTGTTATTCTTCGAAAATATTACTGAACAAGTAGTCAATTCAAGAGAATATAATATAATGCAATGGAAAATATGACACATCACCTAGATTTCTTCTTTGGTTTTCTCTAGTTGACCATCTTTGTGGAACAATTCATATTGATTGTTACTTTGATGACAAAATGTCACAATAGAATCAATGGATCCAATGTAATCGGTAATCTCCAATGTAGTTATTACAACTATTATTGTGTCTAGTGAGAGACATATGTTTTAACAAACTTTTTCAATTTGTTAAATTGATGTTCTTGTATCTATTACAATAAAATATTTTGCATATCCTCTTTCAAATGAGGTATTGTGTCAAAGGATAAATGTTTTAATACAAATGATCATTCCACATGTCAAGTGACGAACAAATCCTAGTATCAGTTCATTTGCAACATTTACTGTTATAGTTACTTATCCGTGTTTGTGAATGAGATAAACATGGAAAAGCTCCTCTTTTTTCAAAGCATACACAACTAACACCACCCTCAATGACTTTATTTCGTCTATGTGTGCTTGGTTGCACAATAAAACATGGTGTTTCAAGGGACTGTGAGTTGAAATTAAAAAGAATTGTGGTTTTATAACATTGTACTATATTTTATGTTGCTATGTCTGTATTCTATATTTTTAGGGTAACAAGTTATATATCGTTTTCAAAGGGTTTTTTAACTTTACACAACAAAACAGAAAAAAATGATGCCTAAATTTTTTCTAGTATGTGTTTCGAATAGACTAGTAACTGGGATAATTTTTTAATGATCTGATATACAAGAACATTAAACCAATCCAAGCTCAGGTATGTCCAGGAAAAGGATTACAAATAAAATTGTCAAGGAAATCAATCACTCATCTTCGTGATTCTTAGAGCATTTGTTCCCTTGGCCTAGATTTCATAATGAAAATATTTTCTGTTAATGTGCATGTGCTCGAGATCCAGGCCAAGAAAATGGCTCTGCATTGTCTTGTTAATGATCTAATTCCTCGTATATATTTTTGTTCACTATGGGGAAGGAATCCATTATTTGTTCATCTATGAAATCAATTTTCTCTAAATGGGAGTTTATTGCCTTTGATTCAACTGAAAACCCAGGGGGGTTGTTAACAAGGTGGAATGAAGCAATTCAATTAATTAATACTTTCTTCATTTCTCTTAGTTTTTTTATCGAGGTGGACTCTCTGTGTTTAGGTAGAACTTTATCCATATTTAATGTATATGGCCCATATAACAACGGGGTTTTGTTGGCCTTTGGTACCTCTCCTAGTGCCCCTCATTATAACCGATCATTTCGCACCTTCACTAGCTAAACCCAGTGGATTGATGACCATCTAGATCGATATATTTTGGAATACCTTTTTCTATTTGAGTGGAAGGTCGCTAGGTCAAAAGGAATTTTCACACATGCAGATTTGGAAAACGTGTACATATATAAAATCCCATTGTTAGCAAAATCATCCCACACATGCACCCACAAAATTTTGCGTTTAACTTAGTTGTATGATTTGATATTCTTAAATAAATATACTCGCATTTTGGGTTGTTATTAAGCACACCAACATTGTTCAAGGATCCTTAATTATACATGGTTTTGTATGCATTGTACATGGTTCCACTCACATTGTTCACAATGACATTAAAATTCTCCATGGTTCCATAAACATTCATCATGGTTCGACCCCTAAAATGATCATTTTCCATGAATTTTGTTCAAGGTTCCTTGTAAGGTTCCACCACCTCATGAACATTACTCGTGGTTCCACCACTAATGCTCATGATTCCATAAATAGAGTTCATGGTTCTGGACCAACAATGGCCATGGTTCCATTAACTGTGTACAATATTTAACCACCAAATGCCCAAGATTCCACCACCAAATATGTACATGGTTTCATCAACTCTAACTTTGTTATAGATTATTCCACCACCAAATTCACACTTCCACTGACATTGTTCAAGGTCCCTTAATTGCATGTGGTTTTGTATGCATTATACATGGTTCCACTCACATTGTTCGTAATCCCATCAAAATTGTCCATACATACACTCACTGTAGGCATGCTGATAATTCTGACATTGTGTGTCATGGAAAGGATGCGATCGGGAACCCTCAAAATTTTAACTATGCACCGCATTTGTCATCAGATATAAGAGTTGCTGTCGAACAAATGATTAAAGATGGTTTCAATGTTACAATGGTTTGGGATAAATTCATATTTGATGTAGAGCAAAAATCTGGTGAGTTGTTTACAGTGGTAACTCGAGATACCTTGATGACAAGGTAAGACATTTTAAACATTTACAACAATATAAAGAGGAAATAATATGTGAAGGATGATAGAGATCCAGTTAGTGATACATGTTGGTACAACCAATTTCTTGATAAATTTTTCTACTACCAAAAGCAAGATATAGTGCAAGGAATTCCATTCATTATAGGTATATAGCCAAGTTGGATGCGTTCCATGATGGTGATACATTCACACAATGATGTTATATCAATGGATTCTACTTTCAGCACGAATATGCATGGGGTGCGTTAATGTTTATTATAGCTCTCATTTATTTTCACTTTTTAAATTTAATTATTTTATTGAATATATAATTCCAATTGAGTTCTTTGAATGTAGTACCAACTATATACATTGATGGTATTCGACAAACATTGTAATGGTGTCCCTATAGCGTGGATGATTTCATCACGAAACACCATTGGGGATATCAGTAAATGATTGCCAGCACGATTTACTGTTGGATTGAAAGAATGTTAAGATTGGAATGTTCGAGCCTTTATCACAAATGATGCTTCAACTCAAATTGAAGCATTAAAGTGACATTATTTTTAAGAGGCATGAAAAAACAATGTTACATTAAAATATATAACTTATACCCTTCTGTTGTAATGTCATTTTAGGAGGGTAACCAATTCCACCATATTATTGTGCGTTTGGCATGTGCATCGAGCATGGATAAATAACATCTAGAACAAAGTTTGTGGAAAAGAAAGGCAAGCGCAAATTTATCATTCTCTTGGAGAAATTATGCACTCTTTCCATGATGATGAATCTGTGCAAGAAGCAGTTAAGAGGATGCTTGAAAAATTCCAAGATCAAAAGAAATTTATAAAATATTTCCAGAACACTTGGTTAGCAAAAAATAAAATATGTAAGTGATTTTTAGTGTCCATGTATGTATATATTTTATGATGACATGCATTTAGTCAATTTTTTTATGCTTGACATTTATTTTTTATTTCTTTAGATATGTGGGCAAAGGCTTATCACAAATTTCCTCATTCAAATCAAGATACAAACAATGCCATAGAATGCTTATGATATTCTTGGTTCCACCAACGTTGTTCAAGGTTCCTTAATGACACATGGTGTTGTATGCATTTTACATGGTTCCACCTACATTGTTCATGGTTCCACCAACAATGCTCATGGTTCCACCAATGCAACAACCTGCAAAACAGTCACAAAACCTTCCTCAAACCAATTTAACTACAAATAAAAGATTGATATTCATTAAACAATGTAACATCAAAGTGTAACAAGATTTGCAATAACATAAAAAAATCTATTTGGAAAGGGAAGAATGTCCAATCTTTATTGATAAATGCAGTAATTACATAAAGCTATACCTGTCCTGCACCACACCGTTGTAACCTGACCCTGAGCTCATGCTCCTCTCTCTTGATTATGAATTCTTTCAACATATCCTTCTCCACAAATTTGCTCCTTTAGGATTGGTTTCTCAAGCCCCTCCCCTTGTATTTATGGTAAGGCTAGGAGGTTGGGCTCGAAAGTCAGTTGGCTTGGGAAGTTGGGGTAGTTATGATACCTACCTCAACTAATCCCAATTCGTGTGTTTAATATATTTTTCAAGTTTTCTTAAGACACCCGCGACTGTGGTATAGGACAACTAGTGAGTCACTCGCTACTATCCTAACTTGCATCTAGCGGGTGCAACCTTTTAATTGATACCCGCGGGTTGTCAATGTGGACACCCGTGGCTAACCCGTTGGTTGTTAAGCATAAGATTCGTGACTATGCTTAAAAGTAGGCAGAGAAAGATGATTTTAATGAAGGGATTGCAAGGCTTAGTTCTAGGTCATCTAGGGTCAAGGTAAGCTCTTCCATCCATAGTGTCCTTTTGTGTGATCGACATGGCAATGTGGTCACGGATGGAGAAGTGCTAATTTGATCGATAACATCAAGACTATCTAAATGGAGTGCAAGGTTTTGTGGATTTAGGGGCAGCCTTGAATTAAGCAACAAACAAACACATAAGAGCATAGAAAAGAGGTACAACTCTAGACACTCAGAAAGAGCTAGATATATGAGGTCGTGTAGTGGCAGGAATGATGGCCATGAACTTGGAGACATGAGGCAAGTGCTTGGGTTTTGCGATTCTGGTCTTTATTTTAGTGTGCACCGCAGTTGTTGATATTAGATCTCTTGATTTTTTTGGCAAAGCGTGGCATGTGGTGTTAGATTCCTGTTAAGTTTGCATACAGGGCTATAGAAAATAAGGGAAATTGGAATGACCAAAGGGAACCTGCAACCAGAAGTCTCCTTAAACGCAATTTCTCGATCTCATAAAAGTGGGAGAAGTAAAATCATAATCTTATCCAAGCATAAGAGGATCAGTCATATGAGAATACTGTTGGTGTCCATTTTGTCACTATTTTTTATCATCAAATCTACTATGAATGGCGTTAATTTCATTATTTTTGATATAATAAGTTATTCTTTCCGCCATTCAGGTTCAGCCCATCAAACAGACCAGGTATGCATGTATTCGTTTTTCATATGAATTTTAGTCAAATATCGTTATATTACGATTTATCAATAAAGTGACATTTCCAGTCATGCATGGCATTTAGTTTTGATCTACAGGCTGTGGTTTTTCAAATGACCCTTCATTCAGACTGCGTGTTTATATTTCCAATGTTAATTCGCGTCCAGCTCGTCATTCAGCCTTGCATTCAGCTCGCGAAATCCACGGTTGGCATGCTTCGGGCCATTAAAGATAAAAATGGGCACGTGGGTTCTGTTTGCCACGCGAGGGTCATGGTTGATGAGCTCTGGTTCTGGAAGATTCATCCCCAGGCCTGCTAAACTCAACAGCACATCCTAACTCCATGTAAACACTCCACACGCCAGTTCTCTTGTCCGTTCAGCCTGGAATCACGCACGCCCATTCACGCCGGTGTTTTGGAAGAGTTCGTCCGTCCATGCTCAGCCTGCCAACACAACGCTTCTCCCACGTCAATTCTACAGCAGCCCTCTCCTTCGTTCGTTCAGTTCAACAACGCACTACCTCTCCACCCACGTCAAAGGAAGATCGACGCTGTAGCTGCCTCGTGAAGGAATCGGCCCCGTGAAGCCTGGTGTATGATCCCTGCGTTGTCACACATCACTTAAAGCAGTCGGTTACAGCCATAAACGCCTCTTTTATTAGAGAGGTCGACTTTGTCGACCTTCTCATCCATTGTAATTTATAAATAGATGCTTGTATATAGAAACAGAGTTAGTCGAGTTAGTCTGTAGACAGAGTTAGAGTTAGAAATTATCAAGAGTAGATAGCAGACGTTTTTGTAATCTTCTTAAGTTAATGGAAGTTCCAGTTCGTTGATCCTCTGAGTAACTAAACCAATTTCATTTTCCATCTCTGATTGCTGGGAAGGGCCCCTCATCAATCGGAGGTTTTTCCTTTGTTTTCTGTATTTTCTTTTATGCAAATAGTTAGTTTATTTTCCTGTATATGTAATTAATTTCATTTTTCTGTGCATGATATTTATTTCTTCTCTGTAATTTATACTATGCTGCTAACATAGTTTGTGTTTACAGAATTAGTAAATTATCGACCAATAGTATAGTTTTGATAGTTTAATTTCAGTCTTTTATAATTATATAGTTTGTTTTCTAATCTTCTGCAATTAGATAGGACTTAGTTAGTTGTTGTTTCCAGCTTAGTTCTGATTAGAATTAGTTTCATTAGCTTCTTCTCTGTAGCTGTAGGTTAATTCTCTTCTCTCATCTCAATCTTGCTTTAGCATATCATAGGAATAGTTTATATCTCCAACAACGATTAGAATAGGTTGCTTTCTATTATCTTAGCTTCTCAACAAGTCTTCTTACTAATTTCTCTGCATTGTAGGTTCATCTGCATTTGCCAGCTGACGTTAAGATCATCAAAACTACTCTTTCCCTTAGTTTAATTCATTTTCCCCATTCGGACTGTCATTCGGATCGTCGTTCGGATTTTCACTCTTTCTGCACTGTGTTATGCTTATTTCGAATTTAGTTTCTTAGGTTCTTTAACTGTAATCTTTATCTCTTCTAGTTAGTCTTCTTAACCATAATTAGGCCCTTGTTTTACATTCCATAAAGTTTTAATTAAAGTCTTGTTATCATTCTTAGTTTGCTTTAACTATCTTTTAAATTATGTCTTTCATACTTAATTTGCTAATATGTTTATGTTTCAGAACTTATTAGTCTTATTCCTAGTCTAGTTTATCACATGATCTTAAGACTTAGTTAGATTAGAGTTAATAATTTCATTCTCCAAGTATTCTAGTTTTGATAGTTTCTTCATTAAGGTTAGGATCAGTTTCTTATTTAGATAAATAATGAAGATGTTCATGGAATAGAATTTGGATTTGGAAATTAATATCTTTATCAAGTTTTCTACTTGCTTCTATATAAATATCTTTATCAAGTTTTCCACTTGCTTCTATATAAATATCTTTATCAAGTTTTCTACTTGCTTCCAAATCAAGTTCAAAAGTAAATATCTTTATTAAGTTTTCTACTTGCTTCTAGTTTTCATTAGTGTTACAACATAATTTTCCACCTTGTGAGCATCAACACTCTTTGGCCTGCAGGATCCATTTTACTGACTCAGATCCACTTTATATCCTTCAGACACATTATTTCCCTATTTTTTCCCTTGTACGCTAGCAGCATCACTACAGTGGGCGTACCCGCGAGTTGCATCACTATAGCCCACAGGTAGCATGTAAAATGGTAAAAATCACTAGTTAATTACTTTTTACTCCCAAAAAGTGGTCATAGGGTGACCTTTGGCCCTCCATTTGCCCCGAAACGCCTCGATGTGTCCTTTCACTTACCTTTGAGAGGACTATATATTGAGCACATATGTCTTATGGACGGGAGGAGAAAGGAGATCAAGAGAACTCTAGTGGATTTTTTCCCTATCTTGAGTCTACACTCATTGATCCTTGTAGTTGTGAACCCTTTATGTTCGCCTTGCAAACTCCCATCATAGTTTGAGTTTTCCATTCCATGGAGGATTGAAGTGGTGGAGGCACAAGTGGATTGACCCAGATCTTGGTTCAGATTGGTTGCTGACAAGAGGTCGTATCACATTGTACTTCTTGTTATTTATTAATAGAAATACTCATATTCTCGTCCATTAGTGTTGTGAATGTTGTTTATATTACATTGGGTTGCATTTACTTATAATATCATGGACCATTGCTATTGATGATGTTAATGTCATTTATCTATTATATGCGCTTGTTGTATATTGGTTGTCAAGACTAATTTGCAGGTTCAAGTGCACGAGTTGAAAGCTCCAATAGGGATCTACATCAAACATTTGGATCGAGGTTGGTTATTTTCTTCATTATCTTAGCATTGTCATTTATATAGCATAGCACTGAGAATTGAGTTAATTTCTGGTAGTCAGCTGTCTGTTGTGGTCCACCCCAAGCCATAGGAAGTTTTCTCCAACACAGAAATGGCGACTCCGCTGGGGAGAACATCCATTTTTGGGGATTTTTAGGCATTAGTCCTTATTTAGAGTTGCTGTGTGTCGAGTCTCTGTGTTACTGATTGGCCGTTAGGATACTCTATAGAAAACATCCTTTTTATGAGCCATTGGGCTCTTTGTTTTCTCATTTGCTTTTCCCTACCCGCGAGTGAGACTAGCTCTGCCCGCGTCTACCCGCCGCTGTCTACACTATAGCCCGCGGGTACCCGCAGGTATTCCTTCGACAATAGCGTACAACTACGGGGGTGATTGTTTTATGGCCTTTGGCTGTTGCTGGGTTGATTTTGATTGTTCCCGAGTCTTCTTTGGCCTTGTTCCTGACTGTTCCAAGCCTTGGTTGTGACCAGAACTCCTCTTTTCTCTTGGTTTTGAGCCTCATTGGTTTTTACCCACTTTTGGTTTTGTAGTTCATTCCATTGGCTGAGTCTTATTGTTTAGAATCTGCTAGGTTGTCCAAGTGATTTCCTTTGCATTTTTGTAACTGAATAGTAGGATTTTGCTTGCATTTTTCATTTCATTATATTGAAAAATACAAAAAAAATAGTTTTGCATTTTTCTTTTGCTTATAAGTGAAAAAAAATAAAAAATATTTTATGTACTGTATTTTGCATTGAGTGCTTGCTGCTTTCATTTAGATTCTGCTTGTGCATTGAAAAAATATAAAAGAGTTGCATTTTTATTTCGAAACCATTGGATTGATTTTGCATGTTAGTGGCATTGTTTTTATTGGATAGATGAGTCTAGAGTTTGATGATTTTGCATACTATTGAGTCATATACATCACCAGTTTCACGACCATATCCTTTGAGTAACCACAACCATTAAAATTAACGCTTAATCTTAAAATTGATTAGAACGATTTTATTTATAGGGTACACCAACTAGCATAGGTTTAGAGTCTTGGAATAGATCATTGTGAGTAAACAATCCAAGACTACTAGAAAAAGCATTATGTGTCTGACCAGGGAGTGGTGAAATCCATGGTATACATCGGCGTTCTTAGGAAGCTCTACTCAGACTAGAGTTAAGCACGAGGTCACGGGAGGTTGGTTGCGGAGATATCCTTCCAATACCGACTGAACGTGGGAGATATTTCTAGGGTTTGTTCATATCTGGGGGTACCGGAGGTTTGTCCTCTTGTGCTTCAGGCTTAGCTACCCTTCCCATACGATGGATTCCACCTGCGATTGTCCCCCTGAGCATTGGTTATATTGCGGTGACCATAGTTGCCTTACCTAGGTATTGCATAGGGTACTTGCAGTGGTTATATTGTTTGTGTCCTTAGTCAGATAGGGGTTGGATAGCACAGTTGTCGTTGTATAGGGACTTGACCCTGTGCACGCAGTGAAGTCTGGGGGCCGTTATAACTGATTCTGTTACCTCCGGCTACAGTTTGGGAGTCTTAATCCTCTTCTAGGTGAGACATACCGGCTCTAGTGTCGGGAGCTCATTTAGCCACTCTGTTTGTCTTCTCTTGGCTGTAGTTTCTCTAAGTGTGTGCTTTTGATTTACTGTTTTTGATCGATAATTTGGCCGTTAGGGGACGCTGTGATTTTATATTCTCTCCGGAGATATCGTGGCGCGGAGTCCTACTCTCCGCCGATCCCGTTGGTTGGATGGTTTACAGCTTGCTAAGATTTCACGCCGTGTTGCTAGGGGACGCCGGCGGGCTCCCTCCGAGTCTTCAGATTCTTACGGAACATACATCCTAGACATCATGATGGCTGCACACTCTGACATGGGAGAAATCCCTACGACTCCATTGGGTAGAGTCGAACACACTTCAGACACCCCTACTCCTCGTGAGGCATGGGGGGGTGATCCACCTGAGACCCAACCTAGTTTGTTTGTTTCGGATCCACCCGAGACTCAACCTAGCTTGTTTGGTCCGGATCCACCTCTGTTTATGGAACCATGAACATTGTTGGTGGAACCATGAGCTCTATTTATGGAATCATGAGCATTAGTTATGAACATTGTTGGTGGAACCATGAACATTATTTATGGAACCAAGAGAATTATTGGTGGAACCATGAGCTCTATTTATGGAACCATGAGAATTGTTGGGGGAACCATGAGCTTTAGTTATGGAACCGTGAGCTCTATTTATGGAACCATGAGCATTATTGGTGGAACCATGACCATTGTTGGTGGAACCATAAGCTTTAGTTATGAATATTGTTGGTGGAACCATTAGCATTATTTATGGAAGGAAGAGAATTATTGGTGGAACGATGAGCTCTATTTATGGAACCATGAGAATTGTTGGTGGAACCATGAGCATTGTTGGTGGAACCATGAGATGTAGTTATGGAACCATGAACATTATTGGTGGAACCATGAGCATTTTTGGTGGAACCATGAGCTCTAGTTATGGAACCATATAACAACAAATACAAATAACTGTAAATTAAAGAGATGCAAAGAACAAAGGGTATGCCCATTGTAGAAATGATGATAGATGGAGAAAAATGCAGTGCACTGCATTCAGAACATAGCATGAGGAATATTCATTTTTTTGGAAACTTTTTGACCCCATCGAAGAAATGGATTATAAACGATACAACACATGGGGGGAGTGTTTCCACTGGCATTGAGTCGCTGAATCAGATGCTCCAATTCTGAGTTGTCGAAGTTGTTGAGATGATTGAAAACAAGGTTGCTAATGTTTGAATCGAGGGTAAGGTCTTGAGGAAGGCCGTCTGGAATGCACTTGAATTGTATGGGGATCTTAAGCCATTGCAAGGGCTCCTTGGATTTAATGAGTCTATCGTGATTATAGTTGAAAGTAATGAAGGTGACTAGTAATCCTCTAGAGGCGATGTTCTTGGATAATTGTAGCATTGGATTCGTATGGCCTGTTGATGGGTATGACAAATCCAGAACATGATCCTTCCAGGCTATTTTTAAACTAGAAAGACTCCCCCTAAAAGTACTTTTCAAGGTGATTTTTAAACCACCAACCCTCCATAAAAAGTAGGGATTGCGGGTTTCCCATGGGTTCCATATGTCCCCATCAATTTCATAGTGAACCCATATGGCCTAAGACATGAGCTATTTTCCTTATACCATGGCCTAGGAATTTGCCACTATATGGGGATTGTTATACCTTGAAAAATATCTCCCTTACATGAGAAATATTCTGTATACAAGGATTAGTTGTGGTTTTGGGCCTTCTCGATGGCCCTTCAACGTTGCAAACTAATGTTATTATTTAAGACCCAAAATTTTGTCCATGTACCATAGCTTATGTTTTAAGAGCCATCCATGGTATTCTAGTCTTGAATTTAGTCCATAGTTGACTTCAATCCATAGTTGGATGAATATGGTTCCCTCATGGTTATTGTTGGTTGACTTTAATCCTTAGTTGAATGCCACGTTGACTTTAATCCATAGTTAATATGATTCCATTCATTTGACCTTTGATGTCTTCTTCCCCACCCTGACCTCGACCCCCAACATATTCTTCACAGCTCCAATCCCGCCCCCCTTTGAAGCATTCCTTTTTGCACTTGTGGAATCCAACGTGTCACAACCCTCCATTCTCATGTCTATCTCTATCTACCCTCATTGTCAAAAACCACAATCCCACAAGCAATCAGTCAAAGAGAAATCAATTAACCTAGAAAAAAAAATAGACCCAACAAGTATGGAATGAAATAATGGTCAACACCGATGGTTATAATGGGTTTGGCCGAAGGATGAGGGCCATGAGATTGTCTTTAGTCTTGCTCATCTCTACCAAATATTTTTGGGGTGAGTTTAAAAAGCTAGATCCATAGGTGGACATTCTTACTTAATGTTTTGAATATTTAAATCTAGTGGATGTTGAGCCTCACAAGGTTGTTCCAACCTAGAGAAATTCCAAAATAGGTAGGGTTGGGATTCTGAAAAGACTTGATCATTTTCATGTTGCAAAGAAGATTCTAGAGGATGTTAGCAGATATAAGTCTTGGGTAGGTAATGGAGGGATTTATGATCATTTTCCTATTTTGTTGCAGTTAGATGTGATGAACCATAAATATACAGTCCCCTTTAAGTTTAATCATACCTATCTAAATGAGGAAAGTTTTAGAAATTTAGTCCTGAGAAATTGTCTAAGGTATGAGCACTCCATCGGTGACTCGACTATGCATCAATTCCTAAAGAATTTGGTCCATGTTAAAAAGTTAGCAATTGAATGGGCCATAGAGAGAACTAAAGCTAATAAAAAAGACTTGAAGCTTGTTAACTCAGATTTGTAGGATCTTTTGTAGTAGAATTCCAGTGGAATATTTTAAGAAGAAGAGGGTTTGATGTTAAAAGAACTTGAAGGAAAAAAGAAAGCACTTCTAGAATTGGAAGAGGTGGAGTGGAGGCTCAAAATTCATGCTATTTGGTTAGTGGAGGATGATAATAATACAAAGTTCTTCCATAATTATGCATCATACAAAAAGAACTTTAATACTATACAAAGGAAAATTTAAGGATCCATAATTCTCTTGAAGTGGTGAATCTTTCTAATTCCTAAATTTCCATCCATAAAATGTTGGATGATATTTTTCTAAAAAAAGACAAATTTATAAGGATTTTATATAGTCTCTAGCCAATTTTGGTGATTTCCAGAGTAAAAAAAAATGTATCCCATGGAATTTGGGTGAATCAATTTAGAAAAAATGGAAATTGGCGAATCGTTTTTTTGGAAAAAAAAAGGTCCAAAAATAGCCCATGGGCTAAATTTTCCCTGATACTATCTAGGGGTTGCTTTGACCAAATGGAAATAGGGTTACATCCTTCAATGATCTAGCTTATGTAGGTAAGCAACATTTTCAATCTTTGTTTAAGGAGACCTATGCATCCATTATAGGGGAGATCGTGAAGGTTTTTAGAATGTTTCCCAATTCTTTTTATGATGATATGAATGCAACTATGGAAGCAAAGGTTACTAAAGATGAGTTAAAATTTGTTATGGGGTCTTTCAAGAAGGAAAAAAGTCCTAGTCCAGATGGTTGGACTATTGAATGTTATCTAGGTTTCTATGTTTTAGAGGAGGAACTTCTTAGGGTGATTGAGGAAACTAGTAGGTCTGGAAAAATTCTAGGGACAATGAATGCTACGTTCATAGCATTAATTCTAAAAAAGAATGATATTTCTACTTTTGAATATTTTAGGCCAATAACCCTCTGTAATCTTGTCTAAAACATTACCTTGAAAATAATTGCAAACAAATTAACTCAAGCTCTATCAAATGTCATTTCAAAGGAATAATTTGATTTTTTATTCAACAAGCAAATCCATGATGTAGTTGGGACTGCACAAGAGGGGTTGCACTGAATAAAAGTTGGGAAATAGACTAGTAGTTATGAAAATTGATCTTTCCAAGGGCTATGATAAATTAAAGTGGTTATTTATAAGATTGGTTCTTATGCAAATGGGTTTAAATCTTCAATTTGTTAATTGGATTATGGATTGTTTGGAATCATATAACTTCACAGTTTTGATAAATGGCTCTCCATCAAGGTTTTTTAGGGATTCCAGGGGACTTCGGCAAGGGTTCCCTTTGTCAACTTTCCTGTTTCTTTTAGTGCCAGAGGGACTCAACATATAATTAGCAGAAGCCATAAGAGAAGGATTTATAGAAGGCATAAATATTGCATGTTCCATTTTGGTTACAAACTCGTTGTTTGTTGATGATATCCAGGGATAATTTTAAGGACCCATACTTATTTAAAAGTGTATAAACCTTGGCGAATCTTACCAATTCTTAAAATGTCAACTATAAAATATTTGGCGATATTTTTCTAAAATTATTTCAATTTCTAAGGGTTTTATATAGTTTATATAATAATTTGGCGATTTTTAGAGTGAAAAAGTTTACTCCATCAAAATTGGGCGAAACGGGGCTTCGAAAAATGCAAATTGGCGAAACGTTTTTTGGAAAAAACATGGAAAAATAGCCCATGGGCTAAATTTTGCCCCTAAAATTATCCTTGATGATATTTTACTTTTTGGGAGAGAATTTGAGGGAACATAATTACTTCAAAACTATCCTTGACTTATTCTACAAAGCAACGGGGATGGAAATCAACATGCAAAAATCATGTATTCTGGTGAATGGCATGAGTGAACCACTACAAAGAATAATATAACGATTATTCTCTTTGAGGATTGAACCATTGAACAATGGAGTTAATTATCTAGGTTTTCACTTAAAACCTATTGATTACAAATATGTTGATTGCCTTTGGTTAATGAAGAACATTGAAGATAGAATTACATGTTGGTGTCATAGGTGGTTGTCCCAAGGAGGAAGGTTGGTGTTGGTCAAGTCTGGCTTAGAGAGTATTTGTGTCTATTGGTTATCAATTTCTCATATTCCAAACGGTGTTTTAGATAAGATTAGCAAAAAGTGCTACAGTTTCCTTCGGAAAAACATAAAAGTAGTGGAAGGAATTCCACATTTCAATTGGTCAAGGATTGCTATACCTAAGGGGTTAGGAGGATGGGACTTAAAAAATATGTATGTGCTTAGTCAAGCTTTAGCAACAAAATGCCTTTGGAGGATTTTGTTCAATAAAGGCTTGTGGGGGAAGGTGATGAAGGGTAAGTACTTACATAATAAAGAACCAAAAGAATGGATTAGACAAGAGAGAAATTCCTTTGAAGAGTCACCTCTAATGTTTGGAAAGGACTATTAAAAGCTTTCAATACTCAAAGTAATTAGGTTGCTTGGGAAATTGGCAAAGACAATAAGTTGGTAATTGGTGAGGACCCTTGGATTGGTGTTGTGGAAATCATAGGTTTTCTAAACCACTTCAATTAACTCTTTGTGAAAAAAAATTACTAGACTAGAGGATGCTTCATGGTATGTGGTTCATGGATTTGGGATCCAAGACTAGAAATTTGCTGAGGATTTGGACTTACAAGGTGACCAAGTTGTTGAATGGACACAATACATAAATGAATACATAAATGTATTCAAACATAATGCCATCTACATAAAGGATCACAATGATGAACTAAAATAGTCTAGAAACAATTCTGCTAGGGTGCTTATTGCTTGACTTGGATATGAAGCAAAAAATAGTGAAAAACAAGGAGAAGAGAGTGTGTGGTGGTGGAAAGTGGCCTGGAAATTAGTTTCCCCATAACTGTTTTGAAGTGTAGAAATCTTGGTGGATCTTACTAATTATTAAATTTCCAATTATAAATGTTTGGCGATAGTTTTGTAAAATAATTAAAATTTATAAAGATTTTATATATTTTATGGACAATTTTGGCAATATTTAATGTCAATATTTTTATCCCATGGAATTTGGGCAAATTAGTTTAGAAAAAAATGGAAACTGGCAATTCTTTTTGGAAAACAATGTTGAAATTAACCCATGAGCTAAATTTAGCCCCTAAAGTTGTGTGAATGGAGATGCATAGTAGTTACAACTTGCAAAATCAATGGGATTAATTAAATTTGACATATTGATTGGAACTCTAATTGACTAATAGAATTGTTTCTTTGTACAAATCTTTATCATTATATGTTTTATGAAGAATCTAAATAACCAGTAACAAAATGATTTTTTAAGGAAAAGAAACTCATTTAGGAAGGCTATCCTATCAAATTAGACTTTATTTTGGAGAATGAAAGAAGTCTTCTAAAGAAAAGTTCAAAGAAACTCAAAAGAGCCTAATATTGATGTCATGAGACTTTTGGTATTTTTTGATGGAGCCTATCAAGGCACTCCAATAGTTTGTGGAGCAGAGGCCATTCTCTTTCTGGATGATGCACAACATTTTTCTTTGAAATATGCAACTAGTCTTGGCACCAATAATAGAGTAGAATTGTATGCACTCTAGATCATGCTTAAATCCTATCAAGGCACTCCAAGAGTTTGTGGAGCAGAGGCATTCTCTTTCTGGATAATGCACATCATTTTTCTTTGAAATATGCACTGCTAGTCTTGACACCAATAATAGAGTAGAATTATATGCACTCTAGATCATGCTTAAAGTGGTTGTACACAAACAAGTAAGAAGGGTGCAAGCAATAGGGAATTTTAAACTATTGATGTTAGAAAAGCCATATCTCAAATTTGGCTCGACCAATGATCAAATAAGCTCTAAATAAGCTTTACTTTTGGAGGAAGGACAACTACATGGTCAAGAAACAAAGGATAATATCCTTTGGAGGTTGTTTGTATAACACTTTTCTAATGTTATTTTAAGTCGTGTTTATGCTATATTTTTTTTCTTGGAGTCTTAGTTGTCCATTTTAGGTTAAGTTTATAGTCTATTCATTGTCGTGTTAATGTAAATCTAACTTTGGATATGGTTGAATGAATGACTATATATGTTGTCTTCCGCTCCACATTATCCATGCATAGCTACAGTTATCCATGCATCAATTACAAGTTTATTTTATATTCTTTTCTTTTTATAATTGTTTATTTTGAATTTGGAAGGATGTCAAGAAAATCAATCTTGACAATTTGTCTCATTCTCCTCTAATCTAGAAAATCATACTTGCTATTCCATCCCAAATTCTAAAATACCAGCCTAGATCTAAATCCTGGGCTCTATCAAGCGCCGAAAGGGATCAAATTTACTTTACAAGATCAAAGTAACGTTACAAGATCTCCCTCATATTTACATTTTTCTTTGTTATGGAACCATGAGCTATAGTTATGGAACCATGAACATTATTGGTGGAACCATGAGCATTGTTGGTGGAACCATGAACTCTAGTTATGGAACCATGAGCATTGTTGGTGGAACCATGAACACTATCCATGGAACCATGAGCATTGTTGGTGGAACCATGAGCACTGTTCGTGGAACCATGAGCTCTAGTTATGGAACCATGAGCATTGTTGGTGGAACCATGAGCATTATCGGTGGAACCATGAGCATTGTTGGTGGAACCATGAGATAAATGTCTGCCATATTCACAAGTACATTCCACATGGGCCAAAGAATCAAATCCTTTTCCTAAACACAGAGTCTCAATCCTCTTTTAGTTTAAAGAGGAAAGCAAATAAGCCACTTCCAAACATTTCAATTACCAACCTTTCCTTCTAAATGGGGAACACATTACTTTTAGATACAATTAATTGCTTAACACTTTAAAGTTTACCCCAGCTCTTGTGAATTTCTAGATTGCAACATGTTATACATGCAATGCCTTTCTTTTTGAAATATATGTTTACATAGTCATGGAAAGGGTATTCTCCATTCCCATGACAAAATTAGATTAAAAATATGGGTCTTTCAGATTTATCATTTTTTTACAACTTCCTACATTCTACACATAGTGATTCAAAATTCATTTTTAGACCTGTAATCACTATATTTGATAAGGAGATCCTCTCCTTCTACAAGAAACTATAGAAAAATTAACCAATTCATATTAAGGCTTCTTGTTCATAATATGTTATGTAAAATCAAATTTGTGAGTTGAGTCTTAATCACCTTATAATTTAACAATCACGAATTATTAAGATTTTTAAACAAAATTGTTGAAATATAACAATACCTATTTAATATATTATATAAGTCTATATTTACTTGTCCTTAAATGATTGTTTTTTCTATTTAATTTAACTAAACTATGTTGTGTATTCTCATATGACTTATCCTCTTATGCTTGGATAAGATTATGATTTTACTTCTCCCACTTTAATGAGATCGAGAAATTGCGTTTAAGGAGACTTCTGGTTGCAGGTGCCATTTGGTCATTCCAATTTCCCTTATTTTGTATAGCCCTGTATGAAAACTTGACATGAATCTAACACCACATGCCACGCTTTTCCAAAAAAATCAAGAGATCTGATATCAACAACTGCGACATACGCTAAAATAAAGACCAGAATAGCAAAACCCAAGCACTTGCCTCATGTCTCCAAGTTCATGGCCATTATTCTTTCCACTACACAACCTCATATATCTAGCTCTTTTTGAGTGTCTAGAGTTGTACCTCTGTTCTATGCTCTTATGTGTTTGTTTGCTTCTTAATTCAAGGATGCCCCTAAATGCACAAAACCTTGTACTCCATTTATATAGTCCTGATGTTATCGGTCAAATTAGCACTTCTCCGTCCATGACCACATTGCCATGTCGATCATACAAAAGGACACTATGGATGGAAGAGCTTACCTTGACCCTAGATGACCTAGAACTGAGCCTTGCAATATCTTCATTAAAAGCATCTTTCTCTGCCTACTTTTAAGCATAGCCATGACTCTTATGCTTGACAACCAACGAGTTATCCGCGGGTGTCCACATTGACAACTTGCGGGTATCAATTAAAAGGTTGCACCCACCAGATGCAAGTTAGGATAGTAGCGAGTGACTCGCTAATTGTCCTATACCATAATCGCGGGTGTCTTAAGAAAACTTGAAAAATATATTAAACACACGAATTGGTTTTAGTTGAGGTAGGTATCATAACTACCCCAACTTCCCAAGCCAACTGACTTTCGAGCCCAACCTCCTAGCCTTGCCATAAATACAAGGGGATGGGCTTGAGAAACCAATCCTAAAGGAGCCAATTTGTGGAGAAGGTTATGCTGAAAGAATTCATAATCAAGAGAGAGGAGCAGGAGCTCAGGGTCTGGTTACAACGGTGCCGGTGTAGGATAGGTATAGCTTTATGTACTTACTGCATTTATCAATAAAGATTAGACATTCTTCCCTTTCCAAATAGATTTGTTTATGTTATTGAAAATGGGTGAAAAAACGAAGCTGGGAAACAATTCCGTGACAACAGAGTGAAAAAAAAAGAGGGCACGTGGATGAACAGGGGAAAAAAAGTCAACCTGAAACTCTCGACCAAGAGTTTAAAAAACTCTAGGTCGAGAGTTTAAAAAAACTTTAGGCTGAGAGTTTGAACCAATTGCCGCGCTGTATTTTCAAAAAAAATTCTCGGACGAGAGTTTGAACTAAACTCTCAACCAAGAGTTTGGAAGGTATTTTTTGTTGATGTATTTGTAACTTTGGAATGTATTTCACATATGTATAATGTATTCATATAGAGATGTTATTATTCCTCTATACGGAAGTGTCGTCATTTAGATTGTAAGTGTCGTAACTTATACTTTATGGGTTATTAGACCACCTTGATGGGGTCGGCCCTGTATAAGTCAAGTGGGTTAAAGGGTTATTAGAGCACCCTATTGGGGGTCGGCCCCATCAGCATTGTGTTATGTGATTAAGTTGAGGCCGACCTAGTAAGGTTATTAGGCAAGTCAAGTCAAGTATAAATAGAGTGCGGGAGGCACTCTATTTGATCATTCACTTTCTCACTTATACACTCATTGGAGAGTGGCGCACTAGTGGAGTAGGAGAAGCTACTGATAGGAAGGAGACTATATCTTATGCTTGGGTTTTGTATCATTGCTATATCTATCTCTGAGGAAGTTATTGGGGTTTTTCACCTTTATGGTTTTCCCCAAGGAAACTCTATGTGTCTATTGTCTCTTATGATTGCTTGTTGTGATTTATATGATTGATATGCTGTACATGTTATTCTCTCAGTAAAGATCCTAGATCATATTGAATTGATGCTAAAAAGTTCAACATGGTATCAGAGCTAACCTGAGAAGAAGACACTATGCAGTTGCAGAATCTAGGGCTTCTTGTTTTTGGGTTTCTCTACACAGATCTTCAAAGGCAAGAGGCTAGATTGACTCTCCTCAGCAAGGCGCATCTTTCTGTCTAATCAGAATTCAATTCTGAGCACTTTCAGTTTTGGCCCTAAAAATTAGGGTTTCGACAAAAAGTGGAATTTCTGAAATATGAGACCATGGCTGGATGCTCCTCAGAAAAATTTAAGTTTAGATATTTGGATCGAACTTTTTGGTTGGGTGAAGCTCCGGGAAAATCAAACCCTAGTTTGGGGTCCTCTCTAGTGAAACCAAAAATTAGGGCTTCTGCAAAAGTTGGAATTTCTGAAATATGAGACCATGGCTGGAAGCTCCTCTGAAAAATAAAAGTTTAGAGACCAAGATCGAACTTTTTGGATGGATTAAGCTTCGGGAAAATCAAACCCTAATTCAGTGTCCTCCCTAGTGAATCCAGAAGTTTGAAAAGCAAATTTGAGGGGTGAAACTTTGCAGTTTTCAAATTCTAAGTATACCAGCTTGATAAGCTCATCAAGGAACATCTTTATATCCTTGCATAAGTTTGAAATTCAAAGTTTGAATTTTTAGGGTTTCTCTGACAAACCCTAATCCAGCTCCAGATCCAGATTTCTGCAAATCAAGTGGTAAGACCTAAATATTTTCTATTTCATTTGAAGTACTCTTTAAGATGTTTCACCACACCAAGCTTGAGGATAAGCTTGAAGGGGTTGATAACTTCCAAGCATGGAAGTATAGGATTGGGTTAATTCTAGAAGAGAGTGAGTTGGACACCTACATAAGTGAAGGGGTTCCTGTCCTAGAGGGAGAAGAGACTAAGGCCTTACACAAGAGGAACTTAGCCAAGGCTAAGAGGATCATTGCTGATTCTATCAAAAACCATCTCATGCCACATGTGTCATCTCTGAAGACACCTAAGGAGATGTTTTATTCCTTGACCAAGCTATTTGAATGGAACAATATAAATCGGAAGATGACCTTGAGGAATCAATTGAAGAATATCAAGTTCCAGAATGCGGAGACCATGCAGTCTTATTTCTCAAGGGTCTCCCAGATAAAAGAACAACTTGAAGTTGTGGGATAAATTATAGAGAATGGAGAAGTGGTAATGACCACTCTTAATGGCCTTCCGAGGTCATGGGACTCTTCATCCAATGAATTTGTGCTAGGAAGAAACTTATCTCTTTTAGTAAGCAGTGGGAAGAATGCTCACAGGAAGAAGCTCGGATTGTAGCTCGAGAAGAGAAGATGGGGAATGAAGATCAAGCTCTCACAACACATACCAAGAAGAGGACACTTTTCCTCAGATTGTCCTAAGAACAAAAGGAACAACAACAACTACTACTACAAGCAATTTGACAGGTATGACTTACAGGTATGTTTTGAAATCTGTTCATGATTAAGTTTATAATATGATTGTCCTCATGTTATTGAGTTTAGTAACAATCTTGTTTAATTTTAGACTTGTCTTATCACCCTAGTAAAAGTATGAATGCATGATAGAAGACATTCATTGATTAGGGCTATGACACTTATGATTGTATTATGCACTGTGGTGTTGTATGAGGAGAATGTTATCCGTTAACATGAAAGGTACAAATCAAGCTCTAGATCAAGACCATGATGACATGAAGACAAAGACTCATCCATATTCATGGATCACATAGAGGTATGTATAATTTGGTTCTACAATGGTTAACTTATGAGTTATCTAGGTCATTGAAGAGAACAAGAAAACATTGCTAGACATAACTAGCAAATATGATGACCAGGTATGTTAGAATCCTACCCTATGTTAGGATCTTATACTTTTGTATATGATTATTCATGAAGTTAGAAATTTAAGTAATTGAGGGTTTATGCATATTATGTCTCTTACCTTGATTGATGATATGACTAACCAGAAGAGTTCTATGGTCAAATATGAATATGCATGAGTAAGAGAAGTATTCCCTGAAACCTTGAATGCTAATGCTTATTATCTGTGTTTGAAATGATCATGACTATACATGTTTAAGATTATTGTGTTTTGATAGTATTAAGATTATACTAATGAATGTATGATTATGTATGAGATCTCGAGGATAACACAATGATGATACTAGTAAGTATGCATAGTGATCGAGGATGGATATAAGTTCAAGGACGGGTAATCCAGGAAGCAAAGATCAAGAGGGAGCACACTCCAGTAGTTCCTGCAAGGAAGCAAAGATTGAGAGGGTGTCCACCCAACAAACAAACAAAGATAAGTATTTGAATTGTCATTTCTTGTATATTTGATTGTTTAAATAATACTATTCAATGATGTATATAATTATGTTCCTAGAATTAGGTTGTGTATCATGCATATTAGAATAATTGCATTAATGAACAGTATACCACTAATATGCATGTAATGGGTAAGTGGCATATGGAACTGTACAACATTCCATTGCTACTTATCTAGAATGAAACCTCTTTGCTGACATGTTGGGAGTTGTGCACACTCTTAACAATGTTCTGGTAGAGATTGGAAGGCATCTAGAAAGTTACGGGATATGGATAAATGTTGTATTGAAGCATTGGCTAAATTAATTGCATGACTGTATGACATATTTCTTTATGTGTAAGAATTTGTTCTGAAAACTATGAGATGTTTCTAATCATGCAATTTAACTTGTCTTGTAGGAAAGATTGTATACCATCACCTACAAAAGAAGGACTACAACATTTACTCCAACAACAAATCTATCTACTGAAGAATTTGAAGTTCCCAGGATCGGGATGAAGTAATGATCGAAGATTACTAGTCGATCATGAAGAATGATGTTTGGAATGAGGTCCCAAGACCTGAAGGGAAGTCTGTTGTGACTTCCAAGTGGATCTACAAGATCAAGCATGCTGCAGATGGCAGCATAGAAAAATACAAAGCGAGATTTGTAGCTCGTGGCTTCTCCCAGAAAGAGGGGATAGAGTATGAAGAAACGTTTTGCTCCTGTAGCCAAGTACACTTCCATCAGATCGGTACTTTCTCTGGTTGCAGTGATGAAATGGAAGATACACCAGATGGATGTCAAGACCGCTTTCTTGAATGGTGTAGTCGAGGAGGAAGTGTATGTGGAGAAGCCACTTGGTTTTGAGACACATGACAAAGAGTCATATGTGTGCGGGTCGAAGAAAGCCTTGTATGGATTAAAGCAAGTTCCTAGGACTTGGTATGGGAGGATAGACAACTTTCTATCCAGTTTGGGATTTACCATGAGTAAAGTGGATTCCAACCTTTACTACAAGGTTGAGGAAGGAAATCTAGTGACACTACTTTTGTATGTGGATGACCTATTTGTTATAGGTGAGGATAGATTGATTGCCGACACGAAGAGGAAGCTTGCTTCCAATTTTGAGATGAAGGACTTAGGGATGATGCACTATTTCCTAGGCATGGAGGTGTGGAAGAGTCCAGATGGAATCTTCCTTGAACAAGGGAAGTATGTAGTAGAGATCCTGAAGTGGTTCGGGATGATGGACTGCAAGGCCATGGCCACACCTATGGCATCGAACCTGAAGATTTTTTGTGATGCTTCGTCTGATCCGGTTGATGTCACGGTGTATCGTCAGATGATTGGGTCCTTGATGTACCTGACGAACAGTAGACCAGATATTTTCTTTGCAGTGAACACATTGAGCCAGTTCCTGACGGATCCCAGAGGTGTTCACTTGGTTGCTGTAAAGCATATTCTGAGGTACCTGAAGGGTACAATTGATTATGGGATCAAGTATGATGCGAATCAAAAGTTTAACCTGCAGGGTTATGTTGATTCAGACTAGGTAGGCATTGTTGCAGATAGGAAGAGCACTTCTGGGTGCTGTTTCAATATGGGATCAGGTGTGATCTCTTGGTTTAGCAAGAAGCAGTCCTGCGTAGCACTGAGTACAACCGAAGCAGAGTATGTTGCAGCTTGTTCGGCTAGTTGTGAGGCAGTATGGATTGGAAGCTACTGTCTGAGTCATTTGATCTTCCGTTGGATGCTACTAGTATCTTTTGTGACAACCGGAGTTGTGTGAAGCTGTCTGAGAACCCAATTTTCCACGACAGGTCAAAGTACATTGAGATCAAATATCACTATATCGGGGATATGGTGCAGAGAGGAGCAGTGAAGCTCCTGTATGTTGCGACGGATGAGCAGGTTGCAGATGTGTTGACGAAACCACTAGCCAGAGTGAAGTTTGAATACTTCAGAGAGAGGCTTAATGTTCTTCAGATTGATGACACTTCGAGGAAGAAGTAATGGACACATTTGCAGGAGCCATTCCAAGCATGGTGAGAGGAGGATCCTTCCCATGGCTGTGGATGTAAGCGCTGTGTGATGAAGCATCAGGACGATGCTTCAGTTTCTGCTCTGTATGATCAGTTGGATCATGTATATGTATATGCATCATGTTGGATGCTTTGTATGATCAGTTGGATCATGTATTTGTATATGTATTAGGTATATGCATTGATATGATCAGGTAGATCATGTATTTTTATATGTATCAGGTGGATGCATTGATATGATCAGGTGGATCATGTATTTGTATATGTATCAGGTAGATGCATTGATATGATCAGGTAGATCATGTATTTGTATATGTATCAGGTGGATACATTGTATGATCAGGTATATCATGTATCAGGTAGATACTTGGTATGCATCAGGTAGATGCATTGTTTGATCTGGATGATCTTAGATGATGAGCTACAGGATGTTGCTCCAGATGACATGCATCAGGACGATGCAGTGATTATAATTAGGATTATCATGTGTGATGAGTTCCGAAGATACAGATGCACATAGGATTTTCAGACATGGTGTAGATGTGTTCTCCCATGGTCGTGATATAATTGCCAATCTTTTTCGACAAAGGTGTAGATGTGTTCTCCCAAGGTCATGATGTAATTGCTGAGCCATTCTTTACAAGGTGTAGATGTGTTCTCCCATGATAAAGATGTAAGGGCTGAAGCCATTCTTCACAAGGTGTAGATGTGTTCTCCCACGGTGAAGATGTAAGGGCTGGGGCCATTCTCGCATGGTTGAAGTGTGTCTTCCCATGGCTGTGATATAAGTGCTGTTCCATTCCTAGCATGGTTTAAGTGTGTCTTCCCATGGATATGGATATAAGTGCGATGCCATTCTCACATGGTTGAAGTGTGTCTTCCCATGGTGTAGATATAAGTGCTAAGCCTTTCACGGATGGTTGAAGTGTGTCTTCGGTGAATGTAAGTGCTGTGTGATGTGCATCTGGGTTGTGCTTCATGAACGATGTTATGATCAGTATGATCATGAGTATCAGGAAGATACTCCGTGGCCGTGGAGAGGTTGTGCAGTGGCATGTAAAAGGTCCTGGGAGATCCGATAGGTTGAGCTGTGTGCTCGTAATCAGTCCTGGGATGCTCTTTCGAGGTTTTGTAACGCACGTAATAAGTCCTGAGGATTCCACAGTATGGCCAGTGATGATGAAGACCTACAGGTGGTGGGCCTACATCCAGCATGAAAAAGGGCTGGCTATGTAGAAATTCCTATGACGAGCAGATTAGAGATTGATTGAGATAGCAGCAGTAGAGACAATGACGATGATTCGATGACGATGATCCAATGACGATGATCTAGAGAAGAAGACTTGTGCTAAAGATCTGTGTCAAGAAATACCTTCGTAGTTAAGAGGGAGTGTTGATGTATTTGTAACTTCGGAATGTATTTCACATATGTATATTGTATTCATATAGAGATGTTATTATTCCTCTATACGAAAGTGTCATCATTTATATTGTAAGTGTCGTAACTTATACTTGATGGGTTATTAGACCACCTTGATGGGGTCGGCCTTGTATAAGTCATGTGGGTTAAAGGGTTATTAGACCACCCTATTAGGGGTCGGCCCTGCCAACATTGTGTTATGTGATTAAGTTGAGGCCGACCTGTAAGGTTATTAGGCAAGTCAAGTCAAGTATAAATAGAGTGCGGGAGGCACTCTATTTGATCATTCACTTTCTCACTTATACACTCATTGGAGAGTGGCGCACTAGTGGAGGAGGAGAAGCTGCTACCATGAGACTATATCTTATGCTTGGGTTTTGTATCATTGCTCTGTCTATCTATGAGGAAGTTATTGGGGTTTTTCACCTTTATGGTTTTCCCCAAGGAAACTCTGTGTGTTTATTGTCTCTTGTGATTGCTTGTTGTGATTGATATGATTGATATGTTGTACATGTTATTCTCTCAATAAAGATCCAGATCATATTGAATTGATGCTAAAAAATTTAACATTTTTCAGCTGAGAGTTTATGGTCAACAAAACCTACAAAAATATCTGGCATCTTTCTGGAACCTGCAACTTCAGCAAGCCCAAACACTTGCAAATTTTAAGCATTATTTGTCGAACTTGGTAGAAATGGATTCATCTCTGAATCTAGTTTCCAATGATATAATAATTGTTTTATTTCGATTTGAATTTCTATTTATTAATAATTTTTTTCTAAACCTTATCCCTTAAGAATTTTATTACTCTTAAAATCACCCGAAATGAAAATTCAATATCATAACAAAGACAACACCAAAAAATTTGCAATTTCACAGAGATCATAATTGGCTCATCCTCTTCAAAAGGGTACTTTTATTTTTTCCAATAAGAGTCACTTTTGAAAGAAAATGTGAAGACAAAAACATATGTCGATAATGCACCATTTTCTGAACATATGCTGTTTCGATAAATAATAAAAATAGTTCCCAAGTCTTAAAAAACTCAAAATATAGTCCATGATCAAGTATAGTGTGTTTAGATTATGAACCTACAATTTTTTTCCCTAAAATGAATAACCATCTATCAAAAAACCGACGTCAACACAGGTCACTCATTATCCATACCTAAAAGTTTCAAGTATATGTCGTTGGTTGACAACAAATTTGTCCCATGATATGTCCATAAAAAAGAATAAAAAAAAATACGAGTAGAAAGATAATTCAATTCTCTAAACTATTTTTGTTTACTTCAAGTTGAAATTCCTAAGGGAGATATGGGTTTGAAGAGGTCGAAGTTGAAAAACATAAAATTTAGCAGTTTTGTTTGTCAAAAACAAGCCAAAATTGTTTCCCAACTTCATGTTTTCACCCAATTATCTTGTTACACTTTGATGTTACATTGTTTAATGAATATAAATCTTTTATTTGTAGTTAAATTGGTTTGAGGAAGGTTTTGTGACTGTTTTGCAGGTTGTTGCATTGGTGGAACCATGAGCATTGTTGGTGGAACCGTGAACAATGTAGGTGGAACCATGTAAAATGCATACAACACCATGTGTAATTAAGGAACCTTGAACAACGTTGGTGGAACCAAGAATATCATAAGCATTCTATGGCATTGTTTGTATCTTGATTTGAATGAGGAAATTTGCGATAAGCCTTTGCCCACATATGTAAAGAAATAAAAAATAAATGTCAAGCATAAAAAAATTGACTAAATGCATGTCATCGTAGAATATATACATACATGGACACTAAAAATCACTTACATATTTTATTTTTTTTCCCGCGAAAAAAGGCATACTATTGATATTCATTACTTGAATCAAATAGTACATGATGGTTACATAGATACAATAGTTATCTCAAAAGTATACGTGAGCAAAGCCAAAAGCACTTGTCTCACTGGACACAAAAAACAGTATGTATATACATGTTTCCAGATACCCTATAATAAAGCCCAGCATTGTCTAATGAAGGAAATATACAGAGCCAGAGGCAGTCAACGAGTTCTCATAGAATTCCTCCCAGGAAAGAAATCCCTCCTCCCCTTCCAATGCCTGTTTCGAGAGCTGATCATCTTGTGCATTGAATTCCCTATATAGGTGTAATATAGAAAAGTCCATGAATAATCGGAGCTCATGCTTAATTCTGCTACACCAATAATGAAGATTCAGCACCTGCAAGTCATAAACTCTCTGAGCCCATTTGATAATGACTCGGGAATCTCCAAATTTTTTTACTCTTGGCAGACCAAAAAGATTGGCCACACGGATGACACACTAGAGAGCAAGCAACTCTGCTTTCATATTATATCCCATCCCACATTTTAAGCGCAGATTGAAGAAATGGCTATGGCTGAGAATGACAACACCCCCAGCTTCACAATTCCCCATATTTGCAGCCCCATCAAATAATAAGACAGGATCATCAGAAGGAACGAGAAAGTGACCAATATTTTTCCCAACAGGCTTCGTCTCCAATTTCAGGCGATGTAAATAATGCGACAGAACAAAGGAATAAAAAGTATCCAAGTTTGGCACATAATCTTGAAAGGTAGCTAGATTTCTGGCCCGCCATAAAACCCAACAAATAAAAATAGGCAGAGTAGGGTGGGTCTTGCAATTATTAATCCATGAATGAAGAGCAGCTTCAATAGAGCAGCCTTCCCAAGTCACCATAATATCAAAGCTCTAATAAAATTTCTCCCAAATCCTTCTCGCAAAGGAACAATCCATAAAATGATGTGATGAAGATTCAACCGCATCTTTGCACATGATACAGCGGTTGGGCCACATCCTTTCGAAAGCAAATTGTCCCATGTTTTTAAATTATCGACGAGCATATACTAGGTAAAGCATTTGAGTTTCAATGGGATGTGCAGTACCAGATGGTCTTATACCACCAGTGGTTTGGATGAATGCACTTCCTCTTGATCATGTAACTATAAGCAGTGTTGGCCGTGACCATCCTAGATGCCGGATTGCTTTCCCAAACAATTCGAACCCCCTCAGGAGATAGACGGATGCCTACATTGTTCAAAGCCTGTACATAACATTCCCATTCAGCATGATAAATTCTGGGAATCTGCAAATCCTCTGTTGCTGCCCAATACCTCGAAGGAGTATCTTTGAAAATCAAGTTCAAAGTGACCGCTCCAACATATCTTAACGCTAAAATAATAGGGTTTGATAATTTATACTCACCATTAAGGCCGAGCAATGGATCTATTCCAACAGCCACATCCCGACCATTCCCGACTTTCCAACAGAGCTCCTCCGCAAGCCAGCAAGACACCTTCATGAAGCCGTTCCATATGGGGGACACCCCATTGACAACTTTATGTGGCCTTCTGAGCCAGAGTGAAGTCTCCATCTTCACATATTTGTGGTGGATGACCCGGGTCCAAAGAGAGTTTCCAAATAACGCTCTCCAAAGGATTTTCAAATGAAGAGCAGCACTGAAGATAGAAAGGTCCTTAATCCCCCACCATCCAGCTGAGAATGGTCAGGAAATCCTCTCCCAGATGATCAGAGAAAAAAATATATTTTTTCACACCACCATTCCACAAAAATTGGAACATAAGTCTTCTTAAGGAGGTGAGGATAGATACAGGAACCGGTAAGAGTGAAAACCAATAGCCGATAAACCAATAAGAACCGACTTCAAAAGAGTAAGCTTATCCCCAATAGAGAGCAGCCGATAAGTCCAATGTGAAATGCGAGATTCGAACTTTGCAAGCAGCCAGTGCCAGTCCTTAACCAAGTAGCCATTTGGTTTGAGAAAAAATCCAAGGTATGTGAACCCATCAAAGATCTTGCAGCAATTAAAAGGTATCATGGCCCGAATATCCTGTACCCTATCCTCATCATTAAGATTCTCATATAAGCACGACTTTCGCAGACTAACCTTCATGCCAGAAGCCTTGCAGAACAGGTCAATAATCTCTTTGTATGTCCGCCACTCCTCCACTGAATCAGCCCCAACAATTAAAACATCATCAACAAAAAGAGCATGAGTGATAGAGAGATCCTCTGATATAGATAGGACTCTTATCATCCCATTTAACTGTGCCTGCTTTATTAACCTACTTAGACCATCAATTACCAACAGAAATAAAAATGGGGACAACGAACAACCTTGCCGAATACCTCTGGAGCACCTGAAAAAAGAAGAGGGAGATCCATTCACCAGAACAACAATATTCATCGATGTCACACACGCCATAATCCATCTAATGGCCAACGGAGGAACCCCAATTTGAATGAGAATGATCCTCAGAAAATACCAAGATACCATATCATAGGCCTTTTCCAGGTCCATCTTGAGGATAATAGCTTTCCGCTTCTTAGACTTTATGGTATGGAGGATCTCTTAAGTGATGTCAACAGCATCATGTATCTGTCGATCCTGAAGGAAGTCGAACTTCTCAGGAGAGATAAATCTAGATAAAATTGGCTTCAGACGGGTAACAATAATCTTTGAAACAACTTTGTATGCCAGATTCCATAAAGCAATGGGCCTAAAGTCACGAAAAGCCCTTGAATCATTGATTTTGGGAATAAGTGTGATGAAAGTGGAATTCAAGGCGCCAGAGATGTACCCCTCAGACCGAGTATAATTCACCATCCTCAATAAGTCACCGCCCATGATGTCAAAGAAATGCAGGAAAAGCTCAACGGGCTAGCCATCGGGCCCTGGAATTTTTTCTTTAGCAAAGGATTTAAGAGTGTTCTCGACCTCATCCAGGGTAATCTCAGCAAATAAATTAGCAGCCGCCTCATCAGAAAAGAATTTAGGATATAGTCGAGCCACCCGTAATTGTGCAAGCAAATCACAAGAATTGTCATTAGAATACAGTTTGCAGAAGTGCTGTTTTTCCAAAGCTTGTACATCCTTCACCCCAGAAACTTCCATCCCAAACTCATCAACAATTTTCCAAATGGAGTTATTATTTCTCCTGGTCAAGGCAAAGGCGTGGAAAAATATTGAATTTTTATCACTTGATTGTACCCAAAGTGCCCTGCTTTTTAAACGCCATTCCTTCTCCTCCTTTAAAAGAAGATTCTCTTTATCGCACTCCAACTGTCTCAACGTTTCAAACTTTGAAGGATCAAGGGGAGTCTCCAAATTGAAGGAGTAAAGAACCTGTAACTGAGCTTCCAGGAGCAATAAAGATTGCTTGTCCTCCAATTTCCTTTTATGAATCCAGCTCAAAACTCTCCCCTTGAGTTCTTTAAGTTTCAGGAAGAATAATTCTACTGGATTGAAGTCCAAATTGATATTAGACTTTAGCCAAGTGTCCTGGACGAAGAGAGTAAAAGCCTCATCCAAGAGCCATGTGCAGTCAAATTTAAAAGGAAATTTTTGCAGATTTTCTCCCAAATCCAATGATAAGAAGATCGGCCAGTGGTCAGAGATCTTTGACTCACCAACCCAAGAACGATAACAGGTAATAGAGTACAACAGCTTGGATTTCACCAAAAATTTGTCAAGTCTTTTGTGAATGCCCTCCTGCCCTGACCGACCATTGAACCAAGTTGGTGTAAGGACCCCTGTACACACATCAATAAAGTCATTACGATCAATAAACTGAGAAAACAAAGTAGCCAATGCATCCAACTTGGCCTTTGGTCCCCACACCTCCTGAGCCAACCTTGTGAAATTGAGATTTCCCACCATAATCAAGTTGTCTCTTCTCAACAGACAAGAGGAATGGAGCCCATTCTAGAAAACCTCTCTATTCTAGTAGGGAGCATAGCAGTTAAGAATAGAGAGATGAAGATTATTCATCTTACAGAATCCCTCCAACAGAATACCCCATCTCATTTTATAAACCAGGAAGGAGTAAAGATGAGGGTCCCAGGCTGCCAAGAGGCTACCCGACATCCCGTTAGAGCTTACAGCCGAGACCTCCCATCCCCCCAAAATACCAGCAACCTTTGTAATCGTTTGTAAATCTTCAGACATTGTTTCCTGTAATAAAATGACACTAGGTCGAGTAGTAGCAATAAGGTGTGATAAGGCCCTAACTCAAACAGCCTTACCCACCCCCCGGATATTCAGAGAGCATAAAGACATCAAGAAACCCCATCTCCTGGGGGAAAAGCTCTAAGGCCCCCAACAGATTCAAAACACCCCACACTACTAACCGAGTCCATCCTCTCAGAAATGGGGGTATGACTCCCAAGGTCCCCACCAATCGAGGCCCCCAGATTCTTACCATGCTTGCGAGCCTTCCTTAAAGTGACGTTCTGAAATCGAGCAGAATTAACCGACTGAACTAAGGGATTAGATGAGGGATCTTTAGAGTAGATGGGTAGAGGAGAAAAGGCATCCTTCCCCTCCTCTGCCGAGACAACGGATTCTCTCAAAATTTCTAGGTCTTTAGAAGTAGAAGGATATTGGTCTTGAGCCATAGGTTCCATACCAACTTCATCCACAGAACTAACACCCGATACAATAGCCAAGCCATCCCCAAGAGAACAGGGAAAAACGGGCACATCAACCTCCCTCGACAAAGGACCCCGACAAAAGAGGTCCCTACAGGTCAAAGACTTATCAGCAAGGGAACCCCCCCGAGGCTCAGAAGGACCAGCCCCGGAGTATCAATCTTTAAGAAAATATCCCCAGTAGCAATCTTATTATCTAAGATAGCCTCCACATCCAAAATGAAAAACAATTCATCAGTGGAGATCTCAGGAAAATTAGGGATCGCTAGGAGTTTATACTTACCCGAGACAACAGAGCAAATTGCGACTTCTGATGAAAGAACCCTTCTGTCATGAGGGATAGCATGAGGAGCACATTTCACAGTAGGAGAGGGAGAAGTAGCAAACAGGAAAATAGCCCTCACATGTCCTGTCTGATGGCAAAGAAAACATCTAAACGACATCTTAAAATAGTCCAGGCGCTGACGCCAAACCTTGGAACCCCATTCCAGCTCCACCTCCGCAGGAAGGCCCTTCTCCATCTCGAAAGCTACCATCAGCTTAGCGGCTTTGCAGTCATACCCATAGAGAGAGAAGTTGTCCAACCGCATGAACTTCCCCACAGAGTTAGCAATGCCGATGAGAATGTTCTTAGTCCACAATTCTATGGGCAATCCCGGGATAAGAACCCACAAATTCCAAATACTCTGAACCTCCCGCAGGGGTCGAATGCAAGGTGCCATTTCTTCATGCAGAATGACCCATATTTGAAGCACCAGAAGCACTTAAGAACGCTCACAACGTGCTCTGCCTTAGAAAAGATAAACATGGTCCAACCATTTATAAGCTGGAGAACCCTCGGCAAATCCCCACAAATGGGAGTCCAATTTTTGCGGACCCATTCAACCATCTCCTTTTGGTCCCGAGAAGTAAATTCCAGCCTCCCAACAATGGCTCTAGAAGCTAGCATTTCAATCTGATCAATGTTCGTTTCCAATTGGATGGTAAAACGATCCAGTCCCTCCCGGACTTTCAATGCCTTCGTCTGTCGTCGCTTCTGAGCCTTTTTCCCACGAAACCTAAAAGGCCAACCTCCCCCAGAGCTAGGGTTTGAGGCCTCCCCTAACCCCTCCGCATCACAAGCAATGGGAGACCTAACACCCTTTGCACCGCAAATAGGGGAAACAATGCCAGCAGCATCAAGCATGTGACCCATAACCCCCGGTCACCGGCAGATGTCCCAACTAGAACTGAGTATTGCCAAAATCACCGGTAGACAAGGGAGAATGGCCAGTTGTCACCCCAACACCACGCCAGGAAGAAAGAAACGGACGATAGAGGACCTGTACAGTATTAGGAATAAAAAAAACACCGGGGATCCACACCAAGAGCAGGGAAAAATGGGGTATTCCAAAGGGAACGGGAAAAACCACAACAACAGAGGTAAAACAGAGGGCAAGATGGTGAACGGAGCCCAAAAAGGACAGAATTCCAAAAAGGATGACACCCACATCAGCAGGGGTAAAGCAGAGGGCAATATGGAGACAGAAAGCAACCTACGGACACCAAAAGTTCCCACTTTTTGTATACTTGGTTGGCAATAGGGTGGTTTAGCTGAACCACCTTGACTCCAAGTTGAGAATGCTCACAAACTCAAAACCATAGCCAGTATCCTCCGTCCAAACCTCCATGAATCTCCATTTTCAGAAACCATGCTTAGTACTTACATATTTTATTATTTGCTAACCAAGTGTTCCGGAAATATTTTATAAATTTCTTTTGATCTTGGAATTTTTCAAGCATCCTCTTAACTGCTTCTTGCACAGATTCATAATCATGGCAAGAGTGCATAATTTCTCCAAGAGAATGATAAATTTGTGCTTGCCTTTCTTTTGCACGAACTTTGTTCTAGATGTTCTTTAACCATGCTCGATGCACATGCCAAACGCACAATAATATGGTGGAATTGGTTACCCTCCTAAAATGACATTACAACAGAAGGGTATAAGTTATATATTTTAATGTAACATTGTTTCTTCATGCCTCTTAAAAATAATGTCACTTTAATGCTTCAATTTGAGCTACGACATCATTTGTGATAAAGGCTCGAACATTCCAATCTGAACATTCTTTCAATCCAAAAGTAAATAGTGCTGACAACCATTTACTGATATCCCCGATGGTGTTTCGTGATGAAATCACCCACGCTATAGGGACACCATTACGATGTTTGTCGAATACCATCAATGTATATAGTTGGTACTACATTTAAAGAATTCAATTGGAATTATTTATTCAATAAAATAATTACATTTAAAAAGTGAAAATAAATGAGAGCTATAATAAACATTAACGCACCCCATACATATTCGTGTTGAAAGTAGAATCCATTGATATAACATCATTGCGTGAATGTATCACCATCATGGAACGCATCCAACTTGGCTATACACCTATACTGAATGGAATTCCTTGCACTATATCTTGCTTTTGGTAGTAGAAAATTTTATTGGGAAATTGGTTGTACCAACATTCAACACTAACTGGATCTCTATCATCCTTCACATATTATTTCCTCTTTATATTGTTGTAAATGTTTAAAATGTCTTGCCTTGTCATCAAGGTATCTTGAGTCACCCTTGTAAACAACTCACCAGATTTGTGCTCCACATCAGATATGAATTTATCCCAAACCATTGTAACATTGAAACCATCTTTAATCATTTGTTTGACACCAACTCTTATATATGATGACAAATGCGGTGCACAGTTAAATGTTTGAGGGCTCCCATTCGCATCCTTTCCATGACACACAATGCCAGAATTATCAACATGCCTACAGTGAGTGTATGTATGGACAATTTTGATGGGATTACAAACAATGCGAGTGGAACCATGTATAATGCATACAAAACCACATGCAATTAAGGGACCTTGAACAATGTCGGTGGAAGTGTGAATTTTGTGGTGGAATAATCTATAACAAAGTTAGAGTTGATGAAACCATGTACATATTTGGTGGTGGAATCTTGGGCATTTGGTGGTTAAATATTGAATAAAGTTAATGGAACCATGGGCATTGTTGTTCCAGAACCATAAACTCTATTTATGGAATCATGAGCATTAGTGGTGGAACCACGAGTAATGATCATGAGGTGGTGGAACCTTACAAGGAACCTTGAACAAAATTCATGGAAAATGAGCATTTTAGGGGTCGAACGATGATGAATGTTTATGGAACCATGGAGAATTTTAATGTCATTGTGAACAATATGAGTGGAACCATGTACAATGCATACAAAACCATGTATAATTAAGGATCCTTGAACAATGTTGGTGTGCTTAATGCTAATACAAAATTAAAGTATATTTATTTAAGAATATCAAATCATACAACTAAGTTAAACGCAAAATTTTGTGGGTGCATGTGTGGGATGATTTCGCTAACAATGGGATTTTATATATGTACACATTTTCCAAATCTACATGTGTGCAAATCCCTTTTGACCTAGCGACCTTCCACTCAAATAGAAAAAAGGTATTCCAAAATATATCGATCTAGATGGTCATCAATCCACTGGGTTTAGCTAGTGAAGGTGCGAAATGATCGGTTATAATGAGGGGCACTAGGAGAGGTACCAAAGGCCAACAAAACCCCGTTGTTATATGGGCCATATACATTAAATATGGATAAAGTTGTACCTAAACACAAAGAGTCCACCTTGATAAAAAACTAGGATAAATGAAGAAAATATTAATTAATTGAATTGCTTCATTCCACCTTGTTAACAAACCCCCTAGGTTTTCAATTGAATCAAAGGCAATAAACTCCCATTTAGAGAAAATTGATTTCATGGATGGACAAATAAGGGATTCCTTCCCCATAGTGAATAAAAATATATACGAGGAATTAGATCATTAACAAGACAATGTAGAGCCATTTTCTTGGCCTGGATCTCGAGCACATGCACATTAACAGAAAATATTTTCATTCTAAAATCTAGGCCAAGGGAACAAATGCTCTAAGAATCACGATAATGAGTGATTGCTTTCCTTGAAAATTTTATTTGGAATCCTTTTCCTAGACATGCCTGAGCTTGGATTGGTTTAATGTTCTTGTCTATCAGATCATTAAAAAATTATTGCAGTTACTAGTCTATTCGAAACACATACTAGAAAAAATTTAGGCATCATTTTTTTCTGTTTTGTTGTGTAAAGTTAAAAAACCCTTTGAAGACAATATATAACTTGTTACCCTAAAAATATAGAATACAGACATAGCAACATCAAATATAGTACAATGTTATAAAACCACAATTCTTTTTAATTTCAACTCACAGTCCTTGAAACACCATGTTTTATTGTGCAACCAAGCACACATAGACGAGATAAAGTCTTCGAGGGTGGTTCTAGTTGTGTATGCTTTGAAAAAAGAGGAGCTTTTCCATGCTTATCTCATTCTAAAACACGGATAAGTAACTATAACAATAAATGTTACAAATGAACTAATACTAGGATTTGTTCGTCACTTGACAAGTGGAATGATCGTTTGTATTAAAACATTTATCCTTTGACACAATACCTCATTTGAAAGAGGATATGCAAAATATTGTATTGTAATAGATACAAGAACATCAATTGAACAAATTGAAATTTTTTGTTAAAACATATGTCTCTCACTAGACACAAGAATAGTTGTAATAACTACATTGGAGGTTACCGATTACATTGGATCCATTGCTGCTATTGTGACATTTTGTCATCAAAGTAACAATCAATATGAATTGTTCCACACAGATAGTCAACTAGAGAAAACCAAAGAAGAAATCTAGGTGATGTGTCATATTTTCAATTGCACTATATTATTTTCCTTTGAATTGACTACTTGTTTAGTAATATTTTTGAAGAATAACAAAAAAGAAAATCGGCTAACCTTCTCCAACTATAATTGAATTATTCTTACAAGGAATTTTTGTCTCAAAGTGCAAAATCAATTTTCCTACCACATTGCCCGAGTGATTCTATTCAACCTTTGCATCTCTTCACGTGATTCTTATAGGTTTTGTACTCTATTACTTAGAAGAGGTAGTTGTGTATGGATTACTCTACAATTTTTTTTCGAAGAATTTCAATGTTGACATACCAAACCCGGGGCCTAGCGTGAACAATGCATTATGTTTTAGAAAAAAAAATACCAATTTAATGAGAACATATTTTCCTTGTAGTTATATTAATTTTCCATAAATAAAAGTTATATCTTCTGGAAGGTAACTGGATTGTCTACATTTCATTTTTTTACCCCATGTTCTAAAATCTTGCGTAGGTACCTCTAATATTTATTTTTAGTAATCATATTTATATTTTTCATGTTTCCTTTGCAACTAGCATGTCATAATTGGGTAACATTACCTTTCACCCGCCCTTTTACCAATTTTAAATATTTTTATCATTATTTTTTTCATGGAGAAAGTGAACCTAGAGTTATTTCCCAACTCATATATCTTTATGGATTGAGAAAGATGCTTCTCATTGTTTTATTGAGCTAACAAGGCATTCCCCTAGCCACTAAATTGTGCACATGTGATGTATAGTTGTATATAATATTTCAAATTTCCATTATAATATACTGCACTGCCCTAAAAAGTAAATTGTACACATGTGACATATATGTACATAATACTTCAAATTTCAATTGCAATATCAACTTTCACGCTTCATTTGAGCATGTTGATATAGGTTCCAAATTTATAAAACATAGAAGAGAAACTGTCAATGTAGAAATAGTTTTCTTACTTGCATGAGGTCTTTATATCTTAATGTTGACATCAAAATACATTCAAATCCATTTTTAGTTAAATTTTAAAGTCCTTTAATTATATAAACAATTTTGGTTTTATATAGAAAAAAAGTTATTAGAAATTATTTTTTTAATATAATGAGTTTATTAAAAAAAATCATCTCGACCCACTTTAAAAAAAACAAATAATATATAAATAAAATAAGAAAAATAATGAAGAAATAAAAATAACTACTTTTATATCTTTATGTTTAAAAGACCATTATATAACTCTACATCTATGAAGCCAGAGGGTGAACTCATAGTATGAGTGTGTTTGAAATCTATTTACCATGTGTTTAGGAAATCTTAACTTTTATTTTAAGTTAAATATTTATAATGCATGAAATTTTAATTTCAATTTTTATTGAAATTAGATTGAAATGATTAAGATTTGTTTTATTGAATCATTGAATTGTAAAAGAAATGGTAATGAATTAATTGTTTTGTTTTAGAATTGTATTCCTATATTGGTAAAGATTAGAAAGTTGTCTTAAATTTCCATAGTTTTAATGGGTTAAAAAGGTAGGAATGCTAATATTGTTTCAAATATTTTGAAGTTGAGATTTAATGTGGGCACATGCAAAACAAGACATTTCAAGAGAAAGCATTTTTGTTCCTCCACCTTCTTAATATCACAAAGAAGACAAATTCTTTCATCCCACAACCTTTTAAGAGTTATTCACCACCTTGCATCATTATGGAGTTTGTGAGAATTCCTTTTTATTTTAGTAGTATTGATTTTCTTTTTTTAGTAAAATGTAAATATGAGACTTAAACTAGAGACTTTTGCACCTAGGAGATTTGATCCCTCTCGGCGCTTGATAGAGCCTAGGATTTGGATCTATGCTGGTTATAATAATAATTTTTTTTTTATCTTCTAGATTATGGTTAGTAACCCCTTTATGGTATCTTAATTTTCTTTATCTTTTAATAATATGTGGCATCATAATTTCTCCCTAAATTTACAGAAATCAGTCTCACTTTGCAAGTGACTTTGAATGGAGTTTGAAGCAATCTTAGAAAACCACATCATCTTTCATGTTAATTAGATTAGACTTGTACAATAGGTACCTATCCATAATTATAATTCCGATGAAGTAAAGACCGACTTCTTTGAAGATAAGAAAGGATGTATTGCTTTTAATTGTGAGATTATAAAACACTTATAAATTGTCCCTTCTCCATGATTCTCTAGAGATGTTATAGCCCCAAACCTCTCATCCATATAAGATAAGAAGAGTGACAAAAGAATCAAAGAGCAATTTATATTTTCCCACATCAAAAAATGCAGTAATTTAAAATTGTTTTCCACATCAAAAATGCTTTCCACACTCAATTAATTATTTTCTCAATGTTATAGTTTGAGTTAAGCTTGGGATTGAAAGTTGATTCCAATATATAAAATGCAGTAATTTAAAATTGTTTTCAACATCAAAATAGACTTTCCACCCTCAATTGATTATTTTCTCAATTGATTTATTTATAATCTTATAATATTATTTATATGTATATAAAATATTTTTTATAATATCGTGCTTCAACTTTTTCATTTTTTAAATATATATCAAAATTTCATTTTAAGTTATTCATTATTTTATTTATTCTTATACTATAATATATTAATTTTATATTTTATTTATAATGTTATAATATTATTTATAAGTATATAAAATATTTTTTTATAATATCTTGTTTTGAACTTTTCATTTTTTAATATATTATAGAGTTGGAATTATATTTATTTTGTATATATACGTATATTTTGTTATTAAAAACAAATTTATAATATAATTTCATGATATGGTTTATTTTATTTTCTAAATGTTAGAATTTTTTATAAATTTTTTAGTATGCCTATATATACATGACTGAAGTAATATATTATAATAATATATATTAAGAGAAACTTGAACGATAATATGACACATGACGCATGTAAATATTATATTCTTAATTACACATTATACATGGAACGATTTTTCATATTCTGCTCCGAATTTTGCCCTTTTTTGTGAGTTTTGCTGGATGGCCTTTCATGCAAGTCATGTCGTAACGGTTAGCTTCTATTTTTGGCTCGTAAATTCCAATGCACATAAGAAAAACTGTGAGACCCAATGTAATTAGCACATTGTAATAAGCATATTAGGCATTATTGTTGCGATCATTACAATATAAATTTGAAAGAAATTGTAAACACAATAAAAATTAAAATATGAATCACAATTCAATGTAGTAGTCCATAAACACTCAAAGTAATTAAATATTATTCCAATACTAAATATTTTTCTGTATTAAAAGAATTAATAAAAAATAAATGCTTTTCTACTTTTCCATGGACATAATTTTTTTTATTAATATTGTGTATTAACAAAAAAATTAAAAAACTAAGTATTTTAAAAAAAAGACATTGTCATTAATAAGAGAATTAATTTTCTAGAGGATGTAATAAAACAGAGAAAGAAATGCAGGATTTAGGATCTAGTCTTCCTGAAATACAATTGGAATGGAATTCTTAATTTTAAGTATCCAATTATTACAATAAAATTGTGATTTTTTTCTGAGGATTTAAACTTACAATAAAATTAATTTTCAAATATTAAAAAAAATTAAACACGGTCTTGCATATTCAGTGAAATCGCCGAAACATTTGTGCCAAAATATATTAAAATTACCAAGAAAAGTAATCATAGAAAACATTTATGCCAAATGGAAAATTGTCATCCAATTTTCATGAATGGCGAATGGCGGGGTTGAATTTCAATTTACTTCAAAATCGAAACAAAGGAGCCAGAGGATTTAATCCTGTTTTACTTCTGTATGAGGACGACACGCCTGGTCCGGAGATAATGAGGGTTCGGTACGCAATTCCTCTTTGAAATTCTATGCAAGTGTAGAGAACATAGTCCTTATTTTTCTCCATTTCCACTAAACATCCTCCAAAATACCTGCAAATAAGATAACAGTTAAATAAAATGTGAAATAGGTACCAAAATTAATAAAACAAAATTAAAACTAAACCATACTACAATTCAAATTCTAATTCTAATGAAATTTCCTGCATTTGGTGACCTTCCTACAGTTTCTCTCCTTCTGCTTCGGTGAAGTCATGGCATATCGTGATTATTTCCACCCTCAATAAACTCTAACTGCATCTCTTCATAAACTCTAACTCTAACTGCATCTCTTCATCGATACGGTGATTTCATTTTACTGTGCACTTAATAAAGTCATTTCTCTGGACGAGCAGTTATTTATTTTAACTTCGATCAATGTTTGATAGAGATCTATGATTAATTTGAGGGTGAAACAATGACAAAGATCTCCATGGAAAATTTGTTGCGAGCTTTCCTCAATACTCTCGGGCTCAGTGAACTACATCTTTAATTATCTGCAACTAATACTTTAAAGTGATACAACTGATCTTGAATGTGGCATCTTTTACAACAAATGTGTAGCTGAATGGAGGAGTCTTGGTCTTCTTGATAAGGCGTAGCGATATGGACACCTCTAACTGCTGTTCTATATGAATTCTGATTAAAGGATATTTTCTCCAAGTTCAAGGTCCAGCATGCTATCATACCTTGCAAATTCGAAGGTGTTTTTCTTAAAGTAGTTCAGCAAATTCGAAGGTGCTTTTCTTAAAGTAGTTCAGCAAATTCGAAGGTGCTTTTCTTAAAGTAGTTCAACAAAATGTCCACATAAACAATAGTGGCAGCGGAGAAGTGTGCTCTGAGCTGTTAGCACACATTTTTCAGCTGGAGATTAAAAGTTTGGCAAGCTCTGTTATAGGCTACAGCACAACCATGTTCATCAAGTTTCGATAAATCGGTGCAAATGTCATGCCGGAAAAGGATGTATCATGTACATCACCATACCTTATGCCATGGAGAGTCATGTACTCTGACAGTGGACATACTCATCTTAAAGACGAGTCTGTCTGTTCAATAAGGCTCGCCTTGTTGAATTGCTTAGTAGTAGTAGAGTTGCTATGGGTGAAGTATGCATCATATGGATCACTTGATGTGATGAAAAAGAGGTGCAGGAGAATTCTGTAACATTTGGCCCACTTGATGAAGTGGTGAATGATTGTAGGATAAATCTGCAACACCTGGCTCGCTTGATGTAATGAAGAATGGATGTAGGAGAAAACTGTAGCAACTAGCTCACTTGATGTAATGGAGAATGGATACAAGAGAAATATGTAGCACTTGACTTGCTTGATGTAGTGACGAATGGATGCAGGAGAAACTTGCAGCACCTAGCTCGCTTGAAGTAGTGACAAATGGTTGTAGGAGAAATCTGCAACACTTGGCTCACTTGATGTAGTGACGAATGGATGCAAGAGAAATATTTAGCACTTGGATCGCTTGATGCAATGGAGAATGGATGTAGGAGAAATCTGCAACAATTGTCTCGCTTGATGCAATGGAGAATGGATGTAGGAGAAATCTGCAACAATTGTCTCGCTTGATGTAATGGAAAAGTGCTACTGGATAAATCTGTAGCACTTGTGTCACACTTTTTTTTTCAAATTGAGTTATCTCAAGAATGGGCTTCACCCCTCAATGTGTACGTCCTCTACCAGAATTAATGATTTCTGGTGTTGAATATTAGTCACAGATTTGGTCTTTGAGAGGGGTTTCTTGTACAATTTGAGACGATGTCGATTTTCCAAGAGTGGTATTCTTTCCTCATCGATAGTGATTAGTCTGACTGCTCCGTCGTTGAACACTTTTTCTACTTCATATGGCCCTAGCCACCTGGTACAAATCTTTCCCTTAAACTGTGAAATTTGGAATCGTATAGCAGTGCCCAATCGCCAAGTTTAAATGATTTGTCCTTTATAAGGCGATGATGTCAACGAGATCACTGCTACTACAGAGTTTCTCTGTGTTACAATTTTTGTTGATGAAACTCGTCCAATAGTTTTAATTGGGCTAGATGATGTTAATGTGCGACATAAATGCATACACCCAATTCAACCTCCATTCTCAGAGTTTTGATCCTAAACTCGATGCGTAAGAGCATTGTTTTGTCGTCAAGTTCATATGGTGTAAACCTGGTGGTGGTTTTCCATGAGGTTTGATAGGTCCATACGACTTATGTGAGTCTATTGGACCAGTCTCTGCAGTGGTACTGAACAATTTTGTTTAAAATCGACTTAATTTCTCTGTTGGTGACTTATACTTTCCTGTTGTCCCGCGGATGGTATGGTGTAGTATTTTTATGCTTGATTTTGTAGATGTTCAATAGATCTGTGACTAACTTGGAAGTGAAATGTGCCCCTTGGTCTAATAAAATTTCTCTTCGCACTTCATACCTAATGAAAATATTGTCCCAGAGGACTTTTGTTACCCTCTTTTCTTGGATATTTTTCAAAGATTGGAATTTAACCCACTTAGTAAGGTATTCCATGCAGACAAGTATGTATTTGAACTAGTTGGAAGGCATCTTGATTGCACTGAGAAAGTCGATTCCCCACTTTTCGAAAGGTTTCATAGATATATGCAATTATAGTGAAATTTTCTCTGATTTGGTAGGTTGTCCCATACCCTGGCAATCATCACAACAACGAATGTATTCCTTGTTGTATTTGTGCAGAGTAGGTCAGTAATATCCAGTAGAGAGCACTTTCCTGGCTATTCTTTCTGTAGCAAAATGGCCCCCACAAGTTTCAATGTGGAAAGCTTTCAATATTTCATATGCCTCATCTTCACATAGGAAATGCCGAATAATTTTATTAGGCCTATCTTGAATAGGTATCCATTGATCTCAGAGAAAGGCACACTTTTCTTATGTGCGCACACTTTTCCTTATGTGTAAAGTGTCGTGGTAACTCCTCTGTTTCCAAGTAGTTGCCAATATATGCATACCATGGAGTAACTATAGACACTGCGAAAAGGTGTTCATCAGGAAAAATAGTCATCCGCAGGTTCATTCTTAGCATATTGTGTCAGTCTGGTTAAGAAATTTGCAACCACATTTCTCGACCAAGCGTATCAAGTGTTACATTGAATTCCTGAAGAAATAATAACAATCTAGTGATCCTACAATTTAGAGTTTGCTCCTTTATGAGATATTTAATAACAGAGTGGTTTGTGTGAACAAACAATTCATAGTCGGTTACATAATGGTAAAATTTATATAAGGAGTAAACTACTACTAATAATTCCTTTTACATGATAGTGTAATTTAATTATGCATACGCACGACTTTCACCGGATGTAGTATATTAATTACATACATGAGCGTTGTTGTAGGAGCCTAGTCCATGTAGTCGACTAGGTCCTCCCGACTGACCACCGACTAGTCAGCCAGATCTAGTTGATTATATTAGGCTGTAATGTACCAACTCAGGTTAGTGATACAAAACTCTCCAATGCTCAGAATTAATTAAAACAGTAGTTGTAGGAACTAGATGGACTGAATATGGACTGGATCAAAGGCTTGGGATGGAAGTGTGGTTCTGATTTTTGGTTGATACCTTTGCACAATGTACTGAGACCATTGATGTTTCAAGACAAGCAAGCTGCAATTTAATCCAACGCTCTTGGGCCCTACAACATATGCAGACTAGTATGGGTGATATATTTAACTAGAGGCTCGGGATGGGTGTTTCTGACTTACATAGGTTAAATATCATCAATTTATAGTCAATACACAATAATATGACATTCCATAAAGTTGTATAAAGTTCTGAGCAAGTCTCACAAAAATACAAATAAAATTTCCCTCCAGGACTACTCAACTAATGCGAATTCTGGGCTCCCAAACAGTACTCAAAGTCCCACAAATTTATGAACAGAGATTGTATCATGACATATGACATATTACTCAACTCTACAAACATGAATTACTTCATTTGGATTCATACTCATTCATTTATGAAATACACACTGGAAACTAGTCAAATTCTAGCTAAATCTAGAAGGGGTGGATAAATAGGAGAAGAAATCAGAGTTCTGTAATTTTTATCGATCTGAATGATATCAGAATATTACATACACTATAATTACATCATAAATAGGCCAATATTCCTCTTAGAACACTATGGAAAGATCTATCTTCTTCTACATAAGAAACTAGCCTCAAAAACTCATAGAAAGCCCGAAGATTCAAACTCTAAATTGGATGATGCTGCTACTGAAATTCAGATTCCACTTGATCAGATACAGGACCTTAAAATAAAATCAATTAAAATGGATGAATTCCATCCTCCTCTCACAGAAAGCTGGGCACATCTCCCAAACTTGACCAAGGGCACATTTCCCAAGTCTCTGAGGCAAAATTGCTCTCATATCAATTCTCAAACTAACAAAAATTGTGAATGTGGTGCACACTGGTTTATGTATAGATTCTGGATGACTTGTGGAGCAAGTCTTCATGGTGAATGTGCCCTTCTTGAGTGGATAAGGAAATCTTGATTTCCTTCCTTTCCTTTTGCTTTGCTTTCCTCATTTTTTCTTTTTCTAATTGCTTTTCTTTGGATTTTCTTCTTTTTTTCTGAACTTTCCTTCTTTTCTGAACTTTCCTGCTTTTCTGACTTTCCCGCTTTTCCTGATTTATGCTGCTTTTTGATTTATGTTGCTTTTCCTGATTTATTCTTCTTTTCTTTCTTTTTCCTGATTTTCTAGATCCATGTGCTTTCTCTTTGACTTATTCCTCGAGTCTCTCTCCTCCAACCTTATCCACTAATGTCCCCTAGTGGAGCATTATCTCCATTTATTCATCATAAAAAAATATTAAATGCACCATAAATAATTATTCCAAGTGGATAACGAACTTTGGATAAAATTAAATGCCTCCTTCTAATTAATTAATTTCCTGGAATACAAAATTTAACCCCATGATACTGAAGTTGTCTCTTCAATCCAAGGGATTGGTTGGGTTAGGATCTTGATCCAATGTTCATTGTTGAGGGGATATGAAATAGGCCAACTTCTGGATAGTTATGTGGTTACAACTATCTAACTAATTGTATCACCCATATAAATAGACTGGTGAGCCATGTGTTATAGAGAGATTATCCCTCTTTGTACAATATGGAATGGTGATTTAATAAAATACTTATTAATGTTTTCTCCATTGCTTTCTTACTTTCTTGCTTTGGTATGTATGTGTGATCTCATATTGGATATATGTAATGTTGTGCTACTGGTAACCTTATATAATCCCATAGATTACAACGTTGGTTACGTTTCCAGTAGTACTAAACTGAGACATGAAGAGATCATGCACACATAAATGGTGAGTGAGGAATAAATTAGAGAGTGGTGGAATCGAAAAATCGTGAACCATATTCAGAACTATGCAAGAAGGATGAAGTTCACAATCACACAGGCCATAGAAAAGTTGTTCACTGAGTCTCATGAATTGTTCATAGAAGTTGTCCGCCTAAAAGAAAGAAGTTCTTGGATATTGTTCATGAGCAAGTTAGATGCCCATAGTGAATGACTGTTAATGCAAAATATCTACAACGGTGGGAAGATAAACTTATACTATTGGTTGGACACTATATGCAATGACTTTTGTTAAGAACAAGCTATTGAAGAAAGAACATCCCTCGACGAAGTTAAAAGTAGATTCTATAATGACTTTCATGACAACTTTTTCTATACAATTTCGACAATTTTGTATAAGTTTCTAATAGAAAAAGGAGTCAGGCATATAGTTGAATATCGACCTCCCTTGGGCCCTGATGCTAGTTCCCATTGGGAGAAACAATAAAAAGACTAGGAGCGCTTCGTTTGTGATTGAGAGTGGGAATATTTTTAGTAAATGAATACCATTTTTGAACCCACTTCCATCGATTAGTAGTAGTTAGGTCGAAAATGGGGGGGTAACCAACCACGTGGAATGAATGAATAGATGATTGCAATCGACAAAAAAATGGCATGAATGAAGACTAGTAAGAACTCAAGCTCAACTCAATGAAAATTGATGGCTAGCCACAAATAGATAGTTGACATTAAAAAATTTGAAAGGAAAAAATGACATAAAAGACGAAAATAATTGAAGGACCATTCAAGTCCATTCCATAACAAGAGGAATATGAAGACGACAGTAAAAAAAACCAGGCAACCAAAAGTTCCATCTAAGGAGAGGGAAAGTTGGCTAGATGAGAGAGAGGGTGAGGCATCGGTTAAAGGAGCTTTGCTGATGGAGGAAACTCCAAAAGTATTGCACATTGTTATTCCCGAAGTTATGACTCCCACTGATACAATACCAATCCTTTTGAATCATGGGCCCAGTGTAATACAAATCATCGAGTGTGTGACTTGGGAATTGGACCTAGTTAGAGTACAATATGGAGTCTACTAGATGACTGTGGAAAAATTATGAATCTACCGATGATCGAGAGACCACACCATGGTAATTGGATCATATTTACACCAGAGTTTGGAAGATAGAGTTTCAACTTATTCTATTCAGAAAGCATGGAGGTACCCCCCTGCTAGTATGACTATATATTGAAGCATGAAGTCCATCAGACACATGGAACAACGATGAAGACTCTATAGAAGAAGTATAATTTCCTGGTACAAACATCACTGGAAAGAAGTAAGTACATAAACTCATTGCAAAGAAGCAATTTCATCCATAGTTGGTCATTCATATCCTATAAGTAATCTAAATGGAAATTGACATAGAAACCATAATTATGTTAATATGGATTACCATCTAGCCCATATTCCTATCTATGAAGGGGGTCAAGACCCTAGAAAACATTGGTTTGTCTGTGAAATCATATAGGAATCTAACCTTATTGATGATGATAATAGACAAATAGCTCAATTTGCAGGTGGCCTATGGAAAAGAGCACTCACATGGTATATGAATTTTATTAAAGATGGAATAGAAACTAAGCAAGAAATCTTAGATATTTTTGTAGAATTCTTTAAGACGCAAGACAACACTGGCATCTAGTCACCAAGAAGGTAAAATAAATTACTCAAAGGCCAGGAGAGACAATGCACGAATACAATAGAAGATTTAAGATTTGCTTAGTCAAATGCCATCTAAAATGGATCAAACTATCTTGATCCAATGGTTTGTTGTAGGTCTGCATCCAAGGATCAAAATTCCTTTGCTATTACATGTATTTACAACTATGAAATGTTCTAAAGAAATATTTAAAGGTCGAGTTGAATAAATATTTTTCATTCGGACCTACCGACATAAGATTGGAAGAAAAGCTAGAAACAATACATAAATCACTTCAACAACTTGCTTTGCAACACAATAGCTTGTGGTGCATGACATGCTTGTTGGAGGGTCACACTAAATACAACTGTCAATACAATGAATGATGCCAATTTCATGATGACAAAAGAATGTATCATGAAGAAAGAAGACATTTCCCAAAGGAAATAATATTATTACAAGAAGAACCAAGATTATGCCTAGAATAAATACGACCATACAATTTTCAAATTGCTCAAACAATCTATTATTGTGACATATGTGAAAGGTTTAAGCCTCAAATGGCAGGATGTCCATATAACATTGAAAGTGTTAAACCAAAATGGTGTGGAATCTTTCAGACCACTAAACATAACACTATAGAACGCATAAATAATTTGAAGAGCAAAGCTAGTTACTAGATAGTTCGGGGGCAGCGCCCCCGAAGGAAATTTTTGGGCTATTTTTTGCCAACAGATTGCGGGCCCATGGCTTTGGGTAACCCGTGGTATTTTCCCATTGTATTTCCCCTTTAAAATAAAGACTTGTAATATGGCTAGGTTGATGTATTAGGTATTATGCATTGTAAATATCTTTGAGATCGTGAAGAGAGACTGTGAGACAGTGAAGAGGAATTGTAGCGGATGTGCCGCAGGTTGTATCCCTTCATTTGATGGATTGTATAATAATAAGGACTAGAAATTTCAGTGTGGACGTAGCCCATCTTGGGTGAACCATGATATATTGGTGTCTCTCTTGTAATGGTTTGTGTGATTATATTTTCATTTCTGTTTATTGTTATTGCTTTGTGATCCTGTTTTTCTAACATCACTCATAGAAAAGAGGCTCACTTGACATATAATTTTTTCCAAAACTAGGAGCTTAAATCAGTCTTGTTCCCGAATCATTAGGAGTTTCCTGGTTTCCTCTCTAGTTCATACATTTTACTATTTTCAAGATTCTTGGGGGAGGAATTGATCACGACCCCTTGTGGCCTAAAAGAGGAAGATTTATGGTTTTAAAATACCTCATATTCACTCTATCATATTTTTATCAAATTCCTGTACTTTATTGCAAAAAGATATTAAAAAAATGGAAAGTTGTAAAAAACCCTAAAAATAGTATTTTTTTGAAAATTTTCAAAAAATAGTTAGCTTTATGCTTGGTTATTCAGACCTGATTTTTGTTGTGAGTTAGTTTACTATTGTTAAATTCACAGTTATGATATTATGCTAAATTACATAAAAATTTGAAACAAACTGAAAAAGGTTAAAATTGGTTGATTTTTTGGCCTACCGGAGAAGACCCTGTGGGATTTGAATCAAGTTGAATTTTTGATCTGATTTTGCTGCGGTAACTTTAGTTTCATGTAGATTTATTTTTACATTTTTAAGCCCTAACGTTTCTCATTGGATGGGTGCTCTAGGCCTAATTGGTGCCCTCCCCTTTCCTCTCCCCAACGATCCTTCAAGCTATGAAATCCGATGGACAGTGTGAGAGATATTTGGGATTTTGTTTTTATGTTTTGGTTACTGTTTTTTACTGGATTAATATAAGTAAAACAATATCTCTTTATGCCCTTAACTCATCTATTTATCTGGTTATATCTTTGGTGACTCCATTAAGGCACTAGTGTCGTACTTTTCACGGTGATGCTTCTGGAGATAGTTTTGTCTTTTGATGTGTTTTGAAGGATATCTCTACCATATTTCGGGGAGCCTCCTGTGAGATAATAAGAGAAGGGTCTAAAGAGGAATGGGGAATAATTGATGTGACATTGGGTGCTTCTCCTTTAACTATTCCAATCATTGTCACTTGGCCCTCCATTCTCAACTGGGTCCACTTAGAACATTTGGGTCCATGTATCTTGTGATAGTGGTCGAGTGCTAGTCTCCGAGGCAAATAAAATTGGATTGTTTTTGGGGATAAAGAAAATTTATTTTCAAAGTGGTCCTAGGTAAAAATGAAACTTTTTCATAAAAGTCACTTTGCGACATTTACACCTTTTGCATAAAACAAAAGAAAAGTGACAATTTTTGTGTCAAGCTTATATTATCAAAGACGACACTTTACAAGTGAGTCATTTTCTTGTTTTGTACTTAGTAAGATTATTGTTAAGGACTACCACTATAGGTTTTTCTTAGTGACTCCAAATCAAAATAAAAAAGGGTACTCAACAAGGATAAATTCCCGAGGTAAGTTTTTGCTTTGTAATTTTGTAAGATTATTGTTGATGTACTAACTTGACAAGTCTTATTCGACGACTTCATTGAAGAAATTTTATATTACTTGGAAAACATTTATAAGCCTTGTTGGGCACTTGAACTTGATGTCCTAGTGGATCTTTCAAATATTTGGGCTCCCGCTCATGAAGAACTAGACGTAGCTCCGTGAGAAATCCCAAAGTTTTATGGTGATGAGGATCAAGGTTCAACCTATATTTTCACCTTTTTCATTTACACGAGAAAAGAGCATCTTGTATGAATATGACATGATAGGTTTCCTCTTAGTTAGCTTTAAATGGTGTGCCTTATATTGGTACGAATCTCTTGGAAAAGGAAGAATAAAATCCTTTGCAGTTTTTCTAGAAACATTTTGCAAGCATTGGTGTCCCAATGACATTGACCAATGACTACCTATTATTCAAGGATTCAAGAAGTTATATGAGGCACAAAATATTGTTTAAGAGGGTCTTGGACCATCCTTGAAGGAAGAAAACCGTTCTACTTCATTGATAAAAGATGATATTGAATTCTATGATGAAGAATGGGTATGAGATTGATTTGACCCATTGGATTTCTCAGAGGTCCTAGGGTATCCTAATACACTCCATGGATTTTATCCATACTAGGATGAGTGGTTGAAATACATTCCTAAATTTTATCCAAATAAGGATTTAGCTGATTGGCATGTTATGTCATTTATAGAAGCTATTTCAAACTTAAAAGTGATTCATGAAGATATCAAGATGGAAATTTTAATGTTGTCGCTTGACCTGGCGAACAATGATTTATATGAATGGTATGAAGAGATTCCAAGGAAATGAGTTCACTTGCTTGAGGATTTTATTAGGGTTTTTTATGAGAGATGGAATCCTCATTTCAAAGGGGATATTGGATATATCATGGATGATGACACTGCTAGCTCACCATATGAAGATAATGATGAAGATCAACCCCTAGAAAAATCTCATGAAGAAGCCATTATTTAAGAATATTTTGTTCAAGAGTTTATTGAGGAAGTCAAAGAGGACAACATCTCAAGTCCTATGATCCAAGTATGAAGTACCCTTGAAGACAAAGATTAAGGTGTTACAAAAAGTAAATTCCAAAATGTCCCTAACGAAGGTTGGGAAAAATAATTTGAAGAAGAAACATATGGAGATAAAGAATTCCTGATTGAAGAATATGAAGAAACTATGAGTTCTCCTTACCAATGTTTCGAGGATTCTTATGATGTATCGGGCCTTCCAAAAGAAAATGGTAGTATTTTTGTGCATGATGAATAGTATGACGATTATTTGAGCTTTATTTCCCCTCCCATTAATGATTCTTCAAGGTTTGGGACTATTATTCTTGAGCATTTGGGGAAAACATGTTTTGAAGTAGATGATCGTGATTTTTTCCTGCCATGAAAAAGTGAAGAGGGTGCCTTTTTGGATAAGACAAATTTGTTTTTGTATGAATATTCAGAGCACAATGAAGAGGCTCTTGAAAATTCATCATCTATTAAAAATAATCAGGAATATACCATGGATGCATATATTTTTTCTCTCGAGGATACCAGATGTGGGGATCTTTTTTTCATTGATGATAATTGCCACATATGTTATTTGGTACATTTTATTGATGAGCATGATATGCATATGGATTATCGAAAATTTTTGGGAGAGCCTACTTATGATTCTTCCACTAAGGAAAGTGAAAATTTTGAAGACCTTGGAAGACCAATATCAAATGAGCTTTTTCAGGATACAGTCCAGTCATGGCTTCTCTACCTTAATAATAATAGAGGGATACATATGGGAGTATCTATTGTTGATGTTGAAAAACTGAGTGCACCCTCTCATGCAGTGGATTTATACTAGCATTCTCATCCATTCCTCTCAGAAGCTATTGGTAAGTTTTGGATGATGAGCTTAATGGGGTAAAATCTAGACCAGGTATATATTCAAGTACTGTATTTGTTAAATTTTTAACTTTAATTGCATAATTACAATAGTACTTGAAAACAATGAATAATCATAAGCATAAACATTCATAGTCGACACACAAATTTGCCATAGGGAAACACTCTATAACATGAGGGAGAAAACCCCAACAAAATATTCCTTAGTATATTGATAGATAGCAAAGAATGTTTTCTTCACAATGAGAATATTACATCAAGCACCCCTGGTGCAATTACAGAGAAAGAGAGATAGACAAACAAGATAACTCAGAATAATTTCTCCACTTAACCAATTTGCTAATCTTGATCACATGCAAAAATTTACTTTAAGAGAATTCACTCTAACATTGGTTTCATCAATCCTGCATGGAAAAGTGTGCCATACTTCTCATGTATTGGATTTAACTCTACCTCATGAATTTAGGATGAACTTGCCCCTCAACTGGATGCTAGACCACTTAGTTAGATGGCTAACTTAAGTGTCGTCATGCAAGTGTCTCAACTCAAGTGTCATAACTCAAGTGTCGCAACTCAAGTGTCGTCTTTTAGTTTAACTTAAGTGTCGTCATGCATAACACTTAGTTAAATTTTTTTTTTAACACTTAGTTAACTCTTTTAACTGAAGCACTTCTTGATAACATCACTGAAGTGAACAGTTCTAGTTATCCTTTAATTAATTGAAGTCTTTCTTGTTAACATCACTGAAGTTTAACAATTTGAGTTCTCTCTTATTTAATTGAAGTCTTTATCATCAATGAAGTGATCAAATCGAGTTATCTCTTATCTTATCACATCTTATATTTATCTATTGTCTTATCTTCATGTTCCACATGTGCCAACTTAATTATTTATCATATCAAATATACTAAGGATATTCTTCTAATAATGTGATCATCTTGTTCGACTCTCGTTCCAAGTGTTCATATGGTAAAGTAATTATCTCTATAGGTGGCCAGTCTCTAGAGGAGACTTAATATCTTATCCATCTCTAATACCATGGTTAGTAGTATGTCACACTGAATTCATGCTTCGACAAACAAAGCATTACCTCAACACATGAGGCACCACCTCAACACATGAGGATCTGTCTTGACACACAAGACCTTAGTCTTGACAAGAAAGACTATACAACACCATCACTTTGACATACAGAGAACTTACCTCAACTCATTAGGCTTATTCATTCTTAAGTCCAACTCAAGATTCTACTCCAAGTTTCTTGAGTCCAACTTGGGATCCTATAAGGAACTACCTTGACACACGTGGATCAATCTTGGCACACAAGATTTACTTGGAAGGCTTAGTCAGCATATAATATATTTTCTCACCAGTAGAAATGTACTGAAGTCTTATGGAACCTCTTTGGACCATGTATCTGATGTAGTGGTATTTCATCTCAACGTGTTTTGACGTGTCATGAAGCACAAGGTTTTCTGAGAGCTTGATGCATCTTTGATTATCAGAGCGAATGATAGTAAGCTCAGGATTCTCACTGAACAACTTAGCAAGTAGATTCATAATTCACACAACTTCTAGGTAGGCATTGTTGGCTTCAATATACTCTACTTTTTTATTACTATAGGCTATGTAGCCCTGCTTCTTCTTGGACCAAGAGATCATAGTTGATCCCAAGATAAAACAATATCTGGATGTACTCTTTCGGTCCACAATACTACCACCCTAGTCGGAGTCGGCATATCCAAGTAGTATCACTCCACCATTGGAAGCATATATGAGTCCATAAGCAATAGTACCTCGAAGGTATCTAAGCACATGCTTGGAAGCAACCCAATGTCTATGTCTTGTCTCATACATGAATTAACTCAAGATACTCACATCATAACATATGTATGGTCTAGAATGTATCAAATACATCAAGGAACCAATGAGATATATATACATGATAGGATCCACTAGATCCAATCCATAATTTGACTCACGTAGCTTCTTTAGATTATACACCATTGGAGTAGACATGAACTTACAGTCCATCATACCAAATCTGCGCAACACATCAACTGTGTACTTTCCTAATGAAAGGTGGAGTATAACGTTATTGGAGGAGTTGGAGAGGAATTATTTATGGCATGAATCTAGGTGTTACACCTAAATCTCGTGATCATGAGACCTATGTCAACTCAGTGCATTGATCCCTGAAGTTTCCCTCACCAGAAGTCATCTAGAGCAAGTTGTTGACCCTTTGTCTACATTTTCTAGTTAGGCTGGAGCATCTTGTCTTCTAGCAAGGAGCGCCTGACTAGGGTTGGCACATAGTGTCATCTAACAGCCTGCGTCGGTGGTGCAGGTTGCCTTAATTTAGCATGCGCTTTCCCATTCCCCACACAGATTTCCCTCATGCAACATGCGTTGGGGTTGGTTAAAATGGATAAATGAAACCTTCGAGCGACTTCTCGAAGCATGATGAGGTGGAAGGTTATCCATAATTCACAGGTGAGTTGTCCTTCGGTTCCCTAACCTAAAGGGATGATCCCTTAACCTTCTCCCCATAATATTCAACCTACTCTATCCACTTGGTCTTATAAATAGGACGCTCCTCTCCATTCCAAGAGGAGGAAAGTCTATAGTACTCTCATGCTGGTGAAAGTATCCTAGGTGACTCTCACTCATCCTTGAGAGATTTAATTCATCTTTGGAGGCTTGGCTTGGTTTGGCTTGTTGGAAGGAAGGTTGCGACGTTAAGGCATAGGTTGTAACATTCTCTCTTATTGTACTCTCCTTTATACAGTTAATACAATATATTCCCATATACATTATCATTTTGATGATGTTTAGAGCTTGCTTCCTTAACTGTTAGCTTAGATCAATCATATGTGATATATGCTTTTACTGTTTGATTGTTTCCACTTGTTCAACAGGACTTTGTAGCTACAGATATGAAGGTGCTAGAGCATTGGATCAAGCAAAGAGAAAAATTATTTGTGAATTCCAGGTAAGAGACCCATTTATTTATTTGCATTTTTATTGATCTAGGGAAGGTGATTCTATTCTGAGTTTATTTGTTCTAGATCCACTTGGACTAGGGAGATCTAGCCTTTAAGTCCGCTTAGGTAGATTGTCCGAAAAAAATATGGAAACCATATTGGGGAGTCTTCTGTTTTGATTTCAATTTGAATGTGTTGTTCATGGATTTCTTAGTGATCCATTTCTTTGCCTCCTAAGCCTCTTTTTATCATAATATTTTCTTCTTGAAGAGTCTGTTAACTTTCCTTGATCCTATTTGGATCAATATTAGGCCATTTGTTGCTTCATTTTTTGGATATCTCTACTTTTTTCCATTTATTATTTGCCCGACGCACCTGGGTATTACATCTAGTGCGCCTCGTCCTATCTGACGCTTACTGTTTTTGAGCATACTGCGCCACTGACGCACTTGACCTTAGTGCAGCCTGCGCCGTTGGCGCCGAAGCCTCGTACACAGAGTGCGTCGGGCACTCTAAGCATAAATGTAGAGTGCGTCGACCTTTCAAGCCTGGTGCTTGGTACATTCCTCTCCAAATTTTGGTGTTGGCCTGACCCATAGGATTCTCTGCATTGTACCTTCCATCCAGAGACTTGTTTATTCAACTTTGATTGTGTTTGGTTTGTTTGTGTTGATTTTTGGGTTCCATTTGGTCAAGTGAGAGATTCAGTGGTGGCAGGAAATTTTAATCCCCCATGGTCATCCGCTCGATCTTGTATTCCCTTATCACCTTACCAAATCTTATCACCTTGTATTCCCTGGTCATTATGGCTGAACAACCTTTGAGAATGTCCCGTAGAATTTTAAACTTGCAACCCGAATATCCCCTTAACCCGGAGGTACTTTCGAGGGAAAACATGGATAAACCTGTTACAGTTGTATCGCCTGAAGAAGAAAACGCCACCATGGAGTCAGGAGTGAACTTTTAGCTTTCTTTAAGTCCACAAATCACTGACCCTCCAAGTTCTGTTACCATGGAACCGTCTGCTTCACGAGACACATTCTTCCACCATTCAATGGAAGGAGAACCTGGGGCTATAGAATGGTTCAATCAAACCTAGCATGAATCTCTATCCACAGCTTTTGGTCCGTCTGCATCATTTTGGGAAACCACTCTAGGGAAGCAATGGGATCATTTTTCCATCGCACCTCTTAATTGGGTTTCCAATGATGAGCTTCTGGAACCCTGTCGTGACCGCCTTAACCAATTGCGTACAACCAAAGAGGATCTTAGAAGACAAAGTCTCTCATGAAGGAACCAGGACTCGGACGTACCCATATTTATACATACCCCAATTCGTTCTCTATCTTATGATTCACCGGAAACACCCACACCCAATATGACCACTTATGAACCTATTCAACCCTCATTTCCAGTGAGTACATCTCTTAATCAGGAGGCCAGTTCTACATCTCAGTTGAATCAAGGCTTTGAAGGACAACTTTCAAACACCCCCCACACTACTAATGGAATGCTACCCCCACCTCCCCCAACCCAAAATTTGAGGGGAGGATACTCCTTACCTCCTAATTGATTACAAGTAGTGTTCCTCCATTAGTTAATAATCAACTTACTGCAAGCCAACTGTCAACGAGTGGTCAAAACATCGTTACTGGGGGGGAACCTTTGTTCTCTAGCCATAATAGGAGTGGAGGACTTCCAATCGGTCATTCCGTTGGAAACTCCTTACCCATCGCGGGACCTACCATGGGATTACATCTTGGCGGGGGACCATCCAACCTAAATCAATCACTATGGAGTCACTTATATCCAGATATTTTCAACCTTGTATTGGGACAATACCATCCTTTGAACATTGTTCCCAAGGCACCTTATCTCAGAAACTCAAACACTCCTCGGGGACATCACAATGCTATTACAATTGGACCCCCACCAACTTTTCCTCACGTCCCACTACCCCCACCATCGTTTGGTCCACCTCCACCTCCTTATATAGGCAGTGAAACCCCACCTCATTCCGGAGGGGGCGGACCTCCACCTTCTAGCGGAGGTGGAGGCCCACCCCATTCCGGCGGTGGAGGCTCACCATACTACGACGGTGGAGGCAGAGGAATACCACCTTCTGGTAGCGTAGGACCCCCACCTTCCGGCATAGGCCCACCTTATTCTGGAGGCAACGTACCACCTTATTTCGACGGTGGAGGACCCCCACCTTTTGGTGGAGGCCCACCCTATTCTGGCGGAGGAGGTGGCGGACCTCCTTATTCTAGTGGTGGAGGAGGACCCCCACCTTCTGGTGGGGGCCCACCTTATTCCGGAGGTGGATTACCCCCACCTTCCGAAGGCGGACCACCCTATTATGGCGGCGGGCCACCATCTATCCCACCACCCAACCAAGGCGGCCCACCCCCTTATGGCCAAATCCTTATGGGAGGACCTTACAATCAATCGATTCAAGGTCCTACTGGTACGAAAATTCCATATCAATACTACAAGTATCCGCAACTTAACCAACAACTACCTTTTCTGGCTACTTTGTATCTTCCAAATCTGGCCTGATTGATGAACGATCCCATCCTACATGGTTATAACTGACCACCCATTCCGGTCAAATTTCCATCTGATATTCCAAAGTTTGACGGCAATCCTGGTGAAGACCCGAAGAACCATGTGATGAATTACCATCGATGGTGCCCATCCAATTACTTGATGGATGATTCAATCCATCTAATTTTATTTCAACGGACCCTCACCGACACAACTGCCAAGTGGTATATTGAATTAACACCGCACTCATTTCCTGATTTCCACTCTCTAGCTATGTCCTTTTTGACTCATTTCCAATTACCCATACGCTATGAAATTGGTACAGACCTACTGACTTCTCTCCGCCAAACCACCGCAACTCATATTTTTGATCATATCCATGAGTGGCGGAGGAGACAACGTCTCATCAAAGCCCCCATTCCAAATAACTCCTAGCGGACTAGTTCATGAATTCTCTTTTACCCACCGTAGCTCGAGACGTGGCCATGGGTGGCGCTGTCATAGAGGAACAAGCTATTGCTCGTGCCCAATATTTAGACCTTGTTTATGCTCAATATGGCACATTGTACTACATTGTTTCGGACGCCCCCTGTCCTACATATGATCCTGCAAAACCACCCAAGGGACCTCAAGCCGATGGAATTATCGGTTCCCTTCACTCCCAGCATTCTAGAAACAATGATGGTTCCTCTCTACCTTCGACACAGGATGGCCACAATACATCCAAATCAAATACTCCTGCTTCCACCGAAGAAGTGAATTCTGTTCAATCAACTTCCCCTTAGAAATACGGTGGCAAGAAGAAGACTAAAGGAAAATCCAAGAAGTCTTCCAACTAGCAAAAGCACAAGAACCCTCTTGAAGACATGAAACATAAGAGGAAGGTCAAGTATCCTTGTTTGATGTGTGGTGGTGATCATTTAACCAAAGAATTCCCGTATAGGGAATCCTGCAGTCCTCAACAATTCCTTCCCCACTCAGAATCAACAACTGATCGCACAACCACCTCCTTCTCAAGGAGAAACATCCTCCACCGCGCATGTTCTCATGATGCGTAGTGAAACGGTTAATTTGAATACTTGATCACGATCTTACGATTCAATCCCCAATAAGGAATCCAATGGAAGTAACATTGAAAAAGATTCCACATCCATACGAGAAATACCTGCCCGTCAAGGTCCTCTCACCATTGAGAAACCTTCTTTCGATTCAGTATTGCATCCTCCTAAGAGCAGAGTCCACAAAATGGTCTTCAATCTCAACGCTCGGGTTGCTCAGAACTACAATATTGTAGAGGACTTGGAGAAAGCTCCTTGTGCCATGTTGTCGCTGGAAGCCTTGCAAAACTGCCCCAATCAATGCAAGACACTCCTTACCGCAATCGGCATCGTAGACCTGAATTCATCAAACATGATCATGTTCAAACTTGAGTACTTTAAACCGAGGCTTTCCCATCAGGTCTCTTTTCAAATCTCCACAAATGTGGAGGGAAATACAATCCATCGTACTATATTAGACGAAGGAGCTTCCACCTTGGTGACGTCGTTATCCTGTTGGCGGGCCATTGGATCTCCTGAATTAAACCGTTCTCCGACCACCTTGAAAGCACTCGACGATCGTGGATTCCAAATGCACGGACTGTTACAAGCCTTAGCAGTAGAGTTGCGGGGCAAGACTGTGACCATTAACGTCGAAGTAGTCATTTCCCTATTGGATAATTATAACCTCTTACTTGGTCGAAACTGGTTCTATTCCATGACTATGGTCGCATCATCTGTCTTTCGCATTGTGCAATTCCCCCACTAGGGTCGCATTGTTACCATCAACCAGTTGGATTTCTGTACACTAGACACCGCTACTCATCCTAGCGATAATGTCCCTTTTTTAGGACAATCTTCGCAGCCATATGAGAGCATGGGGGTCTGCCTCATAAAAGATTAATCTCTTATGGGTGTCTTTCCAACCCTGAATCCACCTAACCATGTTGCCACGGTGAACATGATCTCCTCCGTGATTCCATATTCTTCCAACTCTATAGATCAATGGCTTATGCCCGATCCGGCCACCATGCATTTGATTGGAGATGCTATGGCTCTCTCATCAGCTGAGGCTACATATGAGGCCATCTAGTCAGCCCCTGAGGACCACCTAGCCATGGACTCTACGTCTCATTCTCTACAGCAGACATCATCCTCACCGGATCCTCTGCTCCGAACTTTTCATTTCGATGAGTCCATCATGGAAATTATTAGTGCGGATGAACCTCCATGGAAAGACCTCCACCATCGATCGTCTTTCCTACCCTCATTGGACTCTGCGGAGAACACTATTAGAACCATTTTTACACCAAATGTATACCCTTTCCCGTAGTCACCGATCCTCATTTGTGATATGGTCACTGAAGGAAATTTGGAAAACATAGAGCCCACCATTCCAATTGACATCTCAATTACACCCGGTGTCATGGAACATATTCGTTTAAGCCAGAACTGTTCTCCCGAAGAAATCACTACATATACGGCCTTATTCAAACAATTCCACGACATGTTCGCATGGACCTACGAGGAAATTCCAGGGATAGAGCCTGCCATTGTTGTGCATGCAATCCACACCTATCCTAACTCTAAAATTGTTTGAAAAAATTTGCGACCATTCCACCCTCGAAAAACTGCGGCAATTAAAGATGAGATTGAAAATCTCTTGAAGGTTGGATTTATCTATCCTATTCCGTTAAAAGAATGGGTGTCCAATGTCGTCCCTGTGGCCAAGAAGAAGGTCACTATCCGAGTCTGTGTCGATTATAGGTACCTAAATAGGGCTTGTCCTAAGGACAACTACCCTATCCCCTTCATCGACCAGATCATCAACAATTGCGTCGGGAGCGTCATCTTTTCATTCATGGATGGCTTTTCTAGATAAAATTAAATTGATATCCACCCGATCGGCCAACATAAGACTGATTTCATATGCCCTTGGGGTACGATTTATTATCGTACAATCCCTTTTGGCCTTAAAAATGTTGGTGCTACATTCCATTGTGCTATTTCGTACGCTTTTTATGATGTGAAGGAATTCGTGGAACCTATTTGGACGATCTCCTTGCTCATTCGCAACATCATGAGTTCCAAATTGATCATCTGAGAGTTGTCTTCATCAAATGCAGGCGGTATAACATCCATTTGGATCCTCACAAGTGCATATTTTGCGTCGAATCAGGACGCCTCCTAGGTTTCATCATCTCAAAGAATGGGATCAGCATTGATTCCTTGAAGGTGGAAGCCATTGTTTCTCTCCCACCTCCTACTGATATCATAGAACTACAAAGTTTACAAGGGAAGGAAAACTAGTTACGATGTTTTTTTTGTAATTTCACTACAAATACACAGGGCTATATGCGGTTGATGAAGAAGGACGTCCCTTTCAACTGGGATGACCAAGCCCAACAATCCTTGGATAGCTTGAAACATGCCATTACTCACGCCCCTGTGATCCAACCACCCAATTACTATTAGGATTATGTCCTTTATATTTCCGCTTCCGCCACCACGATCGCCATGGTCTTGGTCTAGGAAGATGATAATGCCCAGGAACATGTGATATATTACCTCAGTAAGGGTCTTATTGACTTTGAAACCCGTTATTCACATGTCGATAAAATTGCTCTCGCAACAGTCATTTTTGTCCAAACGTTTCGCCACTACATACTACTCTGCACCACTACCATCATTGCCGACTCGAACCCCATGTACCATGTCCTTACATGTCAGGTGCTTGGGGAAACGTATTCACGCTGGATCGTGATACTTCAGGTATTTGATCTCCTCTTTGAGAAGGCCAAGTCAAAGAAATCTTTGGCTTTTGCGGAGCTCATTTGCGATCTGCCCCGTGTTGATTCTGGATCTGAGCCCATCGAATCGCTTCCAGATGAGTCCTTGTTTCTCATCAATACGTCAGACCCATTGTATGGAGATATCACCTTATATCTTCAAACCCAATGGTTCAACCCCCAACTATCTCGTGACAACTGTCATCGTATACGCCACCACGCAAAGTATTACTTAATCGTTGGTTATACCTTATATCGTCGTGGCGTTGATTCCATCCTTCGACGATGTTTGACACATGATGAGGCTGAACATGTACTGAATGACTGTCACTCTAGGGCTTGTGGTGGTCATCTTTCTGGCATGGATACGACCCATAAAATAATACACGCAAGATATTACTGGCCTTTGATCTTCAAGGACTACATTGAGTCCGTTAAGAAGTGTCCCCCATGCCAGCAATTTCAATTCAAAAAGCGCTCACATCCAGCCCCTTTACATCTAGTTATTGCCGCTGTACCCTTTGCTAAGTGGGGCATTGATTTCATGCACTGTAATCCTAGCTCGGCCAAGGGGCATGGTTACATCATTGTAGCCATTGAGTATTTCACTAAATGGGCCAAGGATATGCGTACATACATTGAATATGGAAAAATCACTGTGCTCTTCATGTTTAATCATGTCATTGCGCGTTTCGGAGTTCCACAAGCCATAGTCACCGATCACGGATCTCATTTCCAAAACAATATGGTGGATGAATTGAGTGCCAGACTGGGTTTTATCCATGAGAACTCAACCCCATACTACCCACAGTCAAATGGACAAGTAGAGGCTGTCACGAACCCAAAATTTGTAAAATTTAAAAACTTTTCTAAGTGTCTAAAATACCACTAAAATCTATGCGAAAATACAAAGTGTGTGTTTACTTTATTTAAATACTACTTTACAAAATAATTAAAACTTTGCGACACTTATTACTGTTTACAAATGTCGTTATGCTAATCAAGGAAAAGATATACGTTTTATTTTCAACTAAATAAATTCTGAACTTGATATGTCAACCATTTCTTAAATCTTGCGGGAAACACAAAAACTTCATTATGTCTTAATATACATCTTTTAGAAAGCATGTATATCTTTTATCGCACCAATAGAACAACCTAAATGGTAACAACATAATCATAATCATAAGGGAAACATATTAGCAATATACATCATAATCAACTTTCTAATGGATCGGATACTTCAGAGTAGTCATAAACCTTTTTAAGGACAGAAACAAGTACTCATACATAAGACACATTGAGAAACACCATAGGAAACATAGGAGACAAAATATAACGTGGTTCACCCGTACACGGGCTAGTCCACAAAGGTGTGTGCATCTTTTATTAATAGGAAAAAATTAATAGGATTACAACTAGCAACATCGTTGCAGCAACAAGATTTCTTCTTCTCCCGTCATGCTTCTATCACCTATAGCTTTCCAATACTTAAACTAAGAACCTCTTTTTAAAACATATTTTAAGAAGTATATATATATCCTTTCATTATTTATAAGAACTTGCATAATCCTTTTCTTTTACCAAGTCTTAAGAACATATTCATAATAAGACTAAGTGGATTAACTTTGGCATCTACACAATGTTCCTAACTCGATTCTAGCTTTTAGCTACTTCTCCCTAGTTAGCATACATTAATGGTGATGTGAAGTGAGTATGCTCTATGTTCACTTAAAATCATAATAAAGGTAAGGTATAAACTTAACATATGCCCAAATCTTTTATCTAAAAATTAGATAAAGTATCAACATAGTCAAAATACTAAATGCTCTACCTAGTAGAGTAATCCAAGACCTTTAATCTTAACCCGATCTATCATAAAACGTAAACAAGGATTAATAACTTTGAACTAGTTTCTTTTAAACATTCAAACTTAGATCAAAATATTACTAAACTCTATTCTTTTATCCATTAAGTACTTTAGTGAACTCCTTATTCACTGATTAGCTTTACATCAAAGAATGCATATAAAGAAGGTTGCTTAGTTAAGTTTAAAATATCAAAGACTTTAAGTAACTATGGTGATAAGCAATTTCCTTTCTTTTCTACCCCTTGTATAAACATCATTATAAATATATATATATAAAGTCTCTACTACCCTTTTCATATACATATAGAAATATTTATATAATAAAGGGTAAAGGTAATATCACCTTTTTGTATTAGCATTCTTCCTATTAAGCTATTTCCCTTATATCATATAAGAAATCATAATGCAACAAAATAGAATTAAATGTTTAAAATAGAGTGTGAACTACCAACTACAGTGCTTCTTAACTAAAGAAGCTATGCCCAAAACTCATGCATCAATATCGTCTTGTTCAAAAGTTTATACATATAGGCTATAAGCATATATATATGTAAATGATTGATATTCCAACCATTCTACCTAGTCGTCTACATTGATAATAACTTGATTAAACTCCAACGAGTCCGCAAGGTAAAGAAGAATGTTTAATACAACTCTGTCAATACTTATAATCATAGAGAAACCTTATTAATTTATCATAGTAGAGATTTTAATCACAAGGGAAAACGCAGAGACCTTCAGCGTATTCTCACAGCCATTCGAGAGTTGATGATGATACAAGGTAACGATCCAACTCCGTTTTAATAATGCAGAGGTTTCATACTAACTAAAATAATGATTCTATCGCTGGGAGAGAGAGTTATATCAGTCGCCCAGCTATTTCACAGAAGAAATTTATGATATCAAATTATAAGCGGAGAAGGGTTCGAAAGCTATATAACCAAAAGATCTAGGATTTAAAAGACAAGAAATAATGCTGGCTCCTTCCACACAATACCTGGGATATTTTAAAGCTAAGACGGAGCTCGGTTATCACTGAGGCGTTAATTTTTTTTACACCAAAAGCACTATCAAAGAGATTAGGGTCTGGAAACAAAATATCAAAGCATACTACAGGGTATATAACTTCTGTCTACAGAGAAAGGCCACAGTAACAGAGGTTTAAACAAGCATTCATGTAGAGATTGCTGTGGAATATGGTTTCTACCAGAGTACTCTAACAACCGATCAAAATGTATATGCTTCCATTCATTACTAACTTTTACATAAGAAACAACCTCTACTATTTTATCAACAGTTGCATCTACCAAATTATTAAGTACAGAAATGAACTTATCTATGCATGCATCCGTCGAGTAGAAATCGTCTCTTCCTCCCAAGGCTATCCAGCGTCCTAATCCAAGCCGCAGATCAAACTTCCTATCCATCGATCTATTACCGGTACTTCAGATTTTTGTAGATAGATCGACAACTCCATATCGAAGACTCCAGAATTAAAACTTCTAGATCGAGACTACCAATCGAAACTATAGATCCAGACTTCCGATTGAGACTTCTGATCGAGAATACAGTTCGAGACCCCTCGGCTTCATCAAATAAAGCTCCGAGTGGTAAAGAACCATGATCTGGTCTATCCCTTCCATAGTGGGTGATCCCCAAACTCGAACTCCCCCCCTCCATAAGAAGCATAGTAACCGTCGACATAGAAGTTACCGCCCTCCATGATCGAACACTTGGCTAGAGGTATGGAGACAGATGTCGGCATCCTTGGCAAAAGACGTTCCACTAAAGGGACAAACTCCTTCGATCAAGGCAGATCCATAACAACTTTATAAATTTGTTTGAGCATTAAAGCTCCATTTAGGAGACCATCTTCCATAAATTCCTCGAACAATGCCCATGACTCCCTTTATAAACTCTCATGTACGTTTTTAAATTTCTAGTTTGTTTAGCACAACTATGTATATATATACATAAGAAGGATTAATGAATCCTCTTGTATTTATTTATAATAAATACTTATCATATATATATATATTTAAAGGATTTCATTCTCCCTCTTAACCTTTTTAATAAAGAATTCAAGTAGAAAGAACATTTTAAGGTTCAGGTTTAATATATATATATATATATAGGTTTTTTTATTTTCCTTTTGTAAAATCATTAGTATGGTTAAAAAGTAGGCTAGTAAAAACTCCTTTTTGCCTCACATATTTTAATGAAATTCTATTATATAAAATCATGCAACCTTTCCATGATTAACCCATCACTAGGATTTGTATAAACTTGTCTTTCTCCTACCTTGTGTTCAAGGTGAGATTTTCAAAGTGAATTAGCTATATAATACTATAAGTAGTTCTGTGATATTTTGGAAACGACATTATATAAGGTAATTACTTAATTTCTTTAGAACAATAATTTAAATGCTTAGCTTCATGCTAAAATAGGATTCGATTATCCAATTAGTTTCCTTGGTTGGGTTTTTAAGGTACTTTATAATATCTACTCAATTTAACCTTATTAGGTTTATCATGATTGAGATGTAGGCCTTAATAGCTGAGTCAGATGCTTATGGTAAAAAGTAATCATTCTAGGACTAAACTTAAGTCTTAACCTATCCTAACTTAATATGATATGTGACCAACACATGGCTCCCTTTCTCATCGGTGGGTTTTGTTACTTATCGTTTAGTCGCAATTACCATCTTTTAACCTTCTAGGCTTAAACTAAGATTTATAAACATATAAATCGCTCGAGGTGCACTGGTGGGGCCTTGGCCTTGAGCTCCTCACCATGGCCATTTACAAAACACATATTTAGAATTACAAAATAATAACAATAGGAGTGAAATTGAGGGATGTTACACACTCCACCCCTTAAAAATAACACCGTCCTCGGTGTTCAACAGTTTGTCTTTCGCATTGTTTCACCATCTTTCGCTTGCTTTATTTTTATGCTTTGGTGGTCTTATCAATTTTGGAATTTCAGCAATCTCTCTTCAATTGTAACCTGCACATTGTACAACTCGTACAAGATTTTTCAGTATTTTTCAGTATAACATAAGTATACAAAATTTCAAAATAGCAAATGTTTATCATTCATCCTCATCCTTGATGAAATATTTGCTTACTTTAGCATTCATAACATTCACACATAAATACATGTGATAGTCTAGCTACAAGACAATCATTATCATTAACTCATATCATAAAACAATTCTTTCAACTGAACTTTGAAATCACCAAACCTCTTTGTACTTCCGCAATCATGGAGACTTGCATAAAAAACTCTTATGTATTTTCGCAATCGTGGAGACTTGCCATACAAAACATGAGTCTTCTGTAACTCAGCGGGAAAACCTCTGCATACAGCAGAAATATGACAGTCTTACTTTGCAACTCATTACATAGCTTCCCCTCATCGAATCTTCTTGTGGGCTAAATTCTAACACCACAAGGAAAAAGTTTAGTCTCCTCAGAGAACCTCTTATGCGCTCCGTTCTAACGACACAAGGAAAAATCGTGAGCCCTTCCTCTGCTCAATTCGATGGATATAAAGTTTTCCTAGGACTTTTGGGTCAGTATAACATTCAACGAGCTACCCACCTGCTCTGTTCCACTTCCATGGGGAACATGACCACAATTTAGGGAAGTTGCACCCTGCAATAGCTAGTAAGTGAGTGCAAGATGCAACCTCTACTTGAGTTCAGGAAATATTATTTTCCCCTCAAACCTTCTCATTTGAGTCCGAGAATTTTACTTAGTAACAATCATTTAGTATTTCTTGCATTCCACATGCGACATAATACCAACAAAATATTAACGAATATATCTCATTCTATGCATTTTGATGATTACACATCATCAATCATAAGTCTTACCACCAATCATGATCCATAAAGCCCTGTAATCAAAATAAAAATGTAAAGTAAATTATCACTTACTCTTGAGCGATTTAGCTCAACTTATCTATGTAAGTGGTTGTATAATCCATGTTCCTCTTGGATTATGACATTGGTCGTGATCCAAAATCTCCTCCTGAAGTGTTAGTATAAGGAGAAATTTTCTTTGCTTCAAAAGTTCAACAACTGAACTCATTTGTTCCATATATTTGCACGCATGCTCATTGGATTAACTTGTGCATCCTTTTCAATTCATCTTGATGCAAACTCTTCAAGATACTTATTGTGAATTCGAGGTCAAGTCTGCTAACAAACAAACATGTTAGTTTCATAATTAAAACGGTTAGTTGCATATAGCTTCAGTTCAAATTGAAGATTTACCATCTAATAATTCTTTTCTTGTAATCAAACTCCTACTATTTAACAAGACCTTTTTAATTTGATGCACATCAATCTTTATAACAACCCTAGAAGAAATAATTAGAATCATAATGCTTTTAAATAAAATCATTTTAAGCTCCTAGGAAGACTGCGTGCAATTCCATACAGTGATACACTTTTAAGCTTATACTTATAATTCTAATAACAATAGGGAATTCTGAAATGAAATACAAATGTTGTTAAGTAATAACATTCGAACCTTTAACAAAATGACAATACTTATCAATAGTGTATTCAAGTAATCTCTGAACTTCACTTTCTAATTCCTCATATTCTGTGTAACATGCTTAGTTCTATACATGACACATTTTATTGAAACACATTATGATCTATAGGAGTATAAACTATCCTAAATGATGACCATATTATGCATTCTACTGTAATGATATGCCTTTATTTACAATATCTCGATAACTATAATCTAGCCTATAGTTTGGGATATCCTACCACTTCATATGGATGTATAAAAATAACTTCACATTGCTATAAAGTGACTTCACATATACATAAATGTAACTTCACATATATAAGAATATATATACTGCACTTTTAGTTAAGGTCAAAGTATTATTATTAACATCCAACATCAAAACAATTCTTATTAACAAGGGTCAGCCAAATCCCATTAACAAGGGTCAGCCAAATCTTATCAAATTGAAGATACACAATATATCAAATTAGATTTGCACATCAACTACTTTGCTTTAATAACTGCAATACTCATCTTTACTCCTTTGGGAAACTTTGAAGTTTGAACTTTTGAATGACATTGCCCCTTGTCCATTCCAGTTTCATGCATCCAAAATGAAACAAAATAATCGATTAGTAAACATAACAACCTTCATACTTATTTATTGCATGTTGAGCTCATTAGGCCCAAGTGTTGTAACCTAATGCTCTGATACCATATGTCACGAACCCAAAATTTGTAAAATTTAAAAACTTTTCTAAGTGTCTAAAATACCACTAAAATCTATGCGAAAATACAAAGTGTGTGTTTACTTTATTTAAATACTACTTTACAAAATAATTAAAACTTTGCGACACTTATTACTGTTTACAAATGTCGTTATGCTAATCAAGGAAAAGATATACGTTTTATTTTCAACTAAATAAATTCTGAACTTGATATGTCAACCATTTCTTAAATCTTGCGGGAAACACAAAAACTTCATTATGTCTTAATATACATCTTTTAGAAAGCATGTATATCTTTTATCGCACCAATAGAACAACCTAAATGGTAACAACATAATCATAATCATAAGGGAAACATATTAGCAATATACATCATAATCAACTTTCTAATGGATCGGATACTTCAGAGTAGTCATAAACCTTTTTAAGGACAGAAACAAGTACTCATACATAAGACACATTGAGAAACACCATAGGAAACATAGGAGACAAAATATAACGTGGTTCACCCGTACACGGGCTAGTCCACAAAGGTGTGTGCATCTTTTATTAATAGGAAAAAATTAATAGGATTACAACTAGCAACATCGTTGCAGCAACAAGATTTCTTCTTCTCCCGTCATGCTTCTATCACCTATAGCTTTCCAATACTTAAACTAAGAACCTCTTTTTAAAACATATTTTAAGAAGTATATATATATCCTTTCATTATTTATAAGAACTTGCATAATCCTTTTCTTTTACCAAGTCTTAAGAACATATTCATAATAAGACTAAGTGGATTAACTTTGGCATCTACACAATGTTCCTAACTCGATTCTAGCTTTTAGCTACTTCTCCCTAGTTAGCATACATTAATGGTGATGTGAAGTGAGTATGCTCGATGTTCACTTAAAATCATAATAAAGGTAAGGTATAAACTTAACATATGCCCAAATCTTTTATCTAAAAATTAGATAAAGTATCAACATAGTCAAAATACTAAATGCTCTACCTAGTAGAGTAATCCAAGACCTTTAATCTTAACCCGATCTATCATAAAACGTAAACAAGGATTAATAACTTTGAACTAGTTTCTTTTAAACATTCAAACTTAGATCAAAATATTACTAAACTCTATTCTTTTATCCATTAAGTACTTTAGTGAACTCCTTATTAACTGATTAGCTTTACATCAAAGAATGCATATAAAGAAGGTTGCTTAGTTAAGTTTAAAATATCAAAGACTTTAAGTAACTATGGTGATAAGCAATTTCCTTTCTTTTCTACCCCTTGTATAAACATCATTATAAATATATATATATATAAAGTCTCTACTACCCTTTTCATATACATATAGAAATATTTATATAATAAAGGGTAAAGGTAATATCACCTTTTTGTATTAGCATTCTTCCTATTAAGCTATTTCCCTTATATCATATAAGAAATCATAATGCAACAAAATAGAATTAAATGTTTAAAATAGAGTGTGAAATATCAACTACAGTGCTTCTTAACTAAAGAAGCTATGCCCAAAACTCATGCATCAATATCGTCTTGTTCAAAAGTTTATACATATAGGCTATAAGCATATATATATGTAAATGATTGATATTCCAACCATTCTACCTAGTCGTCTACATTGATAATAACTTGATTAAACTCCAACGAGTCCGCAAGGTAAAGAAGAATGTTTAATACAACTCTGTCAATACTTATAATCATAGAGAAACCTTATTAATTTATCATAGTAGAGATTTTAATCACAAGGGAAAACGCAGAGACCTTCAGCGTATTCTCACAGCCATTCGAGAGTTGATGATGATACAAGGTAACGATCCAAATCCGTTTTAATAATGCAGAGGTTTCATACTAACTAAAATAATGATTCTATCGCTAGGAGAGAGAGTTATATCAGTCGCCCAGCTATTTCACAGAAGAAATTTATGATATCAAATTATAAGCGGAGAAGGGTTCGAAAGCTATATAACCAAAAGATCTAGGAATTAAAAGACAAGAAATAATGCTGGCTCCTTCCACACAATACCTGGGATATTTTAAAGCTAAGACGGAGCTCGGTTATCACTGAGGCGTTAATTTTTTTTACACCAAAAGCACTATCAAAGAGATTAGGGTCTGGAAACAAAATATCAAAGCATACTACAGGGTATATAACTTCTGTCTACAGAGAAAGGCCACAGTAACAGAGGTTTAAACAAGCATTCATGTAGAGATTGCTGTGGAATATGGTTTCTACCAGAGTACTCTAACAACCGATCAAAATGTATATGCTTCCATTCATTACTAACTTTTACATAAGAAACAACCTCTACTATTTTATCAACAGTTGCATCTACCAAATTATTAAGTACAGAAATGAACTTATCTATGCATGCATCCGTCGAGTAGAAATCGTCTCTTCCTCCCAAGGCTATCCAGCGTCCTAATCCAAGCCGCAGATCAAACTTCCTATCCATCGATCTATTACCGGTACTTCGGATTTTTGTAGATAGATCGACAACTCCATATCGAAGACTCCAGAATTAAAACTTCTAGATCGAGACTACCAATCGAAACTATAGATCCAGACTTCCGATTGAGACTTCTAATCGAGAATACAGTTCGAGACCCCTCGGCTTCATCAAATAAAGCTCCGAGTGGTAAAGAACCATGATCTGGTCTATCCCTTCCATAGTGGGTCGATCCCCAAACTCGAACTCTCCCCCTCCATAAGAAGCATAGTAACCGTCGACATAGAAGTTACCGCCCTCCATGATCGAACACTTGGCTAGAGGTATGGAGACAGATGTCGACATCCTTGGCAAAAGACGTTCCACTAAAGGGACAAACTCCTTCGATCAAGGCAGATCCATAACAACTTTATAAATTTGTTTGAGCATTAAAGCTCCATTTAGGAGACCATCTTCCATAAATTCCTCGAACAATGCCCATGACTCCCTTTATAAACTCTCATGTACGTTTTTAAATTTCTAGTTTGTTTAGCACAACTATGTATATATATACATAAGAAGGACTAATGAATCCTCTTGTATTTATTTATAATAAATACTTATCATATATATATATATTTAAAGGATTTCATTCTCCCTCTTAACCTTTTTAATAAAGAATTCAAGTAGAAAGAACATTTTAAGGTTCAGGTTTAATATATATATATATATATAGGTTTTTTTATTTTCCTTTTGTAAAATCATTAGTATGGTTAAAAAGTAGGCTAGTAAAAACTCCTTTTTGCCTCACATATTTTAATGAAATTCTATTATATAAAATCATGCAACCTTTCCATGATTAACCCATCACTAGGATTTGTATAAACTTGTCTTTCTCCTACCTTGTGTTCAAGGTGAGATTTTCAAAGTGAATTAGCTATATAATACTATAAGTAGTTCTGTGACATTTTGGAAACGACATTATATAAGATAATTACTTAATTTCTTTAGAACAATAATTTAAATGCTTAGCTTCATGCTAAAATAGGATTCGATTATCCAATTAGTTTCCTTGGTTGGGTTTTTAAGGTACTTTATAATATCTACTCAATTTAACCTTATTAGGTTTATCATGATTGAGATGTAGGCCTTAATAGCTGAGTCAGATGCTTATGGTAAAAAGTAATCATTCTAGGACTAAACTTAAGTCTTAACCTATCATAACTTAATATGATATGTGACGAACACATGGCTCCCTTTCTCATCGGTGGGTTTTGTACCTTGGGGTTGCATGCCTCAATGGCAGGTTACCTTGATTTTAACATGAGTTTACATCATTGACTCTTGACTGGAAGATTCCATTGAGAGTTCGACCTCAGCTCATTGATTCACGCTTGATGGTATGTACTATAATACCTTGGGAATCATCGACATCAATGGTGATATGCCTCGCGCTTGTTAACCATATACATCAATGACCGATAATTATGTGGTTTCTACCATGTTTGACTCCAAGACATTGTAATCACATGGACAGAATCGTATCATTTCCGGTTCGGCTTGAAGACCCTGGGTTGTTCTCATGTTTCACCCAGGTTGCGATGGATATTGTTTGAGTCATATTACATGGATCCACTTTGTATTGGTCATGGCCATGTTATCTTCTCATCATGGATCTATGATTGTGTCTAGTAGCCATGATTGTGTTCAGTCGGTCTTTACTACCATGTATCTGCAATGTATTGGTCGGAAGCCATGTTGTGCATCATATGCGACTTGTATCTTAGAGTCAGTTATACTGCAGCAACACCTTCCAACCAACAAGTCCTTGCCATCTATATTTCAAAGCATATCACCTGTTTTAGTTTACTAGCTTCATGCTTTGGGGGGCATTCTGTTACACCTAAATCTCTTCATCATGAGACCTATGTCAACTCAGTTCTTTGATCCCTGAAGTTTCCCTGACCATAAGTCATCTAGAGCAAGTTGTTGACCCTTTGTCCACATTTTCTAGTTAGGACAGTGCATCTTGTCTTCTATCAAGGAGCACCTAACTAGGGTCAGCGCATAGTGTCATCTGACATCTTGTGCCGGTGGAGCAGGTTGCCTTAATTCAACATGCGCTTTCCCCTTACTGGTGCAGATTGCCCTTGTGCATCATGCGCCGGGGTTGGTTAAAATGGATAAATGAAACTTTCGAGTGACTTCTTGAAACATGATGAGGTGGAAGGTTATCCCTAATTCATAGGTGAGTTTTCCTTCGGTTTCCTAACCTCAAGGGATGATCCCTTAGCCTTATCCCCATAATCTTCAACCTACTCTATCCACTTGGTCTTATAAATATGAAGCTCCTCTCCATTCCAAGAGGAGGAAAGTCTATAGTACTCTCATGCTGGTGAAATTATTCTAGGTGACTCTCACTTGTCCTTGAGAGATTTACTTCATCCTTGGAGGCTTGGCTTGGTTTGACTTGTTGGAGGGAAGGATGCAATGTTAAGGCATAGGTTGTAATGTTCTCTCTTATTGTACTCTCCTTTATATAGTTAATACAATATCTTCCCATATACATTATCGTGTTGCTGATGTTTATAGCTGGCTTCCTTAACTATTAGCTTAGATCAATAATCTGTGATATATGCTTTTACTGTTTGATTGTTTCCACTTGTTCAACAGGACTTTGCAGCTGCATTTCTGAAGGTGCTGGAGCATTGGATCAAGCAAAGAGCAAAAGGATTTGCGAATCCTAGGTAAGAGACCCATTTATCTATTTGCATTTCTATTGATCTAGGGAAGGTGATTCTATTCTGTGTTTATTTTTTATAGATCCATTTGGACTAGGGAGATATGGCCTTTAAGTCCGCTAGGTAGATTGTCCGAAAACACTAGGAAAGTCGAATTGGAGTCGAAGAGTAACTCCCATGGAAGAGGAAGAGGAATCATAGAATAATTGTGACACTTGGAGCTAGATTCCCTAGTCTCTATGACAACAATGATGGATAATCTATGACAAATTTAGACTTGATTGCTGACATATGACACATATGACATGTAAGGGATAAAAATAGCCACCAAGAGGGAGCACAAGGGGAGTTATGGTCATCCAAGATTCCCCCATTCGAATTGATAGAAGAGGAATGCAAGAAAGAGAGGGACAAGTGTTATTTATGAGAATCAAGGTAATTTTTAAGGATTCTAATATTATACTTAAGTATAGTATCCTAGGCGATTATTTTGGATTGGAAAAAACATGTATATAGATAGGTCGGCGAATATTAAGTATGAAACATACAATTTACTACTAAAATGTGTAAATTTTGGCAAATATTATGATAAAAAAACAAATTTTATGTAAATATAGGCGATATTGGAGACTAAAAATGACCAAATAGCGAATTTATTTTTTGAAAAAAAGTCCAAAAAATAGCCAATTGGCGAAATTTCGCCCTTAAAAATTACCCTGATGAGAATCTCTCCCTAACTCGAGTTGGGAGAAGACTCTTGGAGGGAATTCGAGCTATGGATGCCATTGGAGTTTAATAAAAGAGGATTAGGATGAAGGAGACCATATTTTGATCATTCCTCATTTGGCACTTTTGGAGAGCTTAGCTTGTCCTTGCACAATAGATGTTCATCCTCCCTGCCTTAGAACCAATTTCGTGGGTGTAAGATTCCTATCCAATTTGGTTGATGGAGAGGCCATTAAGACCTCTCAACAGAGATTCATGGAAATGTTTTGATTCAGGTTCAATCCCCCTTTGAGTTTGATTCCATGTTAACTCTTCCTTCTCTACTCTTATTCTCCTATCTTTCTCTCAATATTCATGTACAAGTGTGATAGCGCACTCCTTGTTGAATATAGTTAATGGAAGACTATTATTTCGACCTTATGGACATGCTAATGGATGAATAAATATGTAATGGATATATCATGAGAGCCACAGCTCAAAATACCAATCACTTCATGTAATATTTCCAAGTAAGATTGGGATTCGATCTATTTCCCTCATTGTATTCTCATGGTAATTTTAAAGTGATTTGTATCAGTTTGATATCAGACTTTTATTGAGGTAATGATTATTATTTGAGCTGAATATGGAGTTAAATGGATGGCTAAAATTTCGTATGCAGACCCCTAAATTCTTACTCTAGTTTGTGACATAAATTCATGGTCCCCTGTCTACCCTTTTTTCATAAATTGTATGCTCTATAAGTTGTTGTCTTTTGGAAAACCTGTCCGACCCTAAAACCTGATATAATGCTGCAAAATTGTTGTCCTTGATGTCCTATAACAGATACAAGTCTCATATTAAATATTATGGAAGGTTGTACAGTATTTGGAAGGTCAAATAGTAGCTGACCTAGGGGGGAATTTCCACCAATGAAATTGACTAGTTTTGTTCCAATTCTTCCCTCCTTGAAGATTGTAGAACATGAATGTTTATACCAGATGTTTGGGTGTCTAAATTTTGTATTAGAGTTTCCTATATCCTCCCAAGTTCCTACTTACACAATTCGAAAACATTTGGAAGCTTTTAGAACAGTTTGTGTATAACATTCCTAGGTTAAAAATTGGGTGAAAATGAACAACTTTGCATAGTAGGGATGTTACAGTGGTATCAGAGCATGGTCCTTGCACCTAATTTGGGCGAAAATTGATGAGTTTAAGAATTCATCCCCCACCCCTAGAAACTGAAACTGAAAGTACCTTTAGTGAAGAGGAATAAGTAGGAGAAGAGGTACATTCTGTTGAAGCCACGGATAGGGATGACAAAAGAACCTCACAGATGGAGGAGTTTAGGAAATTCATGAAACTATTTTTGAGGACATGACAAGGCAGATAATGAAAGGGTTCAAATTGATGGCTAGTAAAATTGGGAGCAAATTGGCAACATGAGACAATAGTAATTCTCATTCCATGGAAAAAAAGACAGTTAGTGAAAATATTTTCTCAAGGACCGTTCCTCACACTTGACCTAATGACTTCCATATCCTAGCAAGGTCCACCACACCCAAGTTTCTTGAGTCCAAAGAGGATCCTAACACTCAATATGGGATAAAGGAATCTCTAGATGAATGGAAGTAGTTGAGTGAAGAGTGTAGGGTGACCTTACACTTTGAACAATTCTTCAATGTCTCAAACAAGCTCAGAACAAGAGGAGGTAGCAGAATCCCTTTCCAAAATCAAGAATTGAAGTCTACTATAGGCAAGGTGCCCCTTCCCACCTTTGATGGCTTGCCACAAAGTTCTGCTAATACTTGGTTACAAAAGTTAGATGTGTATTTTCAGCTGAATCCAATGGTCGAAGATGATGCTTTGAAAATGGCTATTCTGCATCTTGAGGGAGAAGCAAATGATTGGTGGTTCCATGTATTTAAAACCTTGGGACATGATCAAATCACATCATATGAAGAGTTTGTTAACAGTTTGGAGGAAAGTTTTAAGTGAAAAGACCCTGAAATGCCTTTCAAGGAACTGGCGCAGTTGAAGCAAACTGGAAACCCTAAGGAGTACATGTTGGAATTCCAAAAATTGTCAATTATGGTTGCTGATATCTCTATGGTTCTCTTGGTATTGATATTTACTGAAGGGTTGGATGAACCTTTGAAAGGTTTGGTTAAAGCTCACAAGCCAACTACATTGAAAGATGCCACGAACTTGAGAAGAGATCTGCAAAATGTTCTACCCAAGACAAAGTATCCTCCCAAGCCCAATTTTCTTTCCAATTTCAGAGATGACAAGAGACCATGGAAAAAAGATTCATTTGGGAGGGATAATAAAGAAGGAGCAAGTAACGAATAACTCAGAAGAAATAAACTATGTTTCACATGTCATCAACCATGGGTGCTAGGGCATAAATGTGCTAAGGGGAAAGCACACTTCATTGAAGTCTTTTTTGATAATGAGGAGGACATGGAGGGAGAAACACAACATTCAACCGAAGAAGAGGGATATAACACAATAGAATAAGATCATCCACCACCCGAAACAGGGAATATGGAAGTACTATTAGGAGTTCCTCTTTTTCACACTCGCCGATGCAAAGGAGTTGTACAAGGGAAGAAGGTTTTGGTATTAGTGGATGGAGGAGAAACTCATAACTTCATTGATGTAGCCTTGGTGGAGAGGAGAAATTTTCCTACTGAAACATTCGAAGGGTTCACATTCATCATTCCAGGTAACTATTTTATGGATTGTAACAAATGGATTCCAAAGCTACAACTTACCATAGGAAATTACACCTTTACTGTTAGTTTCTATGTGGTGAATGGATACAAATGTGGTTTTGGGAGTCCGGTGGTTGTAATCTATAGGAGAACATACAATGAATTACCAAATACCTGAAATTAAATTTAAAGATTCAGAAGGAAATCCAATATTAGTGAGGGGAATGCACACCTATCATAACCAAATGGTGTCTTCCCACAGTATGAGATCCATATTGAGAAATGGGGACTTTGAATGGATGAAGAATGTTTAATCACTTCCTGCAAACATAGAATAAAATTTGCAGAACATCCAAGGGAGATAAGGCAACTATTACAAGGCCACCTGACAAAGGAGTTGCACATACCATTGTATTGGAGGTAGGTACTTCACCTATCCAAGTACCACCATATAGACACCCAAAAAGGTTTAGAGATGAGATTGAGAAGGCTATTAAAGAACTCTTGGAGTTGGGTTTCATCAGGCCAATCTCAAGTCCCTATGTTTCTTCAATTGTCTTAGTGAAGAAAAAAGATGGAACCTTAAGGATGTGCATTGATTTCAGAGATTTAAAAAAGAAGATAGTGAAGAATAGATATCCCATCCCCAGTGCATGCCCATGATGGGGGTTCATTATGAAAATTATGTCCTTCAACTGTCGTGGGTTGGCGAGTCCCATTAAAAAATCGTCACTGAGGCGGCTGGTAGAATTAAACCAACCGGATGTTTTATTGCTGCAAGAAACTTTGGGTGGCAGCGAGGATGTAGTTCGTATCTTAGAAACTTTGCTTACTGGTTGGAATTTTGTTGGAGTGGACGCTCGGGGGCGTTCGGGAGGTCTGGCCTCGGGGTGGAAGGTCAAGAGCTGCAGATGTGATTGTTCTTGGGGTATTTCCTCTGGTCTCGGGTTGGAGGTATGGGCAGCTGATCTTGGTCGGACGATCACGGTCCTCAATATTTACGGGCCCTACCTCAATAGAGTGGGATACTGGGAATCCTTGTTAGGTATGGACATATTCGATGGCAGGGATGTGATTTTGGGTGGGGATTTCAACCTTACACTGGGGTCTTCTGAAATATGGGGGCCTCGGGCTGCTCCGGATCACTTAGCAAACTATTTCATAAATGCCTTTGTCAGGAAGGATCTACTCGACATTATACCATCCCAGCTATCTCCTACTTGGAGGAATAAGAGAACTGGCGTTCATAGAGTAGCCAAACGTTTGGATAGGTTTCTGATGGCTGAAGGGCTGGCACTTGGTGTTGATGTGGTCAGACAGTGGGTTGGTTCAGGTGGGATATCTGACCACTGCCCCATTTTCCTGGAGTTACGAGGTAGCAGAAATAAACCACCCAGCCCCTTCAAATTCAATCCTAGCTGGCTGAAGGATAAGAATTTCATCAAACTGGTTCAGGAGCATTGGATACATCGACCACATGATTCTCAGACGCAGGCTGGAGCTCACTTTTATCACAATCTTAAAAGAATTAAAGAGGCCACGAGAACATGGGCTCATGACAAAAGGGCATCGGATGACCTGTATTTGCAAGAGGCTGAATTAAACATTGCAAGGTTACTTAACAGGCTGGGCATGGGTTACCTGGATGAATTGCAGAAAGAGGAATTGTTGGAATGGGAGAGACGCAGGAACGGGATACTATGTGAGAGAGAAGAGATGTGGAGAATGAAAAGCAGGGCGGTTTGGCTTCAGTGCGGGGATGAGAATACCAAATTTTTCCAAGCGTATGCTAAGGGGCGAAAATTCACAAACTCTATCTGGGAATTAACTGCGGATAATGGAGAACAGGTTTCTAGCTTCGATGGATTAGCAGCGTTGGGGGTTCGTCATTTTGGTGATTTACTCACGGCTCCAACTGGAGTCTCCATCGCAGAGGTACTTCGGGTGACTCAACTATTCCCCAGCTTTGTGGGTGAGGACGAGAACAGAATGCTGATGGAGGAGGTAACGCAGGCTGAGCTCGAGTTGGTAATGAAATCCTTTAATAAAGATAGCAGCCCGGGGCCAGATGGCTGGCCTATAGAATTCTTCATAGGATTCTATGAATTCTTCGGGGAGGAGATATTGACTGTGGTGGAAGAATCACGCAAGGCTGGGTTTGTCCATGGACCCTTCAACTCCACTTTTTTAGCTCTTATTCCGAAGACGGACAAGCCTGTCAGCTTTGATGAATTCAGACCCATATCTCTCTGCAATTGCATATACAAGATCATTTCTAAGGTTATGGCACGCAGACTCAAGAATATATTGTCTAAGCATATCTCTTGTGAGCAATTTGGATTCTTGGAAGGGCGCCAAATTCATGAGGCCATAGGAGTTGCGCAGGAAGGCTTACACACTCTCAAGGTGCAGAAGCAGAAGGGTGCTGTAATTAAAATCGATCTCTCCAAAGCATTCGACAGGGTTAGCTGGCTTTATATCCGGTTGCTTCTTACCCATCTGGGAGTCTGCTACGAATTTGTCAGATGGATAATGGCCTGCCTCACTACGGTGAACTTTGCTGTTCTGATAAATGGGTCTGCAAGTCCTTTCTTCCAGGCTGGGAGGGGACTACGACAGGGATGTCCCCTGTCTCCGCTGTTGTTTCTCCTAGTTGCAGAAGGACTTAGCCGTTTCATACTGAAAGCAAAAGCAGAGGGTTCCTTTAGAGGCATTCCTATCTCCCAGGTACTGTTCATAACACATCTATTTTTTGTAGATGACATTCTGATTTTCTGTGATGGCACGAGAAAGGACATTGACAAGGTGGTAGAAGGACTACAATTAGTGAAAATTGCAGCGGGTATGATTGTGAATATTGACAAATCTACAATCACATGCTCGCTTATGACTGAGCAGGAGATTAATAGTATGGTTAACAAACTACCATATAGGCTTTTGGAGATAGATGCCGGATTAAAGTACCTTGGATTTCACTTAAAACCGAATGCTTACCTGAAGGCGGATTGGTGCTGGTTAATAGCAAAATTAGAACAGCGTCTTCATGGTTGGAGCCATAAATGGCTCTCTCGGGCAGGGAGGCTGGTTCTGATAAAATCAGTATTGGAAGCAGTTCCGGTGTATTGGATGTCTCTTGCTTGGATTCCCATTGGAGTTCTGGAGCAGATAAGGCGACTGTGCTTTGCTTTCCTTTGGAAGGGTTCGAGTGATCAGCGTGCATTGGTGTGGGTCAGATGGGAGAAAATTGCTGTTCCTAAAGCACTGGGAGGGTGGGGATTAAAGAATATTTTTATGTTTGCCAAAGCATTGGGGGCCAAAGTGTCGTGGCGTATAATCCATACACAGAGTCTCTGGACTAGAGTGGTATATCATAAATATATTGCCCCTTTAACTACTCTCGAATGGATAAGGCAGATTGACAAGACGAGGGCAAACTGCTCTGTGGTCTGGAAAGAAGTGGTTCAACATTTCTCTTTAGTCGGATCTGGATTAGTGTGGCGGATTGGCGATGGGCGTCTCCTTCGGATTGGGATGGACCCTTGGGTTGGATGCAGGGGTGGTCATGTCCTTTCTGTGGAAATGAGGTCCTTTTTGGCTAATAGAGGATGTCACTATCTGGCTGATTTAGCGGATCCGGGTACTACTACTATTTGGCAACAGGGATGGTTTTCTGCTCGACAGCTTGGGATCACGGCAGTACTACAGGGGGCATGGGGGGATTATATTCGGAGCTTAAGACTTTCTCATATTCGATTGACCGATAGGACTGATGTACTTATCTGGGATCACCATCCCTCCGGAGTATATACACCAAAATATGGATATATCCAGCTCAATTTGGAAGTTCATAACAGGGCTTTGGTGTGGTGGTGGAAATACTTATGGAAGCTAAGATGCCCGGGTAAAGCAAAATTACTCTTCTGGGCGATCCTGGAAGATAAGGCCCCTACTTGGGACATTCTGCAGAAACGTTTTCTCCAGGGTCCGGGGATTTGCCCACTTTGTAGGGAAGCCGAAGAGAACTTGGCTCACCTCTTTATTCATTGTCGATTTTCACAGGCGGTTTGGGCTGAGATCAGCAAGATTATGGATATTAAGGTGAAATGGAGAGGAACGACTGTGCTGGAAGCATTCCATATGTGGTGGTCTGTTCAATATTCATCCACTTACAGGGCTTTTCCGTGTATCTACACTTGGGGCATTTGGATCACACGTAATAAGGTGTTATTCCAGGACTGCAGGGTCACACTGGAATCTGTAGTGGCTCATATGGTGGCGGTTTTCCTTCATTATGTGGCTCCGGTACAAGTGTGCAGAACTAGAACCGTGCGGGCTGAAACGATTGATCAATCCATGCCGTGGGCCTACTTTGACGGCGCATCCTTAAACCAACAATCGGTTTGTGGAGGGGGGGGTGTCCTTTACAAAACAGCGGACCATTACTTCCATCTGGTGGCTGGATTGGGAAGTGGCACAAATAACTATGCCGAACTCATGGCTCTCAAACTGCTGATGTTATTTGCGCTTGAACAAGGCTGCTTATCGCTTCAGATTTTTGGTGACTCCCTGTTAGTCATCAACTGGGCTAAGGAGACTTCACAGTGTCATGTGATGGTTCTTTTACCTATACTGGAGGAGGTGAACCGGTTAAAATTGTCATTTAACCACATCACATTTACACATGTGTATAGGGAGAGGAATGAGTTGGCAGACCAGCTATCCAAGGAGGCAACGCAGGACTTAGCACATGGAAACTGGAGGATTACTATTCACTCTCCGGAAGGCACCTTCAGCTACAATCACACTCCATTTTATGAGGACATTGAGGAGGCTCTGATTAATCCACCACACATTCTACAGCAATAAACACAGTCCATTGAGGACATAGAGGAGGCCCTGTTCAATCCAACGCAATGGATGTCTGGAGCAGTGGGATGATCGCCGATCACTAATCGGGAGGATTCCCACAGGAATTATTAAATGAGGACAGGCTGGAATGATGAAAAGCTGATAGCGCGGGTTGTTTAATGTAAACACAGTTCTGTAGAATGAAGAACAGGCGGGCTGTATGGACAACATTATATCTTATAATTGCAGGCTGGAGGACAGCAATATTTTTGAATCAGTATGGGATTTAATTTGAGGGCGGTGTTGAGGACACGACCTTCACTTGAGACAGTAGACGCAGAGTTATTCTGAATGGTTATATGAGTTATTTCTGTTATGGACATGAACTTCACTTGAGACAGTATTTCTGAGTCATTTCTGAAGGGACATCTGATGTAAATAATATGGGCGGACATATGTGACAATGTAGGAATCTTAGTGATTCTATTACATATACAGAATGTAATTTTGTTCCTATCTTGAAATAAAATTACGAATTTTTCTAAGGAAAAAAAGAAAAAAAAAGATATCCCATCCCTCAGATAGATGAGCTCATGGATGAGCTATTTGGAGCAATTTCTTTTCCAAGATTGATCTTAGATCTGGTTACCATCAGATTTGAATGAAGGAGGAAGATGTGTAGAAAAATGCTTTCAGATGTCACTATGGTCATTTCAAATTTCTTGTCATGCCTTTTGGTTTGACCAATGCTTCATCAACCTTCCAATCATGCATGAAAAAAATATTTTGCAAGCAGCTCCGTAAGTTTTTTTTTTATGATATTTTGATTTACAGTAAGACATGGGAGGAGCAGTTGCATCAGTCAGAATTTGTATTGAAAATATTGCATGAACAGTCTTTGTTTGCTAATTTGTCCAAGTGTGACTTTGGGTTTATATAAATTTTGTATCTTCGGCACATCATTGGGAAAAATGGGATAAAGGTGCACTTGGAGAAAATAATGGCTATTCTAGATTGGCCATCACCCAAGAACATCACCAAATTGAGGGGCTTTATTGGGATCTGCACTTACTATAGAAAGTTTGTGAAGGGGTTTTCCCAATTGACTGCTCCTTTCACTGATTTGACCAAGAATGATGCTTTCCGATGGGATGAAGATGATGAAAAGGATTTCCAAATAATGAAAGAGGTAATGAGTAGTTTTCATGTGATTGGATTACCATATTTTTCTAAACCATTTGTCTTGGAATGTGATGCATCAGGAGAAGGAATAGGAGCAGTACTAGAGAAAAATCAACATCCCATAGCTTTTGAAAGCAGTAAATTACAACCACATGAGATTCTCTACTCCATATATGACAAGGAAATGTTGGCCATCATGCATGCCTTGGCCAAGTTTAGACAATATACGGTGGGGAACAAATTTGTGGTCAAAATTGATCATAATAGTTTAAAGCATTTCCTTACAAAAACAGATCTCAATGAAAGGAAACAAAAATGGGTGAGTAATATTCAAGCCTTTGATTTTTACATTGAATATGTTAAAGGGAAGAATAATGTTGTAGCAGATGCATTGTCTAGAATACCCTCACTTTCTCTTATGGACATTTCAAAAGATTGGAAATATGTGCTAATAGTAGAGTATGCCAAAGATAGATTTGCTTGTGAATTGTTAGATGGGGCCAAGGGATATAATAGGTATAAAGTATTGAATGGCCTAATATACTATAAAGACCGAATCTACTTAGTTCATGGTTCGAATTTGAAGCAAAAAATATTGAATGCAACTCATGATTCTCCTTTAGCAGGCAATCCTGGTTTCTTTAAAACATATAGGCAGCTAAGACAAAGGTTCTTTTGGTAAGGTTTGAAGGAATATATTTTAAAGTATGTGAATGAATGAAATATACCTGTTTATAAAGTGCCATACGCAGAGATGGATTTGAAAAAAGAGAAGAAGAGGATCTGCCCAACTGATCGCGGACCTAGATTTCCTGAAAACCTGTAGAGATAGAAACATTATTCCTTAATTCGCCTTCATTAAGCATCCGCTCCATAACTCCAAAAATAATGCCATTTTCAAAACTATGAGTCTAACATTGGTTAGATCCGAACTAAAACGAACTCGCAGCAAGCTACAACGCCTATCAGAAATTTCATATCGTTTGCATCTACGACTAGCCAGCATAATCAAACCGGAACTATGGGATAAAGTAGACTCTGCAATTAGCATGAAAAGTTCATGTAGACACATAACAACTACGATAAGACAGAAAAAGAAAATTAATAACCTGCTACGTAAGAACAACAATGATCCAAACAACACGCCAGGACATGAGCAAATCAATATCACGAACACTAACCAAGATAATAATTTAATTTATAAGTTGGCAATTAATACTCACAACCACGCTATGAACGCCCAGGATAATATAGAAGCCCACGCTGAAAATATAATAAACCACGATTTGAACGCTGAGGATAAGATAGCAGTCTACGCTGATAATATAACAGACCACAATGTTGTGGGGAACATTGTGATACCAAAGAACATTGATAATAAATCACTGAAGAAGACTGTCATTAACCTGTCCAATGTTACCATCGATGACAACGCCCTCAGTGTTCTCGAACTTGGTTTGAATTTCGCTCTAGCACCCAAATCCATTCCCATGAAAGACCTTATCTGCAACATAGAGGATAGCCTAGCAAACATCCCTGAAGAAGAAGCCGAGGTCATTCGTCAGGATTGCGCTGTAGTAATCCGTAGAGCCAAACCTCCCAATCCCAACATCTCTTTAGATCAAAGATTGGCACTACAAAACCTGCGAAATAACAAAGACATCAAAATCACACGTGCAGATAAAGGAAACGCCACTGCAATCCTAAACACCACCGATTACATAAAGAAAATGAATGAACATCTGGAGTGCGGAAGCTACAAGGTACTGAAGAAAGACCCTAGCAATAAAATTCAGAAAATAGTTAGAGATGCCATTAAAAATTCAAACCTGGACGACAACCTTAAGACGAAACTTCTCCCCAAAGAAGGAGCGATCCCACGCATATATGGACTTCCCAAGGTTCATAAAACAGGTGTCCCTCTTCGCCCTATTGTCAATACGATTGGTTCCCCCACATATACACTAGCTAAACACCTTGCTAAATTACTCAAACCTTTAATGGGCAAAACTAACTCCTTTGTCAAAGATTCCACTAGCTGGCTGAAAGAAATCAGCACTGAGAAACTTGAAGACAATGACATCCTCGCTAGCTTTGACGTAGTCTCTCTTTATACAAAAATTCCAATCAAAGATGCCATTGAAACTATAAGGGAGCTTACCAATGATGATATTGCAAAGCTGGTTGAGGTTTGTCTTAGATCAACCTTTTTCACATTCCAGAATAAGTTCTTCGAACAGGTGGAATGCGTTGCAATGGGATCACCCCTCTCTCCTATAGTAGCTAACCTATACATGGAGAACTTCGAGATTAAAGCTATTGAATCCTCCCCCCTTAAACCTAAACGATGGAAACGCTATGTAGATGACACAGATGTGGTCTGGCCTCATGGGAAAGACAAATTAGTCGAGTTTCTCAAACACCTTAACTCACAGAACAACATCATAAAATTTACCATGGAAATTGAAGAGAACCATAGTCTTCCTTTCCTTGACGTACTAATCACAAGAAAGGATGATGGATCTATAACACACCATGTATATAGGAAAAAGACCCACACTGAGAGATACCTTCATGCTAATTCACACCATTATCCCCCACAAAAAACCGGTGTTATCCATACATTAGTCACAAGAGCCCTTAGAATTGTGGATAAAGAACACATAGACCAGGAAATAGAACATTTAGAAACAATATTCAACAACAATGGATATGATAATAATCAGTTCAAGAAGGTTGTAGAATCAGCCAAGAAACCTAAAAAAGATAAAAAAGATAAGAATAAGATTAATAAAGATGATAACATAGAATCGAATAGAATTTTCCTCTCTTACATTGAAGGAACCCCTGATAAACTAGCCAAAATTCTTAGAAAACACAACTTCAAAGTTATCTTCTCCCCCCCCAACACAATAAGAAACCTATTAGATTCCCTAAAAGACCCTAGAGACCCCATGTCATACAAAGGCGTTTACTCCATCCCTTGCTCATGTAGCATGCCTTACATAGGAGAAACGGGTAGGTCAATAGCAACAAGACTAAAAGAACATAGCGCTGACCTTAGGCACGATAGGCATAAAAAATCAGCCCTAGCAGAACATTCTCACCTAACCCAACATCAAATTTGCTTAGAAAAGGCTTCCCTCATAGCTAGAGAAGACAATCTCACAAAACGAAAGATTAGGGAGAAAATTGAAATTGAGATTTGTGGAAATTGCCTCAATAGAGATGACGGAACCAAATTGAGTGATACCTGGAAACCCCTGATACATTCTTTACAAAACAAGCTAAACTCAAGGCACTCCAATAAATAAAACTGAGGAGTCTTTAATCATCAATTTACCTCTATTCCTTCATACTCACAACTTAGCACCCATCACACACACTAATTATCATGAATAATTTAATAATTAAAATTAAAATTTTTAAAAAAAATGTGAAATGTATCAAATTTACTAATAAACCATTTTTCACCTAAATAATTTATCAACCATAAAATTTATTAAAAACATTAAAATATACCATTCAGAACCTCTAATAAAATTATAACTAATTAATTGAAAGATAATCCTATTTAATTAAAAAATAAAAAATAAAAAGGAACGTTTATAACAAATATTGAAAAAACCTAACATCTAAGCCTTAAAATTTTATTAAAAACTAAATTTAGGTTTTTAACTTAAGGATTAATTAACTCTACTAAAATTAAAAAACTAATAAAGCTTATTAAGTTAGTTAGTATTTTTAATAATCTAAATAATTTGAAAACATTAAAAAACAAGGGTTTTTCATTTAACTAAACCCGAGGTTATAGAATTCAAATTAGAATTCAAATTAAATTAAATTAATTAAACTAATTATTATCAAATGTTCAGTTTATCTCTTTTAAAAACTAAATGATACTTAATAAATTAATTAATTTAATCAAACTAATTATTAAAAATAATTTTCTAAACTTGAAAAACATTAAAAAACAATTAATTATTCCTACACACTAACAAAACCCTAAAATACTTTGGTTAGTTAAATTAAAATCAAATTAATTACTTAAACTAATTATTATTAATAATTTTCTAAAACTCTAAACATTTATTCATCCCTATAAACCCTAGGTTATAGAATTAAAATTAGAATTCAAATCAAATTAAATTAATTAAACTAATTATTAACAAATGTTCAATTTATAACTAAATGATACTTAATAAAATAATTAATTTAATTAAACTATTTATTAAAAATAATTTTCTAAACTTGGAAAACATTAAAAAACAATTAATTAATCCTACAAACTAACAAAACCCTAAAATACTCTGGTTAGTTAAATAAAAATCAAATTAATTATTTAAACTAATTAATAATTATTATTAATAATTTTCTAAAAACTCTAAATATTTATTCATCCCTATAAACCAACAAACCCTAAACCTAACTTGAGCCGACACCTAACCTACTTCCATCTACCAAACCTCCACCGTCACTACATATACAATGGTCATTGGGCAATCACAATCTCCTCCTCAGACTTCGATGTCTCCTGATGATGATCCTACAGTAAGGATTGAAACGTTGAGAACTTTCATTTCACAAACGCAGATCCTCTTCTTCTCTTTTTTCGAATGAAATATATGTCAGCAAAAAAAAGTTGAGCACACCCATCCTGCTGGTCTCTTACAACCATTTCCTATTCCAGAACAAAAGTGGGAAAGCATCTCCATGGATTTCATCACAGGTTTTCCCAAGGATCTTGGTAAGGATTGTATTTTTGTTTTGGTGGATAGACTCACCAAATTTGCTCATTTATTTGCTATTGCCTCATCTTTTACCATTGCACAAGTAGCTAAGCTATTCTTTAGAGATTTTTTCAGATTACATGGACTTCCCAAAAACATTGTTAGTGACAGGGATAACATATTTATGAGTTCTTTTTGGCAAGAACACTTTAAGTTGGTGGGAACATAATTGACTCCTAGCACAAGATATCATCCAAAAAATGATGGTCAAACAGAAAGGGTGAACCAATTGTTTGAGGGATACTTGGGGAACTATGTTGGTGGGAAACAAAAAACATGGGTTAAATGGCTACATTTGGGTGAGTTTTGCTACAATACTACCTTTCATATGTCCATTGGCATGCCTCCCTTCAAATAACTTTATGGTTATGAAGCACTTACCTTTGTTGATCACATTTTTGGTGATAGTAGAGCCCCAAAATATAAATATTGGATTGAGTAAAGTCAAGAAATTTTGAATCTCTTAAAAGACAATTTGCAGGTTGCCCAAAATCAACAAAAACAATATGCGGATCAACATAGGAAAGAAATAACTTTTCAAGTGAATGATTTGGTTTATTTGAGGCTGCAACCCTACAAACAAACCACCTTAAAGAGAAGAGGATCAGAAAAGCTTAAGCCAAGGTTTTATGGTCCATACAAGATAATTCGAAAGGTTGGGAGGTAGCTTATGAAGTAGAACTTCTGGAAGGAAGCAAAATCCATAATGTGTTTCATGTCTCATGCCTTAAGAAGGTGATTGGGAAGAAAATTTCTATTTCAGAAACATTTCCTCCATTAGATGATGAAGGACAACTCATACTCATTCTAGAAAAAAAATTGAAAGTAAGGGAAAGGAAAATAAGAAGTAAAACCATAAGAGAATATTTGGTACAATGGAAATATTTTCCAAGTGAGGATGCCACATGGGAAGAGGAACAAATTTTGCAGCATCCAAATTTGGAATTTTTTTGGGACAAGCAATCTTGGGTGGTGAGGACTGTAATGTTCCCATCCAAATAAATTTCATGAAGGAAAATCTCCACCAATCTACTAGTTCCCTAGGTTGGCGTGGAAACATTTAAACTTGGAATAAGGGAGTTACAAGACCCCAACTGAACCTTAGATTGGCAAATCCACATTAAAGTGGATAAATAAATAATAATAAAGAAAAAATAAGGTGGCATTTGGTCATGAGGGCTCATAGGTGGTGTGGGACCCACACATGGAAATATTCTCCATTCCACATGGCATCCTTCTCTCACCCATTTGAATCCAAGGTGGAGTATAACGTTCTTGGAGGAGTTGGAGAGGCATTATTCATGGCATGAATCTAGGAAGTTCGAATTGGAGTGGAAGAGTAACTCCCATGGAAGAGGAAGAGGCATCATAGAAGAATTGTGACACTTGGAGCTAGATTCCCTAGTCTCTATGACAACAATGATGGAGAATCTATGACAAATATGAAAAAATCAGACCTGATTGCTGACATTTGACACAAATGACATGTCAGGGCTAACAATAGCCACCAAGAGGGAGCACACTGGGATTTATGGTCTGCCAAGATTCCCCCATTCGAATTGATGGAAAAGGAATGCAAGAAAGAGAGGGACAAGTGTCATTTATGAGAATGTCTCGCTAACTCGAGTTGGGAGAAGACTCTTGGAGGGAATTATAGCTATGGAGACCATTGGAGGTTAATAAAATATGAGGAGGATGAAGGAGACTGGATTTTAATAATTGATCATTTGACACTTTTGGGCATGGTGGATGTTCATCCTCCCTGCCTTAGAACCAATTTTGTGGGTGCAAGATTCCTATGCAAGTTGGTTGATGGAGAGGCCATTAAGACCTCTCAAAAACTATTCATGGATATTTTTTGATGCAGGTTCAATCCCCCTTTGATTTCGAGTTCATGTCCACTCTTCATTTTCTACTCTTATTCTCCTATCTCTCTCAATATTCATGTACAAGTGTGATAATGCACTCCTTGTTGCATATAGTTAATGGAAGACTATTATTTCAAACGTATGGACATGTTAATGGCTGTGTAAATCTATAATGGATAGATCATGAGAGCCACAACTTGAAACACCAAGCACTTCATGTAATATTTCCAAGTAACATTGAGATTCGAGCTATTTCCCTCATTGTATTCTCATGGTGATTTTAGAGTGATTTGTATCAGTTTGATATCATAATTTTATTGAGGTAGTGCTTATGATTTGAGATGAATATGGAGTTAAATGGATGGATAAAATGTTGTATTACACAATTCAAAAACATTTGGAAGCTTTTGGAATTGTTTGTGTATAACATTCTTAGGTTCGAAATTGGGTGAAAATGAGCAACTTTGCATAGTAGGGATGTTACAGTCACTATATCCAAAAAATGTGCATTTATTTCCGAATGGATCCATATTTTTCCTCTTCTCATTTGGTACATGAATGTAGATAGGACAACTGAAAATATTCAAGTGTCCAACATCTAGTTTTTCACTAGTGAAAACTTCTTCAGGAGTCTTTTCTCCCAGGATAGCATGAGGAATTTTGTTATGTATATAAACAGTTGTGCTAGAGGCTTCTGGCCATAAGGAAGTGGGAAGATCATAATCACACATCATAGATTTTGCAGCCTCACATATTGTTCCGTTCTTTCTTTCAACAACCTCATTATGTTGGGGGTTGTAAGGTACAATCAACAGTCTTCTTATTCCTGCATCTCGGTAGAAGTCATTAAAGTCACGAGACTCAAACTCTCCTCCATTATCAGCTATCAAAGCACAAGTGTGATTTCCAATCTGATTCTCAACTAGTGCTTTAAACTCTTGAAACTTGTTGAAAGTTTCACTCTTTGCTTTCAAAAAACAGATCCAAGACTTGAGAGAGAAGTCATCTATGAAATGCACATAGTACAAATAAACACTCAAGGATGGTGTTGACATAGGACCACATAGATCATAATGAATCAAGTCAAGGATCCCTTTGGATCTTTTGGTACTTCTTGGAAAGATCTTGTTGTTGTTCTTACCAAGAGCACAACCTCTACAAATAGCATCATGTTTAGGTTGCAACACGGGAATTCATTTTACCATCTTCTGCAAGCTAGGTAGGGATTTAAAATGGAGATGACCAAGACTCCTATGCCATAGTTCACAAGGATTGACTGTTTCATGGATCATGGCTTGAATGAGATTTCCAAGAACTTTGTAGAGACCTCCCTCTCTAACTCCATTTACAGTTGCAGAGTTAAAATATGCATTCTTAGGCCACATGAGTGCTTTATTGTCCCTAAAGATTACTTTGAATCCTTAATATTCTAGAACTGAAACATACATGAGGTTCTTCTTTAGTCCAGGAACAAACATAATCTCGTCAATATGCAGTACATATCTTGAATCCAACTAAAAATAAGTGGATCCAACTCCTTAGATCGAATAGGTGGTATCATCTCCAAGCTCCACCTAACATGATAACTTCTTTTCCTTTAGATCTGTGATAGTGCTCCTATATCCAGTCATGTGTTTAGATGCACCACTATCCACCAGCCATGTCTCAACACCAGTGGTAATGGATCCAGATAGGGCTGATACAAGATAGTACTCCTTCCTTATCTCCTGATCATTGGAAGCATTCTTTCTTGTAGGTTCATCTTCTGTACTAGTAGAAGCATGAAATATACCCCTGAACTTTCCTCTTTGCTTTGCACGACAATATCTTGCAAAGTGAACCTTCTTATTGCAGTTGAAGCATTTAACTTTAGAAATATCAAATTTATTGTTGTAATAATTTTCCTATTGATGAGAAAATTTTTGATAAAATGATTTCTTTCCTCTCTTCATCCATGTCATAAGAGCAAGGTTCGCTTCTTTGGAGGAAGCATATTTGCTTTGAATTTTCCCTTCTTCTTGTAGGAAACCATGCCACAATATTTCAAAGTTTGGTTGCATTTCTAGACCATTTACTACAGCCAAGAATGTTTCCCATGAAGATGGAAATCCATCGACAATAGTCTGTATTAGATCATCATCATTAATAGTTACACCAATGCTCTTGATTTGATCTCTTACCTGGGAGATCTTTGTGAAGAAGGAAGCAACAACTTCATCCTTCTCCATATTCAGATTACAAATTTTTTTCTTCAATACTCTCTTAGGACTTGAGCCTTCTTCTCATAAATATTGGTCAAAGTGTCGAAGAATTCCTTTGTGGTATTCAATGGAGTAATAATTGGTATCAAATTGCCTTTCACTGAATAAAAAATTATTCTCTTTGCTTTGGCTCGATTCTTCTTGAAAATAGTGCACCCTGCTACCATGGATTCCTCACAGCTGAAAGATTAAATTCATTAAGCAAGAGACAATTGCAAACTATTACAGAATGAACACATGATCAAAACTCAACACAAATGATCAAAATTCTAGAAATGCACAAATGATCAAATATGAGATATTATTAACTATCCAATGTTACAATGAGTTTAGATCATCCTTATATAAAAATAGTAAGGAAAAATATCCACTTGGAGTGTCCACACTTAGCTAGCTTAGATTTATCCCAATCCCCCCTACGTTAACCAAATGGTTTCCAAAATAACCCAAACATGTTCAAAATATGCATGTGAACACTGAGTAAGCATGGGTAACCAAGATGGAGCTCACACATGTGAAGTATATGGTTGGGTAGAAGTTAGGTAGGCTAGAATAGGCCAAAAATAGCTAAAAATGGCATAAAAGACTAGATTCAGTGTATGGGCACCCTTGGTCAAAACATATCCTGTAAAACAGGGAATGAAGGTGCCTTAGGCATGCTGGGAAATAAATGCATGGATAAGCATGCTTAACATCTAGTTTGACCACCTACTTGGCCCATACTTTGGCCCAAACCATGTAATCTTGTTCACACTAGCCCATACAAGTCCTAGCAACTTAATAATAACTAGTTTCACACCTAGGGAGGCATTATTAACCAATTTAGCACCAAATAATCATCATTTAATTAATGATTAAGGTACTAAGGTATAATATTGCTCTAACAGTGGGCTCTTCAACAACACTGGATATGTATCCATCCAGATCATGCTCTTCTAGGATATTCAGAATCTTGGCCTTCCAAGTATTGAAGTTCAAAGTTTCTTCAAGTCCATCTTTCGATGTTACTGAGATTGAAGCCATTATTCTTCAAGTACTATGCTCACCCAGGATCAACGTAGGCTCAAGCTTGACCACTGAGCTTAGCTCTTTCATGCCATTAGCTCTGATACCATGTTAAATTTTTTTTATCTTTAATTGCAAAATTACAATAGTACTTGAAAACAATGAATAATCACATGCATAAACATTGACAATCGACACACAAATTTACCCTGGGGAAACCCTCTATAACATGAGGGAAAAAACCCTAGCAAAATATCCCTTAGTATATTGACAGATAGCAAAGAATGTTTGCTTCACAATGAGCAGATTACATCAAGCACCCCTGGTGAAATTATAGAGCAAGAGATATAGACAAAGAAGAGAACTCATAATAATTTCTCCACTCAACCAATTCGCTAATCTTGATCACATGCAAAAAATTCCTTTAAGAGAATTCACTCTAACATTGGTTTCATCAATCCTACATGGAAAAGTGCGCCATACTTCTCATGCATTCAATTTAAATTTGTCTTGTGACTTCAGGATGAACTCGTCCCTCAACTGGATGCTAGACAACTTAGTTAGGTGGCTAACTTAAATGTCATCATGCAAGTGTCCTAATGCAAGTGTCACAACTCAAGTGTCGTAACTCAAGTGTCGTCTTTTAGTTTAACTTAAGTATCGTCATGTATAACACTCAATTAGCTAAATATTCTTTGTTAACACTTAGTTAACTCTTTTAACTGAAGTTCTTCTTGATAACATCACTGAAGTGAACAATTCGAGTTCTCATTTAATTAACTAAAGTCTTTTGTGTTAACATCACTAAAGTTTAACAATTCGAGTTCTCTCTTATTTAATTGAAGTCTTTATCATCACTCAAGTGAGCAATTCGAGTTCTCTCTTATCTTATCAAATCTTATCTTTATCTCGTGTCTTATCTGCATGGTCCACATGTGCCAACTTAATTATTTATCATATCAAATATACTAAGGAGATTTTTCCAATGATGTGATCATCTCGTTCTACTCTCGTTACAAGTGGTCATTGATGGGCTCCTAAATTGCCCCTTACTTTCGCTTCATTTCACTATCTTTATCATCACATTTAAATACAAACCATCCATTCACCTTTTTAAAACATACTATTTATTCAAAATACATCAATTAAAAACATTAAAAATAAATGATGTGAAAGTCTATACTTTTTAATGTATTTTACATAGTTTTAATAAATTTGTTGATGATAAATTTAGTGTTGTGATTTCATCACTCATTCCAACACCTATTCCAGTACCTAGTTCTTGAACATTGAATCTCTCAATTTAACAATGCTCATGCAAAACACAAAAATGTAAATAAAAATAAAAATAAAATTGTATATATATTAAAATATACTAGGATTTATAGTTTATAAATATTAATGTACATATAAATGTTTTTATATTTTTACTTTTTCAAAATGTATAAATGTTTTTTATTTTGCATATCTTCATCTTATAAGGTTTTGAATAAGCACTCGGACTTAATAAAAACATTAATTTAAGAATATAGGGCTGAAAGGAATTGGGTAGAAAGTGAATGACCTCGTTACATATTTTTCAATCAACACATTAAATAAATTAAGATTATAAAAATCCTTGGTGGCATTTTAAAATAATTTTGGCTTACGGTTAAGATATTATATGAAATCTCTTTTTATTGGGCAGATGTAAACGTGAAAGGCAAGAATTGAAGAGGACAAGCCTTGCAGCAAATAGCATCTTTTTGGTGGACGATTATGCTTATTTGGAACTATGAAAGGAGGCATGAGTATTTAGCAAATGAAGGAGGTACAGACCTTCTTTTTCTATTAATATATTTTAATTAAGTTGTTGAAGGAGGGGGAGGAGCTCGACCTGGTTATATATTTATGCCCTCCGTATGTAAACGGACAGTTTTTCAGGCAGATAGAAATACATATATTGCTGCGTTTTCATCATATTTAACTAGTAGTTTGATTTTGGTTAATAAAATTTTTGTTTTGTACAGTTAAACGTTATTTCATGTTTTGTATATATATGTGTTATATAGTTCTGTCACATTATATTCTGCACTTTGTTAAATTATTAAATATTTGTGGTGTTGTGTTAACTCTTTGAATGTGTGTGTGAATGATGAATTGTGGGTTTAGGAATCTTTAGTTTTAGATTGTCTTCATTAATTTAGTTTATTTTGCCTTGGTTTATTTGGTTTTTTTTAGCATTTTCATACTTTGTATTCTTTCATTAATTTTTTATTCCTGTATTAGTTTTTTGTATACTTTAAATTTTGGTAACTCCAGTCACCAACGGATATATCAATGACTTAACTTGTGAGATATGGTTACCCTGTGACGGGTTTCTTCTTTAGGTGTTGAGCTATCCTAATTTGCTCGCTTTGTTTGTTACATTTGGGTGTGTTTCCAACTTTAGATTAAGTTAGCTAGGATAGACTAGGCTCTGATCCTGCAAATATAGTGTCGGCACCTCGAAGCTTATGAGCCTCGGGTTGACAATTTAATGTCGAATTAATAGTGCATATATTTGTATCGACAGTCATACGCTAAAGTAATTCACTCTAGAGGTGGTCAGTCTCTAGAGGATACTTGATAGCTTATCCATATCTAAGGCCATGGTTAGTAGTGCATCACACATCATTCATGCTTCGACAATCAAAAAATTACCTCAACACATGAGGCACCATCTCAACACATGAGAATACGTCTTGACACACAAGATCTTAGTCTTGACAAGCAAGACTGTACAACCCTATCACTTTGACATACAAAGCACTTACCTCAACACATGAGGCTTATTAATTCTTGAGTCCAACTCAAGATTCTTCTCCAAGTTTCTGTTAATGTAATTGTAACTTCAGAATATATTCACTTGTATTTTATATTGTATTTATTATTGTATTTTATTTGTACCTCCGACAGAGATGTTTATTCCTCCGGTCGGGGATGTCATTATCACATTTGGTCATGTAAAGTCATTGAGGTAAATCCTCCATTGTAAGTCGGGGCAATAGATCCCCCAAGAGTCAGTTAGAATAGGGTTATTGAGTCCCATAGAGAAGTCATCCCATTCAAGTACAACTGGGGACGACCTAGTAAATGAAAAGCTCAAGTGAAAGATAAAGTATAAATAGAGAGTGGAACTCTCTCATTTGGATATAACACTCATTCACAAGTTCACATAAGTGAGAGAGAGGACAAGTTCGCATAGGAGGAGAAGAAGAGGAGTTGCAGAAGACCATCTTTATTTTGGGGTTTTTACTTTTGACATTGTATTGGTGACTATTCTATCTCTGAGGAAGTTGCAGGGTTTTATCCTTTATGGTGTCCCCGAGGAAATTATTTGTGTCTATTGTGTTATGCTGTGCATGCTATTATTTTAGTAAGATCCTAGATAAATATTGATTAAAAGTAGAAAATCTAACATGGTATTAGAGCTAACCTGAAAAGAAGACACTGTGTAGCTGCGGAAGCTAGGGATTCTTAATTTTTGGACTTATCTCCACAGATCATCAACGAAAAGAGGCTAGGCTAACTTGGCTAACTTATCTCCAGTCGAAGCATGAAGGTGTATGCAAAGGATGTTCAAAGGGAAAGAACGTGAAGAAGGAATTTCCAAGTAGCGAGATCAAAGAAAAGGGAATATTGGAAATCATCCACTCTGATGTATGCAGTCCTATGCCATCCAGTTCATTGAGTGGGTACATATATTATGTTTCATTTATTGATGAATTTTCCTGTAAGACTTGGATATACTTATTGAAGAGAAAAGATGAAGTATTCAACAAGTCTAAGGAATTCAAATCCTTGATCGAGAACCACACAGAGAAAAGAATAAAAAATTTCTGATCAGATAAGGGTGGAGAGTTCACATTATAATATTTCAAGAACCTATGTAGAGAATCTGGGATTAAGGGGATTGAGAATGGCGTAGCAGAAATGAAGAATAGAACAATAATGGAAGCAGTAAGAGCAATGCTTCATAACCAAGATCTTCCGATGCACCTATGGGCATAAGCTGCAAGGACACCTGTGTATGTACAGAATCGTACTCCTCATACAGTACTAGAAAACAAGACTCTAGAAGAAGTGTTCTCCGACGAGAAACCAGAAGTCAACCATCTCAGGATATTTGGCTGCCCATTTTAGATACACATTCCGAAGGAGAAGAGGACGAGGCTAGATGCTTTAGGAAAGAAGGGTATATTCGTGGGATACAATGAAAGTCCGAAGGCCTACCGAATATACTTCCCAGGATTCAAGAAGATCGACATCAACAGAGACGTGACATTTGACGAAGAATCGACCTACAACAAATCCAGAAAGTTACCTGTTGAAGACACTGAAGAACCTGAAGTTTCCAGGACCAGAGATGCAATAATGGAAGAAGCGATTCTAGAATATAATGAAGACCGCGAGATGGAAGAACCACAAGAACATGTAGATCCACCCCTGAGAAGAACTATCACAAGAGGAAGTCAGCATGGGTACAAGAGACAATACAAGATGAAGAGAGGTATGGCGCTCCAGAGGGGATGCACAGAGAGAGCAAGAGACCTAGGGCCATACTCCAGTTATGTAGCCCTGTTGTGCGACATCATTGACAAAGAAACTTCCAACTATGAGGAAGCAGAAAAAAAGAAAGAATGGAAGGATGCCATGATCGAGGAGTAACAGTCGATCATGAAGAATGGTGTTTGGGATGTAGTTCTGAGACTTGAAGGGAAGTTTGTTGTGACTTCCAAGTGGATCTACAAGATCAAGCATGCCGTAGATGGAAGCATAGATAAATACAAGGCGCTTTTTGTGGTACGTGGCTTCTCCTAGAAGGAAGGCATAGATTATGAGGAGAAATTTTCACCTGTATCCAGATACACTTCCATCATATCAGTACTTGCATTGGCTGCAGTGATGAAATGGAAGGTACACCAGATAGATGTCAAGACAATGTTCTTGAATGGTGTAGTAGAAGAGGAATTGTATGTGGAGAAGCCACTCGGATTTGAGACATATGACAGGAAGACTCATGTGTGCAAATTGAAGAAGGTCTTGAATCACATGATGGATAGTTTCCTGATGAGATTGGGCTTTACCAAGAGTAAAGCAGATTCCAACCTTTACTACAAGGTTGAAGTGGGGAATCTAGTGATACTTCTACTCTATGTAGATGACCTGTTTGTAACAGGTGAGGATGGGATCATTGTAGATACGAAGAGGAAACTTGCCACAATGTTTGAGATGAAGGACCTGGGTATGATGCACTATTTCCTAGGCATGGAGGTGTGGAAGAATGCGGATGGGATCTTCCTTGGACAAGGGAAGTATGCAATGGATATTTTGAAGAGGTTCGAAATGATGGACTGCAATGCTATGGCCACACCTATGGCATCGAACTTGAAGCTACTATGTGATGCTTCATAAGAGTTAGTTGATGCCACAATGTATCGTCGAATGATTGGTTCATTGATGTACACAACGAATACAAGACCATACATATGATTTGTTGTGAACACATTGAGCCAGTTCCTGACAGATCCGAGACAAGTTCACCTGGTTGCTGCAAAGCATATATTGAGGTACTTGAAGGGTACAGTTGACTATGGGCTCAAGTATGACGTGAATCAGAAGATTAATCTGCAGGGTTATGTTGATTCGGATTGGGCAGGAAGTGTCGCTGATAGGAAGAGCACTTCGGGATGCTACTTTAGTATGGAATCTGGTATGATCTCCTGGTTTAGCAGAAAGTAGTCCTGTGTGGCACTGAGTACAACTGAAGCAGAGTATGTTGCAGCTTGTTCGGCTAGTTGTGAGGAAATGTGGCTTAGGAATATACTGTCTGATTTGTTTGATCTCCAGTTAGAGGCGACTTGTATATTCTGTGACAACCAGAGTTGTGTGAATTTTTCTAAGAACCCAGTGTTCCATGACAAATCGAAGCACATTGAGATCAAGTATGACTATATTGGGGATATGGTGCAGAGAGGAGCAGTGAAGCTCTAGTATATTACGACGGACTAGTAGATAGTTGATGTGTGGAACAAGCCATTATCCAGAGTGAAGTTTGAGTACTTCAGAGATAATCTTGGTGTTCTTCAGATCGAGGTTCCTTCCAAGAGGAAGTGATGAGTCTGGAAGGCGTAGATGCAAATGGGCCATTCTGGCATGGTGGTAGGAAATTCCTCCCATGGCCGTTGATATAAGTGCCGAGCCATTTCGGCATGGTGGTAGGAAAGTCATCCCATGTCCGTTGATATAAGTGTCGATCCATTCTGGCATGGTGGCGGGAAATTCCTCCCATGGCCGTTGATGTTAGTGCTGAGCCATTCTGGCATGGTGGCAGGAAATTCCTCCCATGGCCGTTGATGTAAGTGTCGAGCCTTTCCCGAATGGTGGTAGGAAAGTCCTCCCATGTTGGTTGATGTAAGTGCTGAGCCTTTCCTGAATGGTGGTAGGAAAGTCCTCCCATGTCAGTTGATGTAAGTGTTGTGTCTCACATGCTAGTAGGAAAGTCCTTGCATGTTGGTAGACTAGGTATCGTATGGTGGTAGGAAAGTCCTCCCATACTGGAGACTTTGTGATGTGCATCTGGGTTGTGCTCCGTGTGACGATGAGATGATCTAAAGACGATGAGGCGACAGTAGGAGACGCAGGTGTTTGCAGAGGCAATGTAATGACTGATCCTAGGTTGTACCTACTTGATGGCTTGCTCATAGAGATGGTGAATACCTACATGAGGGATAGGCCTACATCCAACATGAAAAAGGGTTGGCTCTGTAGAGCTTCCTATGATGAGTAGATTCGAGAGATGTCACCAATCGATGATCGACCTGATGAGGATTGCAACAGGGACGACGATGATCTAGTGTTGATGATGATGTTCCAGCATTGATGATCCAGCGACGAAGACTTATGTCCAGATGTGTTGATGACTGTGTCAAGAGAATACCTTCCTAGTTAAGAGGGAGTGTTATTGTAATTGTAACTTCATAAGATATTCACATGTATTTTATATTGTATTTTATTTGTACCTCTGACGAAGATGTTTATTCCTTCGGTCGGGGATGTCATTATTACATTTGGTCATGTAAATTCATTGAGGTAAATCCTCCAGTGTAATTCGGGGCAATAGATCCCCCAAGAGTCAGTTAGAATAGGTTTATTGAGTCCCCTAGAGAAGTCTACCCAATCAGGTACAATTGGGGCCGACCTAGTAAGTGAAAAGTTCAAGTGAAAGATAAAGTATAAATAGAGAGTGGATCTCTCTCATTTGGATATCACACTCACTCACAAGTTCGCATAAGTGTGAGAGAGGACAAGTTCGCATAGGAGGAGGAGAAGAGGAGCTGTAGAATACCATCTTTGTTTTGGGGTTTTTACTTTTGACATTGTATTGATGACTACTCTATCTTTGAGGAAGTTGCAGGGTTTTATCCTTTATGGTTTCTCCGAGGAAATTATTTGTGTCTATTGTGTTATGTTGTGCATGTTATTATTTCAGTAAGATCCTAGATAAATATTGATTAAAAGTATAAAATCTAACAGTTTCATGAGTCCAACTTAGGCTCCTATAATGCACTACCTCGACACACGAAACTCAATCTTGGGACACAAGATTGACTTCGAGAATTTGACTTGGAGAATGACTTATGATGATGTAACTTTAATAGTATTAACGTCCCCATCCAATCATGTTTCTCATCTTTATTTTCATTTAGAATTTGATGTTACTAACAATATGGTTAAGTACGAGGCTCATTTTCATGGATTTGAGCTAGCTAAAAATTGTGATATTAAATTGTTAAAGATTATTGTAGTCTCTAACATTATTCTGATGCAAATAAAAGAAAAGTTTGCGAACAAAAATGAAGGGTTGAAAAAATACAGGGATGTAGTCCAAGCCATGGAATATTTCATTTCCATATCTTTAAAAGTGGTCCCTGGGGCTCAACATGCAGACACATAGAAGTTTCCACTTCCAACTTGTCCTCTTATGAAGGAATTGTAAAAGAAAGGAAAATTGAAATAGTATTTTGACTGTCCATTCTAAATAATATGGGACATTGATGGGTGTTTTGGGACAACAAGGTATAATTTTTTCAACCTTGCTATGTAGACGTCCTTGATGGTTTTGAAATACATTTGGGGAAGAAAACAAATTTTGGGGAACAAGTATATGATCAAGGTAGTCTGTACTTGAGCTCGATCCAAGCATGGATAGAAGGGGCTTGTGAGAAAATCATTTCCCCTTGGAAAGAGTTTGATGGCTTGCAAGTCCATGATCTCTTCTATCATTACAACTACATTTCGATTAAGGTAATGACTTCTACTTAGTTAATCTGCGATGTGGTTTTGTCTTGGTTTATTACCAAAGAAAAAGAAAGAATTCTTGGCATGAATAATATGTTAAGGTAGCTGCACTAGTAATATGATTTCACTTAACATATTTCTCTCATCATGCTTAGGATAGGTAGGTAGGTTCCATAATATATTGCATTAGCCTTTGGTTTCACCATTAACTTTTATTCATGCATTGCACTTATTTTTTATTGCATTTCATTTTGATTTGAATAAGGTAGGATGAAAGTGTCTACCTCCAATGCATTTGATGAATTTGTTGTTTGAAGTGTGTGTAGGTATATGATTACTTGAAACTTAATAGGTTCTCATGCACTTCCAGGAGTAGCATATGTCTTGGAGTTGGAGCCAATTGTTACCCTCCATATACTCTGCAGCATGCCATACCATATTTTCATAGAGGAGGGGTGATTTTTTCTTTGTAAAGGCCAAGTTTGGGCTTGATTTATGTAGAGTGTTGGTTTGATGGGGCTTAAGACCCGTTCTTTAGTCATGGAAAGTATTCTTGGTTTTCATTCCAGGAAGTGTTGGCTTTGTGTCACAACGGAATGCCTCTTGATGTGGTGTAATTCCCCCATCATGCAGGGATTTTATGGTCATGGGTTGGTGTTTCGTGTTTCTTGGGATGGATCCATTTCGACACATGGCTCAGGGGCTTCCAACCTCACTCATGTTTATGATTTGTAGAAGGTGATTGCACATGCAAGGGTTGTTAAACCCATGCCAACACATCTCACTATTCCCACTTGGACCTATGTTTATTATATATTGACCCTCCTTTTGGCTCAAGCAAGCCAAGTTGATGATGATTCCATCATTTGAAGAAGCCATACCACCTAAAAGAGGAGGGTGTTGAGGGAAAAAACACAATGTTGGGGTTAGATGGGGCATGGAACCCTTCTTCCATGCTCAAATTCCATCAAAGTTGCAGCAATTCAATAAATTTGTCATTATTTTATGTTGTATGAGGTTTTGTCCTCGACTTAAGGGTGACAAACCCTTAAAAACTCATTTTAAATTATTTTGAATATTTTTGGTTGGTCAGCTTGTAAAGGAGGTTAATCTGTCCTAAACAACATATAAATAATGCAACTCATCCTCATTTTGAATCAATATCATGGGATCAAAACACTTATTCTTTTTTATTTTGCTCTATGAGGCTAACATGATGCGCACCTCCTTCTCTTGATGATACCTTGGATTATATTGGAAGGAATGTTATGTTTTTGGGCTTGTTTTTGCATAGGTTTCAAAGCTTGATCTAGTGGAAGGATTATTGGGAGGATTGAAGGCTCTCTTCTCCTTGCTCTACACATGTGGTAATTTATTTGTTATTTCTTTTCTTTACTATGTCGTTGAGGTGACTAAGGTAAGGTCAAATACTAAGTTGTTTTATGCACATTGTCATAGTTTTGTTAACTATTAATTGGGATTCTTAGTACTCCTTCTCTTAGGAGTTTTTATCATAGAAAAAAGGGTCACTTGGCATATCATCTTTCCAAAACTAGGATCTTAATTCAGTCTTACTCTCGTATCATTAGGAGTTTCCCGGTTTCCTCTCTAGTTCATACATTTTACTATTGTCAAGATTCTTGGAAGAGGCATTGATCACGACCCCTTGTGGATGAAAATATGAATATTTAGGGTTTTAAAATCCCTCATCTTCACTCTATCATATTTTTATCAAATTCTTATACTTTATTGCAAATAATAATAATAATAATAATTGGAAAATTGGAGAAAATCCTGAAAAATAGTTTTTTTTTAATTTCCAAAAATAGATACCTTTATGCTTGGTTATTTAGATCTGCTTTTTTTGTGAGTTAGTTTTTTTTTTTTAAAGTCATATTTATGATATTATATGGAAAATACATAAAAATTTGAAAGAAATTGAAAAAAGTTAAATTTGGTTGATTTTTGGCCTACCTAGGAAGACCCTGGGGATTTAAATTGAATTAAATTTGTGGTTTAATTTTGCTATGCTAACCTAAGTTTACTGCAGCTTTATTCTGAAGTTTCTTAGCGCTAAATTTTCTCATTGGAGGGGCACTCTATGCCTAATTGGTGTGCCCCCCTTTCCTCTCTCCGATGAGCCTTCAAGCTCTGAAATCCAACAGATGTTGTGATAGATATTTGCGTTTTTGTCTTTTATTTTTGGTTACTGGATTTTACTGCAGTAATATCAGTCACACAATATCTCTTAAAACCCTACATTCATGTAGTTATCTTGTTATATATTTGGTGACTTCATTAAGGAACTAGTTTACTACTTTTCAAGGTGATTCTTATGGAGATAGTTTTTTCTTTTGACATGTTTTGAAAGATATATCTACCATATTTTAGGGAGAATCCTATGAACGGATAGGAATAGGTTCTAAATAGGAGAGGGAATCATTGAGGTGACATTGGGTGCTTCTCCTTTAATTGTTCCGATCATTGGCACTTGGACCTCCATTCTTCGACTGGGTTCCATTACGTCATTTGGGTCCACATAAGCAATTTGGGTCCACATAACTTACGATAATGGATGAGTGCTAGTTTATGAGGTAACAATACTTATTCACCCATATTAAGGGAATACGTGGGCAGAGCCTAATGATAATGATGCATACATAAGGTGTATGTACCAAGTCATGCAAAATGATGAAGATTCAATTGAACCAAATGAATACAGGGAGATTCATTTGGGCTCACCTATGTTTGTCGGTCAGAACTCTATGACTGGAAAATTGAAAATTATGAAGCACATGCAAGAGAATGTTGGACAGTATAAATGGTCCCTCGATGACCAATATGAGAATGCTTTGTAATTACAGTAATTCAGAAAAATATTTGAGAATAAAGTAAGGGAATACCCTTCTTTAGTTCCGACGAAAGCTGAGCCGACTAACCTCCCACTACTCAGGTACAAGGAGACTGATTCTCCATCCACTCATGGTGAGGAAGTCCCTAATAATGTTGGAGAAAAAGGGCGACTTTAGAGCTTAGACGAAACTTTTTTCGGTCAAGGGGATAGATGGTGGGACACCCATAAGTTGTGCTTACAAACTTGGATGACCACTACAACTTATTTTATTGAAAGGTTTGGAGGAAGGAATCTAACAACACAAGAAGAAATTTATAAATTTTTCCAAGGTCAATACCCAGTCGAGCACATTAACAGGTGTGGAAAAGAATGGAAAAGGATTGATTACCAAGATGAGCGAGCATGGCCACATATGTTTCCCAACACATTGGACGACTTTCCCAATAAGTGGTATAAAATGAAAAAGGGTAGGGGAGAAACATTTAATTTCCAATCCCTTAAAGAAAATTTTATTAAGGAATTTTCATTATGTCTCGCGAAAGAATTGCATAGGGAAGCAGTATGAGAAATTCACCAATTTATAAAAATTACTGAATAGCTAGTCAATGTAGCCGACATAAATTTTCATAAATGATTGACTGAGATCCAAATATAAAATATTCATGACTATCCAAAAAAAACAGATTCATCTCCTGACTCAACTAGATTTGGAGAATGATAAAACCCAAGAAAAAAAATTTAGTGGAAGAAAGATCGCCCTCGGATAGGCCATCCAGTAAAATCAGTTCTGAAAATATCTACTAAAGACAATGAAGATGATCATGAACTTGATACTTTCCCCATCCTTTATAGAGTTCAAGGAAGGATACCAACCGATCGATGATTCAAAAGAACTTGAATGGATGGACGCGGAAATAAAAACAAAATAAGTAGATATATCTGTCAATGGAAAACCCAAAATGGAAAAATTGGCGATTACTAGTTGGAGCAGCAAACAATAGAAATAAGAAACCTTCTCAAAGAATATCAAGATGTATTTTCCAGTGACTACAAATATTTGAAAGGGTTGGTACATGAAATGGGAGAGATGAAAATTGAAATCATGCAAGAAGCAAAGCCTGTTAAGAAACAACCATATAAAGTAACACATAAATACAAAGTCATTGTAAATATGGAAATTTAGAACAGGTTAGCTGCAGGAATAACATACCCTTCAGATCAGTTAGAGTGGGATAGTCCTATGGTCTTCCAACCAAAGAAACATGACCCCAAGAGAATTTGAATCTGTGTCAACTTCAAATGCCTAAATAAAGTAATGATCATAGACATGTTCCCAACACCTTTTTTCCGATGAAATTGTCAATGAAGTTGTTGGTCATGAATGATATTTGTACATAGACGGTTTTTCAGGATATAATCAGGTCCCTATAGAAAAGGAATATCAATACAAGACCACATTTGTATGTGAATTTGGGTCATTTGCATATAAAGTTATGCCTTTTGGGATGAAAATGCACTAGCAGTCTTCTTAAGAATTGTTATAAAATATTTTCAAGAATTTATGTATAAGAATATGGTTGTTTACTTTGATGACTGGATTATCTATGCTATGCTCAAACACCACGTATAGTGGCTCCAATTAATGTTGGAAAGGTGTCGACAAATACAACTCTCATTGAATATAAAGAAATGTATTTTTTCCACGCCCATTGGAGTACTTTCGAGCCATGTAATCTATAAGGAAGGAATTAAAGTTTATTTGGAAAAATCAAAGTTATTCTTGACTTGAAACCTCTAGTAAATCCCAAGCAAGTTAGAATATTGTTGGGACATATAGGATATTATCAAAAATTTGTAAGGCATTTCTATGACATGAAATTCCCTTAGAATAATTGCTCATGTTAAATGTTGAATTCATCTAGACGCCAGAATGTTCAGAGCAATTTGAGATCCTCAAAGAAAATTGGTCGAAGCACCAATGCTCAAATTCTTGAATTGGTCCGATAAGTTTCATTCTCACATAAATGCGTCAGGTATTGTAGTCGATGCAATACTCACCCAACCTCGAAATTGACTACTCGAACGCATACGCTAGTCATAAGCTAAATAAAGCAGAAAGAAACTATTCAATGACCGAATGTGAGGCGTTAGGCATGATCTTCACACTACAAAAATATCTACATTAGTTGTTGGCTATCATGTTCATTTTTTTATAGATCACCAGGCTCTCAAATACTTGGTAAACAAACCATTGCATCATAGTCAAATATGTCGTTGGATCTTGTTATTCAAGGAATTTGAGCTTGAAATATTAGCTCGACCAGGAAATCAAACGTGGGATTTGACCACATGTCTCGTATAGAAACCAGTCAAGACTTAGTTGGCATAGATGATGAATTGACCGATGCACATATTTTCTGAGTCAAGGTTGTTCCAACTGAGCTCGCCGACATTGCACAATTATTAAAAGAACGAAAATCTCCTGAAGGAACATCTAAAAAGAAGAAGAAAATACTAGCAATGAAAGAAACACCCTATACCTTAATCAATGGATATATCCATAAATTAGGACATGACGACATACTTTGTCACTACGTGGTTGACCATGAAAGGGAATCCATTATGGAAGAAGCTCACTCAGGTCTAGCAGGAGGACATTTTCGTGTCGACATGACTGCGAGGAAAATACTACAATATGGAGTATGGTGGCCATCACTAAACAAAGCTTGCAAATCATATATCAACAAATGTGATAAGTGTTAACACCTAAAAAGTGCTCACTAGCTCATTACCTTACTCACATGACCCATTTGTCCACTTTTCCACCATCTGAGCCTCTGAAACCAACAAAAGGTCACCAAAAGACCTTAGTACACCCCTTTTTCCATTAAAAAAGATTATTTTTCCAAGAAAATCATAAAAAACCCTCAAAAAGGGTCCAAATTCCCAAAAATATTAAAAAGGGAATTAAAATATTATTTTTATTCAAAAAAGGAAAAAGGAGGGAAAAGTACCTAAACCATGTTGGTCAATACCATTTGGTTTCCATAAAACCACAAATGGTATTCCTCACCACCAAAACCTATAAAAAGGTGGTAGGGGCTCCTCATTTCACATCCTTCCATTATCTCATCCTTATGCTGCTGAAATCTCCCCTGAGCACTTTTAGCCATTGAAGCAACCTTGGAGAAAGAGACCTATTGGAGTTTGGAGCTACTCATCTTGGGAGTTGCTCAACATCAACCTTCACCATTGAAGGTAATATCGCAAGCACTTGCTTGCCCCCCACTTTTCAATACAAAAAATTATTTATTATGTTTCTTGTTCTTGATTTTGAAATGTTTACATTATTTGCTTAGATTCTTGTTTAGATCCATGAAAAGTATTGTTTATTTAGTTTATTGTTTTTATTTCTATTGAAACTGCTACTACTAGTTAGTAGGTGCCCATAGCACTAAGCTTGGTTGCAAAACCGAGCCAACAGTTTTTGGCGACTCCGCTTTGGTTTGAACTTTAGATCTCTAGCTTTGCCATTAAATCTTAGTTTTTATGAATTTTTAACCTTTAGATCCATAGATCTGCCCTTTTAGACAGCAGATCCATTGCTGGTCTGAGATTTGGCCCCATAAACAGCTCGAAATTTTCAATTTTCGGGTTCGTTTCTCGGTTTCCGTGCACGGCTTCCGCCTTGCGGCTTTTGTCCAGACAGTCGCGCGGTCCATCGCGGCTTTTCTGCGTTTTTCCGCGCGGTCCATCGCGGCCTTTTTCCAGACAGTCGCGCGGTCCATCGCGACTTTTCTGCATTTTTCCGCGCTGCTCATCGCGACTGTGCGGCCAAAACCTGCGCGGCTCATCGCGACTGTGCGTCCAAAACCCGCGCGGTCCATCGCGACTGTGCGGCCAAAACCCGCGCGGTCCATCGCGACTGTGCGGTCAAAACCCGCGCGGCCCATCGCGGCTGTTCGTCCAAAACCCGCGCGGCTGAATTTTTTCATTCGGCCATCCCGATTTTGAAAAATATTTTTTACTGTACTTTCTGCCCATAGCACATTTTTTACAGTATCAAATTCTGCATATTTTCCAGATTTAGAAAAAAAAATTTACTATTTAAAAGTGCATACCTAGAAATCTTTTTAAAAATTTTCAAGAAAGTGAAAGAAAGATTCATTTTGCATTCTTTATCTAGATTCAAATTTTTTCTTGTTTACTTCTTTAGAATCTTGCCCTTAGCAAATTTTATTGAAACGAAGAAATCCATTTATTTCTTTTAAAAAGAGTTTATTATTTGCCTTCATAAAATCCAAGAAATCCTTTATTTTTTGAGTTATTTTTTGAAAAAGCATATTAATTCCTTTTAGTGAAAAAAAAAAAAAAAAGTCTTAAATATTTGCTTGTTATTTTTCGAAAAGTCCTTTATTTTTTGAAAAATTTCCCTTAAAGCATTTAATTTTTTCAAGTTCAGTTTACAACACCTCACGTGCACTCACACGATCACTTAACTGAACTAAGACTTAAAACTTACCCTAATTTGAACACACTCTTAACCCCACTTGGGGAACACGAAAAGAATTCTTGTAGCTAGGTAGTATTGGGGGGATAGGTGTTCCAATAACACCCCTCAGTTCATACATCTGAGACATAGAAGTTGTCCAATTAGGGAGCTAAAATCTCTTAGTACTTTTTGGCGCGGTCACAACCGGTTTGTGGGAAGGCCTCTCCCCTAGGAGGGTTGAAGTCGCGAGGATGGTTCCGGAAGCCTGAGTGGGATACCGAAACCCATTCAGTAACCGAAGGGATACCATTCGCAGTTCTCGGGATATCCCTGTATTGGGATATTGCGATCAAAGGACCAAACGGCAGATTTACCTTTTCTCGACGCGTCATGAACGGAGTATCCTAGTAGCCTGTCCTTTTAGGATTGATTACCCGGTGTCCCTCCCGGTAGGGGGATATCTAGCCGTTGTCTCTACATTCATATTGTCTGACTTGGATTTCATCACCTTGCAGGGAATATCGTCTGTTTGAGTCACAATACTTTTAGATTAGGTGTTTGCATGATCTTTACCACCTTTTGAGTCTAGTTACACCTATTTTTTCTAGGAGCCGCTTGCATGTTGGTATTCTGACCGGTTGTTGCATTCCTCCACTTATTGTAGCACAGCTGCTAGAATAAGTGCATTTTTTGAGGATTGATTTTTTGGCCTGTGAGCCTTCTTTTTTCACTCCCCTTCTTGCACCCTTGGTTGCATTAGGGTTTTCAGTCTTTTACATATATATCACCACCTGATACTTAAAACAATTTTTTAAATAAAAAACATATTCTCACCATTGAGAATTCTAGACGTTCTCGTCGTCTACGGGGCGAACTCCCAGAGTTTAGTCCACTTGGCTCTCCACGTCACGGACGCAGAGCATTATCCCTTGATTCGACACATCGTCGATCATCTAGACAGTCATCCGATTCTGACATACCCCACTTCACCTTTGATTTGGAGGTAGAATCCGAAAACCCCACAGAGTTACCACCAACCACAATTATGTCTGGAACACCAGTTGATCCACTATATACATTAACCATAGGTCAGACATCCGCAGACCCTTCTGCGGTAGTACCATCAACGGCAACAGCCACCCCCTTGGGTATGCCCAATATGGGTAACACTCCACATTCAGGAATGCCTAGCACAGGACCATCACCTGTCATGGGCATGCCCAACACGGGGGTCATACCCCCTTCGGTTTCCACAAACCCTATCCCAGGAATCCCTAGTGCGATTCCTAACCCAAGTGTAACTCCTGTTGCACTTGGGAGTGCTATCCCAGGAATCCCTAGTGCGATTCCTAACCCGAGTGTAACCCATGTTGCACTCGGTAGTGCTATACCAGGAATCCCTAGTGCGATTCCTAACCCAAGTGTAACCCAAGTTGCACTTGGGAGTGCTAACCCATATCAGGCCACACCCTTTGGAGGGCACATACCCGCCATACCTAGCATACCTATAGGCGCTACTGGACCCCCACACCATACCACAATGGCTAGGCAGGTCCCGGTTCCGGTCACCACATCTGCTAGTCTACCATACATGGCGAGTCTGAACTTACCAGACTTGGCCAGACTCACTAATGATCCGATCAGACATGATCCGGCGTGGCCTCAAATGCCCACCAAACTCCCCCCTGACATCCCTAAGTTTGAGGGTAAGGCAGGAGAGGACCCCCAGAACCACATCATGTCCTTCCATTTATGGTGTTCCTCCAACTCCATAGTGGACGACTCCATCCGCCTCCGGCTTTTACAACGCACCTTCACTGGCTCTGCAGCCAAGTGGTATATCGAGCAGCCCCATGGAACGCATGCCACCTTTACCTCCCTTGCCTCGACCTTCCTGCAGTTCTTTCAGTTACCTGTCCGCTATGATGCGGGCATCGAGATCCTACTGTCTTGCAGACAAACCACGGCCACCCACATCACTGACCACATTCATGAGTGGCGTCGACGTCGAAGCCTCTGCAAAATTAAATTAGACGACCGTATCTTTTTAGATTGGTTTCTAAAATCCCTCCTCCCTCTCATTGCGAAGGATGTGGCATCTGAAAGACCCCAGTCTGAAGAAGAGGCCATCCTCAAAACCCAACAGTTTGATCTCATCTACGCCCAGTCGGGTTATCTATACACAATCATACCTGACGCCCCACGAGGTGACTCTTCACGTGGCGACGCACCGGGGGCATCACATGCCGCTGATGGCATCATTGGCCAAATCACCCCGCAACCTAAACCTTTCAGCATGGTGAGCACCATGCCCGCCCCAGACCTCTCTAGGGCTACATCCAGTTCTGGAGCAACAACTTCTTATGCTCCAACAAACCAAACCCATCACATTCATGGACCCTCTTGTCCACAACATTGTTATGGGCAAGCACCATCAGCGTATGTACCTCCTACATACTATGCTCAACCTACTACACAGAACCCCATTCAGTTCTCACCACAACCGTTGCAGTACCCACAGCAAACTGCACCATCTAATCCACCACATCCAATAGCTCAGGGGTACCAACGACCCCAACAGGCAACTGGACCACCTCCAGCTCCACCTGCATACTACCCACCGCAACCTGCTCCCGCACCTGCGGCTCCCCAGAATCCCCCCAATGCTCAAGGGCATGTGTACGCACAACAACACCAGCCCCAATACCAAAATAACCAACAACATCAGCAAGGTCCTCCACCTCCCAATCCTCCGCAGAATAACAATGCTGTTCCTCCCAACCGCAATCCGGATCGGAATCCTAAGCAGCCTAGAAATAATAACCTCATAACAAACCACCCTTGTTCTATCTGCGGAGTCTATGGTCATTACACGCATTCTTGCCCACATTTGGAGCGAGCTCGGCAACTTTGGACCGACGATGCACATCGTCAAGGGCAAGCAGCTCCTCAGCCGCCACCCAACTCTCCACCACCTCAACATCAACCCTTGGTGCTGCAAAACCCCTTTCCAAACCAGGCTGTAGTGAACACTCAGCCGTTAGCCCCCCCTCGGGGCAACGTGCCACCACAGCAGATCACTTATGCAGCCCCCGATCAACCCATGTTCGATTCAGGTACTCACCATTTGTTGATGATGTCGACTGCCGCTGCCAACCTCCAAACCTGTCGGAACCAATATGGCTCCACCTCTGAAGCCCCTCCCACCGTCAAAAACACTAACGTTAATCCCACAGATCAAACGTTACGTATACCTCCGGCTCCACTTGATGGTGCTTCTAAAGCACCTCACTTCCCACTTCGTCGCATCAACAGTAATCCCAATGCTCGCGCTGCGTTGAATTACAACATCGTAGACGACTTAGCCCAGTCTCCTGCAGCCATGTCTGCTTTAGAGGTTTTGAAGAACTGTCCTTCGCAGCGCAAAACATTTCTCTCTGCCATCGGTGCCATAGACCCCAATGATTCACAGCTGATCGCATTCGATTTAGACCAGTCTGAACCACGCTTGCCTTCCTCTTTAGCATTCCAAGTTTCCGTTTCTGTTCGGAATCTTGTCATCCATCGGTGCATTATCGATGAAGGGGCCTCCACATGCGTCATGTCCACATTCGTTTGGCAGAAGTTGGGATCCCCTACTCTCCAGCAGTCCACCACTGCATTACGAGCTTATGACGGTCGTTCGGCTCAACCCCAAGGTATTTTAGCCAATGTCCCTGTCCAGCTGGCAGGTAAAACCGTGCTCATTGACATTGAGGTCATCAATGCCCAACTAGACTATAACCTTTTACTTGGTCGCAACTACATGTACGCCATGCGGGCTGTTGCCTCATCCGTATTTCGCACCATGCAGTTCCCCCATGAGGGACGCGTGGTCAAGGTCGACCAGCTCACCTATTACGATCCCAAGGCCCCTGCCACACCTGAAAATGTTCTCCCCATGGTTGAACAACCTATTTGTGGTGCAACTACCTCATTCATTTCCTCAGTAGGACCCGGACTTTACTCCGAGGCGCCGATGACCTCTACATTCCAGGCCATTCCACCACCGTCACCGGAGACCCACGTCGCAAACCTCTGTACTCTTTCACAGAATACACAACAACCCGGTAATCAACCACCTTTGGTCCCTAGTCACATTGGGGTTACACCCATCCACACAATCCCCTTTCTATTTCCTCCTTCAGGTGTAGTAAGCGCTCCGGTTATGGCTACCCTTAGTCTACCCGGGTTCACATTGGGATTACCCGTGTGGTATATTTCGCCTCCAGTTCCTCCACCGACACCAAATGTCATCCTACAACCGGTGCAACCCATTGTTACTTCTACCCAACCACCTCCCGGTATCACGACTCCTTCGTCGTCGACGAATCCCCCTCCATTCGTCAGGCCCACTGGGGGCAGAGGCCCACAACCATACACTGCGGTTCCCCCACCCAAGGCAGTTAAACCTCCCCCCGTATTTCGTGCTCCTCCAAAATGCTCGCTATGTGATGAGCTAGGCCATCCAACTCATCAGTGCCCACAGTTACCTGCATTGCAGGAACACATGCAAATGCTGGACGACGACCCCAACATCCCGGTGGTCAAGCTCGATCCAAACCCCATGCCTCGTGATAAATCACTGCGTACCAACCACCCATGTGCGATATGCGGTATTTACGGCCACTACTCCCACAACTGTCCCGACATCCCAGACTATAGAGCAGCTCTCTATGAGATGAACAATTTGGACCTAGAGATGGCACCCCCTACTATCGAGGAGATCTACCCTCCCGCATCATCATCATCCGGAGAGATTAACACCATCTACATGATCTCTTCGACTACCACTACCTCATTACTTGATTTGACAACTCAAAGCTCCCGCAATGATGAAGAAATTCTAGAGGCTCCTACTGCCCTTAATCATCCCTGGGAAGACATGCACCATCGTCCATACTTCCTCCCGGAAGAGACTTCATCCACCACCGCTACGCAATCCGCGGTTGAGTCCAAAGAGTTCTTTCCTACTAGAGTCGACTGGTTAACGGATCCCATGGCCGATATTTCTCCCGTCATCCATATTGACATCTCTGACCCACTTGGTGCCCTTCATACCATTACATTAGGAGCCTCCCACAGTGAGCATGAGATCGGAGAATACCAACGACTGTTCCAAGAATTCATTGATGTCTTTACTTGGTCATATACCGAAATGCCTGGCCTTGACCACACCATTTACACGGTTTCCACTGGATACCCCTCTGTCCGGTCGGCCTCTTCAATTGATACCTTAGACACACATGTTCAACCCTTTCAAATCGATGAGGAAACCACATGTCCACAACATGGGGGCAGGCCCAAAACCTTGCTTACTCGTCATCATCGTGATCCTCGTCGGAGATACTGGGGGCATCAACCCCACAAAGGGAATCCACGATCATCATATCATCACTTTAGTATGCCACCACGACCCACATCCTCATGGTATAACACCCCGCCAGCAGTTGCTCAATGCCCTATTGATCTCTCTCTGAGACAACATCTGCACCACATTGACACCTCTGAGTTAGGGGGCATAATAGATTACCTCGACCCCGGGATAGGGGGCATGATCAATCATTTTGAACCTTCCCCATCATCTCTATCTCAACACCTCAATGAGCCCATCGTTCAAACCAACACATATGTGATCCACAATCACAAACCCCATGCACATAGCATGGGGGCAGGTCATTAACCCTGCTCACTTTTTCATATTCGTGATCTCAACCATTTTTGAGGTCATGTGTCACGTGTATATTTCAGTTGATTTGATACACCTATTATTTTTCCCCCACAGGTCATCATTTCTCCCCACCACTGCATCCTTCGCTTGGTGGGATCACCTTTATTTGTAGCCATTTTTTAACCTAGTTCTTTCCTTTAACCATTCTGGAGTCCTTATGACCTCCGTTTTTCGCACCATTTGCACTGCCGGATTCATATTTCCGTGCCCGTGATGATGCTTGAGATCATTTCTCGCTCTCACCTTTAGATTTTTCGGGCATTTTTTCCACGCCCCCTCGTCGCCTCGGTTTGCGTGCCACATCGGCCGTTCTCCGTTTTCGATGTGTCTTATATAACCGGATTCAGTTTTCCGCGCTCGTGATGATGCTTGAGATCATTTCTCGCTCTTACCTTTAGATTTTTCGGGCATTTTTTCCATGCCCCCTCGTCACCTCGGTTTGCGTGCCACATCGACCGTTCTCAGTTCGGGGCATGCCTTATATAGCCGGATTCAGTTTTCCGTGCTCGTGATGATGCTTGAGATCATTTCTCGCTCTCACCTTTAGATTTTTCGGCCATGTTTTCCACGCCCCCTCGTCACCTCGATTTGCGTGCCACATCGGCCGTTCTCCGTTTCCGACAATCCTTATGTCACCGGATCCAGTTTTTCGCACAGATGACGATGCTTGAGACCTTTTCTCACCCTCATCAATCCATTTTTGTTCGGTATAATTTTATCCCTTTTTCGGGCCGAGCAACCCCTTTTACGAAAAAGGCACTTAGGGAGTTTCTGTTAAGCTCTTTTCTGACTCCTAAAACAATGAAAAGATCGCCGAGCAATCTTGCTTCCTTTCATGCTCGCTAAAACGTATCTGAAAGGGCGTATACCTGGTATAAGTTTACCCCTTTTCCGGACCTCGTAGACTAATTACGAAAAAGGTATACTCTAGTCACATCGGCTAGAAGAGTTCTCCATCCGCATCATTTTATGCTTTTTCGGGCCTTGGAGACTAAACTTACGAAAAAGAAACACCAATAGAGTCCACTTACCGCTTTCAGACTCTCTAAACATGAAAGCAACCATGAGCATGAGCCGTCCTGGGCTCACAAAATCCACAGGACCGTACCATTTCAGAGCACACTTTTATCCCTTCTTAGAGCTCATTAAAACTACGAAGAAAGAATCAATGGTGCCTCCTGGCGCCACGAGAGATCACATCTACTCATTAGGCAGCTTCCCCATTTTGGTCGCCTTTGTTCAGAGTATTCTGCAGTATGTCACCTTCATAATTCCTCGACAACACCTCTCAGCTCGTCCTCCCCCCCCAGAGTCAATATATACCAATCAGTCAAAGATATGATCCCCACACCTACAAGTCAGTTCCCTACGCTGCCAGGTCAACCATGTCATCATGCTCTGAACAAAGGAAGTTTGAGTCTACCCATTTTTTGACCCAGTTATTTCCCATCCCCACAAGTATGTCAGTCCTACCATCAGTACTACAACACTTCATTTCTACACCTCGTGCTCCTATCAAGGAAACATCATCGCCTTGTTAGTTGCTGGTCTCCCTCTGTCGACGACAACCACATTCATTCCAGAGGATAGACCTAGAGGTCCCTGTGTCTTGGGCTCATTACCATTTATGATGAGTGCCTATGAATCATTTCGAGAGGAATCCTCAGTGCCTCCCCGAATGGTTGTTTCTCACATGCTCGACTTCAACACCTTGATCGCATCGTTGAGACTCGCACAGGGTATTGGTCCGTTCAGTTATTAGTCGAAGACCCCGGATATCACCTGACTCCTCCACATTTGAGAGTCTACCTATGGATACAACCAGTTACATTTTTTCTATAGATATCCGGGTTGCGTATGGCGACAGTATTCAGATGTACCCCAGTTTTATACTCCCTCGAGTATACAGATACAAATACTTCCCAAAGATGGCTCACAGTCAATGAGTCCATACAGATGTTGGACACCTTCAGTTTCAGCAGTTCAACAGTTATTCCAGTGTATCAGTTATTGAGATCAGTCATGATCATGAGTACATCCCACAATCATGTCCCCTCTGGACCATTATGATGTACCAGTATATTTCTTTACGTATTAGATCCCCCTTCTTGGGACTAATTGTTTTGTATATGTCTTGATACGAGCATGGGAATGCCCTCCTCGTCCATTATCAGAGATTATACCTCATTCATATTGAGGCCATGTAATATTTTTTGTTTTTGCAGCTTCCAAGGGCCGTGGCTCCAGTCTCCAACCGGTCTCTTCTCTCCCCTAAACCTCAGAAAAAAGGACAAAAGAACTATGATGTCTATCGGCCATACGATGAGCTCCTGCCCTCACACATCAGGGGGCAATCTGTTAACACCTAAAAAGTGCTCACTAGCTCATTACCTTACTCACATGACCCATTTGTCCACTTTTCCACCATCTGAGCCTCTGAAACCAACAAAAGGTCACCAAAAGACCTTAGTACACCCCTTTTTCCATTAAAAAAGATTATTTTTCCAAAAAAATCATAAAAAACCCTCAAAAAGGGTCCAAATTCCCAAAAATATTAAAAAGGGAATTAAAATATTATTTTTATTCAAAAAAGGAAAAAGGAGGGAAAAGTACCTAAACCATGTTGGTCAATACCATTTGGTTTCCACAAAACCACAAATGGTATTCCTCACCACCAAAACCTATAAAAAGGTGGTAGGGGCTCCTCATTTCACATCCTTCCATTATCTCATCCTTATGTTGCTGAAATCTCCCCTGAGCACTTTTAGCCATTGAAGCAACCTTGGAGAAAGAGACCTATTGGAGTTTGGAGCTACTCATCTTGGGAGTTGCTCAACATCAACCTTCACCATTGAAGGTAATATCGCAAGCACTTGCTTGCCCCCCACTTTTCAATACAAAAAATTATTTATTATGTTTCTTGTTCTTGATTTTGAAATGTTTACATTATTTGCTTAGATTCTTGTTTAGATCCATGAAAAGTATTGTTTATTTAGTTTATTGTTTTTATTTCTATTGAAACTGCTACTACTAGTTAGTAGGTGCCCATAGCACTAAGCTTGGTTGCAAAACCGAGCCAACAATAAGTGTCAATGAATGGGTCAAACATTGAAATGAAATGAAATTCCACTTATATTAGTAAACCCCAGTCTAACATTTTAAATTTGGGATATCAACTTCATCAGAGCCTTCCCAGTATTTGGTCGATGAATGAGAACCCGATATATAATTACCATAGTGGAGTATGTCACCAAATGGGTTCAAGTAGAATTGGTCGAGGCTTATATAAGTGAGGTTGCAACAAATTTCATCTATGAAAACATTATTATGATATTTGGGTGTCCTCTTACTTTAATTAGTGATAGAGGAATTCACTTCATAAATAAAACTATAGATGTTTTACTCAAAAAAATCATGATCGACTATCATAAAATTTCATCATACCACCCTCAATTGAATGGTGTTGTCGAGTCATTTAATAAAACATTGACGAAGGGTATTTCAATACTATGCATCATCGACAAAGATGGATGGGATGATAAAATCCATGTGATATTATGGGAATACCAGAAATCTTATAAATGATCAACTAGGAAGACACTCTTTTAAGTTATTCTATGGGAAAAAAGAAGTCATCCCGCTACACTTTAGAAAACAAGCACCAGTTATTGCAAAAGTACTTCATCTAGATGTTGTCCAGGATGCACAACACAGAGTATTTGAACTCCAAAAACTTGAAGAGCGGAGAATGATTACTATGCACCATAAAAAATTATATATACAACAACATAAAGCTTGGCAGGATAGAAATTGTTGATGTATATGTAACTTCGGAATGTATTTCACATATATGTATATTGTATTCCTATAGAGATGGTATTATTCCTCTATAAGGAAGTGTCATCATTTATATTGTAAGTGTCGTAACTTATACTTGATGGGTTATTAGACCACCTTGTTTGGGTTCGACCCTGTATAAGTCATGTGGGTCAAAGGGTTATTAGACCACCCTATTGGGGGTCGGCCATGCGGGTCAAAGGGTTATTAGACCACCCTATTGGGGGTCGGCCCAGTCAGCATTATGTTATGTGGTTAAGTTCGAGCCTACATGAGTTAGGTAAAAAGGCAAGTCAAGTCAAGTATAAATAGAGTGCGGGAGGCACTCTATTTGCTCACTCACTTCTCACACATGCACTCAAGGAGGAGTGGCGCACTTATGGAGGAGGAGGATCTGCTTCTAGGTTATGTCTATCTCTCTTGGTTGGTTGTATCATTGCTCTATCTATCTTTGAGGAAGTTATTGGGGTTTTTCACCTTTATGGTTTTCCCCAAGTAAATCTTTGTGTCTCTTGTGTGCTTGCATTATTGTCTCCATGATTGATATGCTGTAGATATGCTGTACATGTTGTTCTCTCAGTTAAGATCCTAGATCAGATTGAAGTAAATTCTGAAAATTTAACATGGTATCAGAGCTAGCCTGAAAGAAGGCATGATATGGCATGTATGACACTTGTTGCACTTACGATGCTAGGGCTTGATATAGCAAAAACCAGTCATCGTAGAACTTTCGCTATAAATCCGTTTTGGAGAAGTTTTCGGATCTGAAATTGTTACAGGACGATGATTAAATCTCTAGGTACCTTGTGTCCAAAGGACAACCTCTAATTCGTTGTACTTTGTGATTTATGATCTGTACAATATAGGGTTTCGGCCTCTTCCAGATCTGAGTCAAAATCAGGTGAACTTGGGAAAAAGGTCATAGCTTAGGCTAGGAAGCTCCAAATGAAATTTCGTAAAAAGTGACAGGTAGTACACAGTCCGTACTATCTCAGAAAACGTTTTCAGAGGCCGAAGTTGAACCAGTGACACGTGGAACTCCGTACAAGTTCGCTCTCCTGTATTATCCCATAAACAGGTCATGTTACGACACTTGGCATAACTCTTTCTCAGAGAGTACAATTGAGGTCAGACCTATCAAGATGGAAATATAACAGGCCGAGATATCTCAGGAAATTTTTTCAGAGGCCGAAGTTCAAACAGTGACACGTGGCACGCCGTACAAGTTCGCTCTTCTGATTTATCCTAAAACAGGTCACGTTGCGACATTTGACATAACTCTCTCTCAGAGAATCCAATTGAGTTCAGACCTATCAGGATGGAAATATAACAGGTCAGGCTATCTCAGAAAACTTTTTCAGACCCTGTGGATTGAAAAGTTTGGAGTTACACCAGAAACAATCAGGTACATATTTCTGTCAAAACAGAATTATTTTTGAGTACCTTCATTCATGGCTTCCGGAATTTAGGGCTTTGAAGAAAGTTGGAATTTTTGTAATCGGAGACCACGGCTGAATGCTACTCATCAAAATAGAAATTTAGAGACCAAGATCAGAATTTTTGGTTGGGAAAAAGGCCGGGCTTGATCAAACCCTAGTTCGGGACTTTGATCAGAAAAGTGGAAAACTAGGGCTTCTGTAAAAATGGGAATTTTTGCAATCTGTGACCACGGCTGGAAGCTCCTCAGAAAAATAGAATCTTAGAGCTTTGGATCAAACCTTTTGATGGGGCAAAAGAGTGGGCTTCATCAAACCCCAGTTCAGGGTCACGTCCAGTGAATCCGGAAGTTTCAAAGGCAAAATTGAGGAGTGAAACTTTGCAGTTTTCAAATTCTGAATATACCAGTTTGATCAGCTCATCAAGGCACATATTTCTATCCTTTCGGAAGTTTGAAATTCAAAGTTTGAATTTTTGGGGTTTCTCTGACAAACCCATATCCAGCTCCAGGTCCAGTTCTTGCAAATCAAGTGGATTGGGTTAATCCTAGAAGAAGATGGATTGATCATCTGCATGAGTGAAGAAGTTCCTGTTTCAGAGGGAGATGAGGCTAAGGCCTTACATAAGAAGATTACAAGCGATCTCGACAGGTATGACTCATCGAGGTATGTTTCGATATTTGTCCATGATTAAGTTTATGGTTTATGGTATGTTTGTCTTCATGTTATTACAGTTAGTACAATTTTGATTTTAGATTTGTCGTATCACCTTAACAAAATTATGAATGCATGATAGAAGATATTCATTGGTTAGGGTGTTGACACTTATGATTGTACTAATGCATTATGGTGTTGTATGAGGTTTATGTTGTCTACTAACATGAAAGGTACACCAAGAAAGACAAATCATGTTCTGGTCCAAGAACATATGATCATGATAACATGAGGACAAAGATTCATCCATTGTCATGGATCTCATAGAAGATCCATTTACGAGGTATGTATAACTTGGTTTTGTAATAGTTAACCTATGAAATATACAAGTTACTAGCACAAGTCATTGAAGAAGAACAAGAAGACATTGTGTAAGTATGTTAGACATAACCAGCTAGCATGCTAATCCAGGTATGTTTTTCCTATATCAAGATAGAATCCTACCTTGTGTTAGGATCTTATACTGTTGTTGATAATGATTATTCATGAAGTCATAGGTTTGAATAATCATGATTGTATGCATATTATGTTTCTTACCATAATTGATGATATGACTAACCAGAAAAATCATGATGGTATAGGTTTGAATAATCACAGGTTTTATGCATTTTATATCTCTTATCTTGATTGATGATTCAACTAACATGAAGAGTCATAGGTTTGAGTAATTACAGGTTTAGACATGTTATGTTTCTTATGATTTGACTAACCATAAGAATCCTACATAAACCTTGAATGCTAATGCTTATTATTTCTATTTGAAATGATCATGACTATACATGCTTGAGATTATTGTGTTTTAATAGTATACTAATGAATGTATGATTTTATATGAGATCACAAGGATAACAAATTCATGATACTAATAAGCATGCATAGGGACCAAGGATGAATATGAGATTCAAGAACAGGTAATCCAGGAAGCAAAGATCAAGAAGGAGTACACTCCAGTGGTTTATGCAAGGAGGCAGATATTCAGAGGGAGTTGACCATCTCTCTACATCCCACAACAGAAAGGTGTAGAAGAAGCTACTTCAGATTAGGACTCCAGTAGCTCCTACAAGGAAGCGAAGACTCAAAGGGAGTCCACCCAACGAACAAACAAAGATAAGTATTTGAATTGTCATTTCTTAAATAATACTGTTCAATGATGTATATACTGATGTTCCTAGAATTAGGTTGTGTATTATGCATATTAGAATAATTGCATTGATGAACAGTATACTCCTAATATGCATGGGTAAGTGGCCTATGGCACTATACAACATTCCATTGCTACTTATCTAGAATGAAACCTCTTTGCTGACATGTTGGGAGTTGTGCACACTCTTAACAATGTTCTGGTAGAGATTGGAAGGCATCTAGAAAGTTACGGAATATGGATAAATGTTGTATTGAAGCATTGGCTAAGATAATTGCATGACTGTATGGCATATTTCTTTATGTGTAAGAATTTGTTCTGAAAACTATGAGATGTTTTCTAATCATGCAATTTAACTTGTTGTGTAGGAAAGATCGTATGCCATCTCCTACAAAAGAAGAACTACAACATTTGTTCCAGCAACAAAGATATCTATTGAAGATATTGAAGATATTGAAGTTCCCAGGATCTGGGATGAAGAAATGAAATGCCATGATCCGTCGATCATGAAGAAAGATGTTTGGGATGTAATCCCAAGACATGAAGGGAAGTTTGCTATGACTTCCAAATGGAACTATCAGATCAAGCATGTTGCAGATGGCAGCATTGAGAAATATAAAAGTGATGAAATAGAAGATACACCAGATGGATTCAAGACAGCTTCCTTGAATGGTGTAGTTGAATAAGAAGTGTATGTGGAGCAGCCACTTGGTTCTGAGACACATGATAGGAAATCATATATGTGCAGAACATGGTATGGTGAAGATAGATTGATTGTCGACACGCAGCGGAAGCTTACTACCGAGTTCGAGATGAAGAACTTGGGGTTGATGCACTATTTGTTTTTTGGCATGGAGGTGTGGCAGAGTGATGGAATATTCCTTGGACAAGGGAAGTATGCAGTAGAGATCCTGAAGAGGTTCGGGATGATGGACTGCAAGGATATGGCCACACCTATGGCATCGAATCTGAAGCTTCTATGTGATGCTTCATCTGAGCCGGTTGATGTCTCTTTGTATCGTCAGATGATTGGGTCCTTGATGTACTTGATGAACACGAGACCAGACATTTGCTTTGGTGTGAACACATTGAGCCAGTTCCTGACGGATCAAAGGAGTGTTCACCTGGTTGCTGTAAAGCATGTTCTGAGGTACCTGAAGGGTACAGTGGATTATGGGCTCAGGTATGAGGCGAATCAAAAGTTTAACCTGCAGGGTTATGTTGATTCAGATTGGGCTGGGAGTGCTGCAGATAGGAAGAGCACATCTGGGTGTTACTTCAGTATGGGATCAGGTGTGATATCTTGGATTAGCAGGAAGAAGTCCTGCGTAGCACTAAGTACAGCTGAGGCAGAGTATGTTGCAGCCTGTTCAGCTAGTTGTGAGGCAGTATGGCTACAGAAGCTACTGTCTGAGTTATTTGATCTCTCATTGGAGGCTACTGGTATCTTCTGTGATAACCAGAGTTGTGTGAAGCTGTTCGAGAACCCAGTGTTTCATGACAGGTCGAAACACATAGAGATCAAATATCACTATATCAGGGATATGGTGCAGAGAGGAGCTGTGAAGCTCCTGTATGTTGCGATGGACGAGCAGATTGCAGATGTGCTGACGAAGCCACTAGCCAGGGTGAAGTTCGAGTACTTCAGAGAGAGGCTTGGCGTTCTTCAGATCGAGGACACTTCGAGGAAGAACTGATGGACACATTTGCTGAATCCATTCCAAGCATGTTAGAAGGAGGATCCTTCACATGGCTGTGGATGTAAGCACTAGATGATGAGCATCAGGATGATGTTCTGGTTTCTGCTTGGATATGATCAGTTGGATCATTTTTAGGTATGTATGTATGCATCATGTTGGATGCTTGGACCATGTATCTATATATGTATCAGGTGGATACATTGTATGATCAGGTGGATCATGTATGGTGATATGTATCATTTATTTGTATTTATATCAGGTGGATACGTTGATGATCAGGAGGATCATGTATGATGATATGTATCAGGTAGATACTTGGTATGCATCAGCTAGATGCATTGATGATCAGGTGGATCAGGTATAATGACATGCAGCAGGATGTTGCAGTGATGATCAGGATGATCATAGATGACGAGCTTCAGGATGTTGCTCGAGATGACATGCAGCAAGATGTTGCAGTGATGATCAGGATGATCATGGATGATGAGCTTCAGGATGTTGCTCCAGATGACATGCAGCAAGACGTTGCAGTGATGATGATCAGGATGATCATGGATGATGAGCTTCAGGATGTTGCTCCAGATGACATGCAGCAGGACGTTGCAGTGATGATGATCAGGACGATCATGAGTACATCAGGATGATGTATGGTGAGTATCAGGTTGATACTCTGTGGTCGTGGATAAGGTTGTGCAGATGAGCATGTCTGGGAGATCCTATAGGTCGGAGTTGTGTACCCGTAACAGCCTGGGATGCTCTTTCGATACATTGCTCTGGGAGGACATGTAATTTGTGCCCTGGGAGATTTCAGGTCGGAGTTGTGTACCCGTAACATCCTGAGATGCTCTTGCGAGGTTTTGTCCTATGGCATGTAATTTGGGCCCTGGGAGATTTCAGGTCGGAGTTGTGTACCTGTAACATCCTGAGATTCTCTTTCGAGGTTTTGCCATGACCACATGTAATTTGTGCCCTGGGAGATTTCAGGTCGGAGTTGTGTACCCGTAACATCCTGAGATGCTCTTGCTAGGTTTTGTGGTGGACCACATATAATTTGTGCCCTTGGAGATTTCAGGTCGGAGTTGTGTACCCGTAACATCCTGAGATACTCTTTCGAGGTTTTGTGGTGGGGTCACATGTAATAGCACCCTGGGAGATCCTACAGGTCGGAGTTGTGTACCCGTAACATCTTGGGATGCTCTTTCGAGGTTTTGTGACGCACGTAATAAGTCCTGAGGATTCCACAGTATGGCCAGTGATGATGAAGACTTGTAGGTGGTGGGCCTACATCCAGTATGAAAAAGGACTGGCTCTGTAGAACTTCCTATGACGAGTAGATTCAGAGATTGATTGAGATAGCAGCAGCAGTGACGATGATGATGATGAATCGATGACGATTGTCCAGTGACGATGATCCAGAGAAGATGACTTGTGCTAGAAGAACTGTACAGAGAAATACCTTCCTAGTTAAGAGGGAGTGTTGATGTATATGTAACTTCGGAATGTATTTCACATATATGTATATTGTATTCCTATAGAGATGGTATTATTCCTCTATAAGGAAGTGTCGTCATTTATATTGTAAGTGTCGTAACTTATACTTGATGGGTTATTAGACCACCTTGTTTGGGGTCGACCCTGTATAAGTCATGTGGGTCAAGGGTTATTAGACCACCCTATTGGGGGTCGGCCATGTGGGTCAAAGGGTTATTAGACCACCCTATTGGGGGTCGGCCCAGTCAGCATTATGTTATGTGGTTAAGTTCGAGCCTACATGAGTTAGGTAAAAAGGCAAGTCAAGTCAAGTATAAATAGAGTGCGGGAGGCACTCTATTTGCTCACTCACTTCTCACACATGCACTCAAGGAGGAGTGGCGCACTTATGGAGGAGGAGGATCTGCTGCTAGGTTATGGCTATCTCTCTTGGTTGGTTGTATCATTGCTCTATCTATCTCTGAGGAAGTTATTGGGGTTTTTCACCTTTATGGTTTTCCCCAAGTAAATCTTTGTGTCTCTTGTGTGCTTGCATTATTGTCTCCATGATTGATATGCTGTAGATATGCTGTACATGTTGTTCTCTCAGTTAAGATCCTAGATCAGATTGAAGTAAATTCTGAAAATTTAACAGAAATATCAGGAAGAAGGACATATCACTCATTGACCTTGTACTACTGTATGATAGAAAAATAAAAGGGAAACTGAAAAATCTCAAGACAACATGGCTAGGAATCTGAAAAACACTTCAAGTTATGTTCTTCACCAAGGTTGTCAATAGAGATTGACTTAAACGATATCAACTATAAAAAAGAACTTCATCGACTAGTGGTCGTATCACTACTAATCAACCGTCATGCCCTAGGTTTGCATAGAATTACGAAAACTAACTAAATTGTTTAGAAACGATTAGATAACTAACCTAATCTCAATTGAATATAAAATGAATACTAAGACTTGGATTTTGGCAAGGAAGAAGTGCTTCAACACAAATGACAGTTGACTGGGCAGAAGAGGTAGAGAAAGAAAGTGAACAGATGCAACAATCCAGGAGTAGCATACCCTCACCAAGCTCCAACCAGAAGAATAAAGAAGCGAAAAAGCAGAAAATTGAATTATATGATAATAGATCGACTAAGATGACATCCCCATGACCGAGATACGATAAGACCATACATGAAGCAATCCCCTAAAGAGACCATCGTTAGGAGCATTGGCTAACAAGCGAACCGTCGAGCTCACAAATGAAAATTATTTCACAAGTTTCCTCAAGCATGCTAACAAATTGTCCACCATAAGGATCACATTTAATGTTGTCACCCACTTGCAATAAAATCCCACCGAATACCTAGTTTACAAATACACTAGATCTTGAAGATTCATGGATTAATTTCAGCACTAAACTCGAGCGAGCACACTCCATACCTAAAATCAAAGAGTTTATTTCTAACCCATCGACCATAGATTATAAAGAGAAAACCATGGCACCAAAGAAGGTCGTAATAGTAGCATAGAACAAAGAATTCGAAGATAAATCCAGGATTCATCAAGAGGAAGTTGTCATGACCCCATTACAAGCTAGACTGCACATAATCAAGAAAACCAAAATGGAAGAACAAAATTCGGGCAAGCAGTATAAAGAACTAAAATCATGGGGAATTAGAGACAACTAGTGGAAAAAAGAAGTAAACAAACTCGCATTTGCAAAGATACGAGGTTATTTGAATGCACCATTTATAGCTTCCCTTGGGAATCTAAAATACCTCAGTGCCAAATTCATTTTTAGTCAATACCATGTTGGAAACATTTGGTTTGATGAACCCATGCCAATCATAGATTCACTAATCTCTTGTATTACTGGCTTGTCAAGCAAAGGAGCGCTAGTACCAATCAAAACCAATCCATTGGCACTGTTTCAAGGATTCATAGGTTCACCAGCAGGAAAATATTCAAGAGGCTTAATTATAAGAAAAGTATTATATGAGACATTCAAACGGACCAAAATCATAGTATTTCTTTGTCTAACAAGTTCTAGGTGGACATCCAACTTAAGACACGACATTCTAGAGGCATTTAAGCATATTTCCACCAAGGAAACAATTTTTAATTGGGTTGACCATTGGGCGAAAATAGTCAGAAAAAACTACGAGAAATGTCAAGAATATGCATAGGAAATCAGGTTCCCATCGTTACTTATATGGATAGTAATGCCAAGGATCAGTCCAGTTAGTCATTAGAGGAGTTTTGCGGTAAAAAATGGGCCTAAAAAATGTACCATAAAAATTCACTTTATAAGAAGCAATAGGATTCAAGATGATGATATCAACCATAAGGGTAAAATTTGTAAAAACAATTGGAGGGAAAAAGAAAAATTATTTTTTCTTTTCGTTTTTTGACATATCTCCTTATTGATTTACCCAAATTTCAATTTTGGGCACTTCTTGGATGTGGAATTTAATTCTGCATCCAACCCATACCCACACTGCACACTTATGAGGCACCCACAACATGAAAAAAATAAAATCTCAATAAATAAATAAAAACGTATTTTAATATTAAAATACGTTTTTTTTATTGAATTTTTTTTTTCATGTCGTGGCTGCCTCAAACGTATGCAGTGTGGGTATGAGTTGGATGCGGAATTAAATTCCACATCCAACGAGTGCCCAAAATTGAAATTTGGGTAAACCGTTAAGGAGATATGTCAAAAATACGACAAGAAAAGGTACTTTTTATTTTTCCCCTCTAAAATTTAGAACTCTTATTTTATTATTTCCTTTAGGAGGCCCATTTTAGACCTCAAAACTCCCCTAATGGAACTAGAATTCACCAATACACATCCTCCATTGATGAACAATTTCCAAGTCTTTGTTCCGAGGGGACCATGTTAACATTGAAAAAGCAAAGACCTACTTGGAGAATTGGTTTTAAGTAATAAAAACTAAGTGCGGTCATTGGAGAGTGAACCAATAAATTCGTTGCATTTTACCCTGGTTGGTGCATATTGAACTCGACATCAACCATACTAAGGTATGGTACATGTAAGGTTCAAGAGGACCTACTCAAGAACTCGACTACTACCCCAATATCCATGAATTATTTATCGATTTGTCCAAGCAATCAAACACTTCAATACCTATATTGAACATAGCTTATGCTAAAGAGTATGATCTCATTGAGCCTCTATTGGATGGATAAAAAGAATACCAAATGGAAACAACATTTTACATCACTACTTTTGGACTAGATGATGAAAACATAAAATCCACTGGCAATTCTAAATTTATACTATCCAGTAACCAAAGCAAATCTCCATTCGTTAAACCTTCAGAAGAGAAAAGCGAGCAAGATGAATAAGATCCCCTAATCAAAGAAGGAGTCAAGCCTAAATTTGTTGAACCTTGAATTAAGGAAACAATCGACCAAGTAGTTGAAAAGATACTCCTCTTTCAACTGAATCTAGAAAACCTACTAGGAAGCAATCAAAGAAAAGAAAGCAGCTAATATTAGAAACAACATAATATGACCTCGACAATTAAAGAGAGTAGGCCAAGAAGGATTTAATAGAGGTTGCAAATAATAAATTTGTGATGGAGCTCTAGATTCAGAAAGACTATGAAAACAATGACCCATATTATCAACCGCTCTGAAGAAATATATTATATTAAGCTAACACAGACTCATCATGCAGAATAGTCAGTCAATTTGTCAAATGATTCTATACCACCTTCCCCAGCTTGAGTTGAAGAAGAACAACTTTAGGTACCAGTATCAAACCCTGATCTTGTAACAATGGCTAATGAATTTAGCCAATTCATTGTTTAGTTTTCATATTATTTACCCCACTTAAACCAAATTAACAACAACACAGCTTGGACAGTTTCTTATCCCATAGTTGTCTCCACTTGTCATTTCAAAATGCCAAAATAAATTTCAACTCCCTCTGAATTCAATAATCAAAACATATATTTCCCCTTCGACCATTATTGAAATCCCTTCACAAAGACTAGCCCAAACAACTCTACAATTAACACATACTGCAGTCAAAACAGTCGCCACCAACCCACTTCCTTTATCATAAACTGATCAATTGATTCACTCAAAAGACACCATTTTTCCTTCTCAATCATTGACTACCCCCTTAACCATACCTTTACCTTTTCCTTCAACTAGTAGAAGTTCTCTTATTTTTCATTGCCCCTTTCGACTACCATGACTTCGACCATTGTCATGAATTCTTTGATGTACCCTATGTCGACACCCCCCCCTTTGATGCCCCTTGTGTCGGCGGATCCTCCTTCAACTTTACCTATTTCAACTCCCCCTACGTCGACTTTACCTATGTTGAATTTCCCTGCGTTGACTTTATCTATGCCGACTCAACCTGTCTAAACCCCACTTGTCTCCTCATCAAGTTTGGTTCCATAGACTTAGCCCCATCATCCACACCATAGATGACTCAAAGAAGTTCAAATAAAGGTTCAAAGAAACATTCAAACAAAAGTAGCAAATTCCAAAAGAGGAAAAGCGATCCTCAGTTCACTTTGACAGGGTAGTAGGCAGCAAGGTCATCCACAAAAAAATTCACCATTGTACCTTCTGTTATGGAAAAAATTGCACAAGGATGCATCCCTCCACTTGGTAAGGGGCTAGGCCTTGCAGGCTGAAGCAAGGCCACAATCCTTGGATCCCCTTTGGCGGTTGGTGTGTCCTCCAAATGATCCTGCAAGTGGTTGTTAGTGGAATTCAAATAAAAGAAAGAAAATTAAACAAAATATAACATAAGCAAATGGGGGGAGAATGCAAACTCAAACAACCAAATGTATGGAAAACCACTTTGTATTGCCCAATGGTCAAGCTGTACAACACCTAGGAAGTGTGGGATTCAAGGGAATCCAACAATATCCCTTAGGGGGGTCCTTCTTGTCCAAAATATATGCTAGGTGGGTAAAATAATGGAGATAAACTCTTTCCCCTTGGAGGGAGGTGGCAAGGGAGCTTGGGAATGCTTACACAGGTAGGAAGAGGTGAGCTATGAGGAAGATCTAACACAAATCTAGAATCATAAATTTGATCTTTTTTATCTCTACAAAATGCATGTCAATGGCCTCCTTTTATAGGCCAGAGGTGGCCAAGAAACAACTAGATCCAAATGTGAACCCATGTACTCCATGAACTAGTTCCAAGGTACACCAAGGGGGCTATTTAATGCCACCAAGTGTGTGAGGAGATAAATTCGGATTGTTGGAGGTGATGGGGCTTTCAAGGGCCTTCATTATTCAATGGGAAGTAGGTGGTTCCACTGTTTTGACAGTCATACGATTATCGAAGGAAAAGTCGGGCAAGTATCACACGGGAACTAAACTGATAACATGCACGATAGCATAGGATAATAATTTTTCAGCCACATGACCTCTTCTTTTGACTATTCTTGGGAAATTTTGGAATCATGTTGCATTTTGGATTTTTTGAGGATGCCTTTGGTGACCTGCATTCTTTGTGTTGATGATGCCTTACTGCAAGAATCGTCGAAATGTCACATATGTGTGAGATTTAGGCGTTAAAATTTGTCGCCTGATGTATGAGGTTCGGAAGGTATTGTAGAGCCGATAATGCATCTTTATTTATTGTGTTTCTCTCATGTTCTGTAGGACACAACATTTGTGGACAAGAGGGTCCTCTCATGGGGGAAGATTGTTGGTGATGACCGTTGGAGTTGTAATAAAGAATGGTGTTTTATACAAGCGAGGCATGTATACCCATGCTCGTGAAAAGTTGTCAAGGTGATTACAATAAGAGAATACCAAGGGGTCAACTCAAAGATATTGCTAATACATGGATGAAGGCGACTTCGATCCATGTGAGAGTAAATGAATTGGGGATTGCTGTTGAGTGCTAAATAAGCGAGACTATTGACGATAATGATAATCCCACTGGGGTGGGGGAAAAAAATGGTGGTGAAGTTGTCTAAGGTAAAACTTCACTGATCCAGATGTATTGCTACAATGGTTTGCGAATGTGAACACTACTACCTTCAAAAATAAATTTCCCCTTGATGCGATAGATGTGTTGACATTGAGCATAGGGGGGACCTCTAATTTAGGGATAACTAATGAGCCTCCCTAATAAGTTCGAGGTGATATCTTCTAGTAATTGAAAGGGACCCCAAGGTACAACTGCAACTACTGCAACTCTTAGAATATAGTTATTTGATGTCTAAAGGAGTTGAAGTATATAATAAGATGAGGGTCTTATCCTGTGAATCGAGATCATTTTGCAACCAATTGTTGGATGGATAGATCTTACGCAAGACTGGTTGATAAGCGTGGGGCTCATAACTTCCTTTGATCGATGTAAACATGGGGAGTGTGGATGACAACATTCCTTTTGGAAAGGTACAAAATGCAATGGAAGGAGACAAACGACAAATGAAGGGGCTTTGATGGAGACAAAATATTGGGAGTAAAGGTGACTAACAAAATAGGTAATGTTGAGACTCAAATACATCGATCAAAGGCGATCATGGGTTGTTTACCAAAAAGAATCAGGAGTTCCCATGGTTTTATGTGGATTGGGGAAGTTGTTGGTACATAAAGAATAATGGGTGGTGTCCCCACAGTTTTGCGTGTGTTGGGGGAACCATTTGATGATGGGATCAGTCCCCACGGTTTTGAGTGGGTTGGGGGACGCTTTCCAAGATAAGGTGGAGGTTGTGTTGCAAATGTGAAGATGGGTTCCCCATGAATCAATGCCATGCAGATTATTCCTTTGAGAAGAATTGAATATAATCTGTTACTTCTGAGGGTGGGGGCCCCATTGGTGTCTTCGCGAGGGTGATGATACGAGGAATATTAATGAGGGTAGAGTGCTCATGGAGGTACGAGTAGTCAGTGGTGAATATTAATCGTAACATATGTTGACGAATCAGATGACATCAACTACGAGAAGTGGGGGAGTAAATGTGCAACTATAAAATGATGAATTAGGGGTGATATTTTCAAGTTGTATCAGATTGCTCAGGCTTGTGGGAGCTCGACCACATGGGTGTCAATTTATGAAAAGGTTGGAAATGTGTGCACACCCATGGGGGAACATGCCATTCACAGTGATGATGTTGATGGCACATCAAGATTGGAAATTCAGGGCCCTATTGGTTATCAGCAGGAATACTAGTAAATGCATTGTAAGCAGACGTAAAAAATTTCCTATATGCCAGTTTCGTAATGATACCTGGGGTTAGAATCCTGTCATATTTGTTTTGGGATGGATTTTTGTTACTATAATGAAAAAACAAGAGTCTCCCATGTATCTCAGTCGTGATCCCGCACGTACGGCACACATACTCAAGTGCAGTAAAGAACATGACCAAGGTATTGACAATGCATAAATATAAAACCAAAACATGTCGCACTTGTGGGGTGACTATGAAAAATAGGGCTTAGACGAAAATTTTCAAAATAGGGAATAGTAAGCTCCATGCTGAAGATCTCAAGGTGCTAATCACAATGGTGCAAACGGTTTGTGAAATGGAGCTACGGTTTGTTTGTAGGGTCAGTTGGAAATTCATGTCAAATGAATATAAAAAGGGGGTGGGTCCCACATTTCAAAATCATTTGTATTATTCCTTGACAACCTCCTAGAGTGATTTTGTGGGGATTCTACGAGATCCGTGCATCCTTTGGATGAGCTGCAAGTTACAACTATGCCTTTACCCTATGTTTTTTATTTGGGTCTGGGTAGTTATAGGAAAAATAGGTCCTTGGGGTGTCAGGGACATTTTTTAGCCCATAAATGGCTACTGTGTGGGATTTTCCCAAAATCATGCGCAGTGGTAGTGCGGGCACTTTGTACGGAAAAAATGAATAGTTATGCACGTAGCGTGGGATATGAGTGGCTCGACCATGCACTGATGTAGCGCGACTGTTTAGTGGAAATCAAACTACCTATCACAGATGAACCGTTTAAATCATGCGTGTTGGTGTCACGCATGTAAGCTTAATACAGTCGCGCGGGGCATAACTTTTATTAGGTGATGTCGTGCTACACATGGGCTTCCTAAGGGGAGGTCACACGTATTTATGGTTTGGCTGATAGATGTATGATGGATGAAAATTTTCCCTTTGCAGGTGATTTTGAGCTCATTATGGCTACTATGGGTGCCATAGAGTGGTGGGAGCAGAACTACGATGAGCTTATGCCACTAGTTCTTGGGAACCTAGTAGCAACCTAGATGTTACGAGATGCGAGGCTCTTGGAGTTCTTGAAGTTCCCCTTGATGTAGTCGTCCGAGTACCTATTATGGAGGTTGTTGGACATGTGGGACCCTGATAGGGGGGTCTTCAAAGTTGGTGGGGAGGACCTCATCATTACGACTCGAGATATCTAATTTTTGATTGGGTTTCCTCATCGCGGGATGCAGGAACGGGCCCCCCCACAGAAGGAGGGACAAACAATCCATGATTAGTGGATTAGTATTGTGATGGAGACCAGAGTTCCTCGAAATATGGTCATATTTTGCTTAGCCATTTGAGTGCTCTTCCAGTGAGGGTTGTGGCAATAGTTGTAGTGAGGGTGTTGGGGTTTGCGTCCCCCAATCAGATTACAAGTGGGAAGTTAGTGCTCATGGAGAAGGTGATTTCCGGTTGGATAGTGGCATGGGGACCATTGTTTCTCCATACTATGATGGAGTAGATGAATGCTTTGCGGCAGGGAGGTCTGAGGAGGACCTTATGTTATAGGAGCGTGTTATGCTCCTACTTCTTTGAGCATTATACAATGTTGAGGCCACCATTATTGGTGCCTCTTAAGGGACCATATGAGCCTCGAATGGTGTACTAGGGGTGAGTGATTCCCCATGATGGTGGTGGGGAGGTGGGGGCCTATTACACCTCACACATTTTGGATGTGTGGGAGAAGCGCATCGGGCCGATGGAGAGATACCACTGGAGAAACATGGATTATCGGGGGGATCTGGAGTTACCACCTCCTGTAGGGGGTTTCGACACTACAGGTATGCTTTGTCTTTTCGCTGATAGTTGCATATATTTTTGTACATGTTTTGATCTTGCACATTTTTTTATATGTTTATCATGTACTAATAAAGGTTTCCCTTTTGTGATGTAGATATTGGGATGGTACGGCCAGTCCGACAGGAGGTGGAGCGTTGGTGACGAGATAGAGGGGCCATACTTGTGGCAGGAGCAGGTATGGATATTGGGGGAAGCGTCGACCGGAGCAATAGTAACTGGAGGATCTCCTATTGGGGGAGCAGTTGGAGGAGAGTGGATGGTTGTCGTTTTAGCCGACTTAGAGAGGCAGTTGAGCATAATGTCAGTGGGGATCGATGATAGAGGTGTCGTCGAACTTAATGATGAAAAGTTGAATTTGATGCTCCAGATACCAAAAAAGTGTGGGATGGCATGGAGTCTAATTATGTGGAGGTTGGATGTTGTAATGTACCAATCATATTTTATTGTACACTAACTGACTTGACTAGCTGTAGAAAGGAAATTTCAAAAAAATATGGAAGGAATTAGGATCATTCTAGATAATATATCCTTTTCACAATGTATTGGGACCATTAATGTTTATAACATCATCCAGGCTGCATTCTACTCTAAGGCTTTTGGGCACCCCAACATATGCAAACTAGATCTTCAACTTGGGACTACCTGAGAACCGATGGTGAATTATTTTGACTTAGGGAGGCTTAAAAAAATTAATTAATTGTCAAATATAAGTTTGTTTTTTCAGCAGCAATTTTGAGGAAATTTTTAGGGGGTTTCAAAAGAAAAGAAGCAAAATTGTCTAGCGGGACTACACAACTAGTTCAACTTTAGGATTTTCCAAATAGGTGGAGAAGGATTTGAATTCTTGGTTTCAGACATGGAATGACTGTATTTACATGTTAAGTGACATAAGCAACTGAAAGAAACTAATTTTGATTTGTGGATGTTCATTTATTAATCAAACACTGAAAACTAGCTAATTTTCATGGCAGTCTAGGCTACGTGCAAGAAATTGGTATCAAAATCAGACTTATCTTTATTAAATATGTAGAATGGAATTCAGAGGTTCGAAATTACATAAATTAAATCCATCAGTAGCTGAAATACATCTCATAGAAGACTCAAGAAATAAATACATGAGAGAAGGAACTCTCCATCATAGAAAATCTAGAAATCATGAGGATTCGAATGGGAGGATTTTTTATTTCTGCAAACAAGATTGAAATTCACTGGATAATACTTCAAGACCTTCAATAAAACCAATTATTAAGACTATATTTAATCATCCTCTCAGAAGAAGCAAGGGCATATCTCTAGCTTGAACTAGGGGTACATCTCCCAAGTCAGAGAAGCAAAATTGCTCTCAATCCAATTCTTAAACTGTCAAAAGATGAGCAAGTGGTGCACACTCCTTTTTTATAGATTTAAGGTGACTTGTGGAGCAATTAAACTAGGCTAAAGCGCCATCATGGAGTGGATAAGGATAGCTTGCTTTCAAGCTTTTCTTTTTTTGCTTTGCTTTCTGCCTTTGCTTTATCTTGCTTTTGCTTTTGATTTTTGTTTCTGCTTTTGCTTTTTCTTTCTTCTTTCTTCTTTTTCTTTTGTTTTTCTATCCTGCTTTTTGCCTTTGACTACTTTTTCCTGCTTTTATGTCTTATCCTGCTTTTTCCTACTTTTCTTCCTTATCTTGCTTTTCTTCCTTGTCCTTCTTTTTTTCCTTATCTTGATTTCTTCTTTTGTTTTGTTTTCTGATTTATTTTTCTTTTCCCGAGCTTTACTGCTTTTCTTTCTTGTGCCATCTTTTCCTCTTTTTTTCCTTGCTTTCCTAGCTTTAACTACTTTCATATTTTATTCTTATGCAAGTTATCTCTTGGTCAAAGCTTATCCTCTAATGAGCCCTTGTGGATCATTATCCAATTTTGTTCATTAAGATAAATATTTATTAATGAAGAGTAACTTTTTTCAAGTGCATCTCAAACTTAAGGAAGTAAAATTAAATGCGTTGGCAATTAATGCCTCAAAACTTAACACCTCATTAATTAATTAATTCCAAACTATCACTATGACCCATGGGGTTGAATAGGTAAGTGTGGACCATGGTGGTATAAAACAACGGGTACATTACAGTCCTCCCCTACCAATATTGCTTGTCCTGGAGCAATTTAAGATATGTAGTTGAACTTGACAAGCATTTGAATTCCAAATTCTAACTGAACTCAATGGAGGTGCCATCATGTTACTGCTGCGCTACTCTGGTTATAACTAGATCTCCAGAATTGATCCCAGGGTCCCACTGCTTATTTTTCATTCCTCCATACATCAATGCAAACTGAAATGATCCATCAACTCCTAGATCCCACTGACATTGTTGCATGTCTCCCAATAGCACTGTTGCTTTTGGAGAACTATCATCCCAAATAAGTCCAGGGTCCCATTGTCTTAATTGCATCCTCCCGAACATAAGTATATACAAAAATAATATATCATCATGGAGGATGTCTATATCACTCCACCGAACTGGAATTTCATCACTTCGAAAGGAATATTGAATCTCCTCATAATCCATGTTCAAACTAGTACTGCAATTCCCATCCGTAAGACATAGGTGGAAATCCCATGTCCATCCAAGTATATCGAATACATCACATAGCAGCCATAAATGCCTATACAAATGCTCACAAAATATGGATGATGTGCCCATAAAATTTCCACTGATGCAAGCAACAAAATTACCCCTTGGGGTACTCAACTCCCTCATGTAACTATCCACCCAATCAGTGGATGAATGCATACTCCAAATTAGTGGTATGGATGGAAATCTTGTAGCTTCCCCATGTACCATCATCGCTCTGGTGCAACAACTCTTTTCTCTGCTAGTTGTTCAACTTAATTGGCTGAAGTGGAACTCCCCTGCACTACTATACATGATGGAGACATCAAATAGATTCCTTTTTTGCTTCTCATCAAACCAGTAAGGGATAGGTGCACTTTTGAAAACCCAAGGTCTAACCATCAAACGATCAGTAAAGTGTGTAGGAGCCTCCTTCTCCTCATGTAGCACCAAAAGAAAAAATCCCTTAACCCAATCTTCATCCCTATGTGTGTTCGTTTTCATATGTGTGTGGAATGGAGAATGGTGAACTTACTCTCTATAACAGTCATCCATCATGGTTGGCTCAACCGAAGTGAGATCATGTGCCTCCTCCAAAACTGTGCAACTACCATCTAACGGAAACTCATAATATATTTGGCAGTGAACTAGTGCTTGGTATTCATTCTTCTTGACCTCAAACTCCCCAAGCACATATAAATCAGAATATACATCATATGCCCAATGCATATAAGTACTAAATAAAAAAACACCGTTGTTCCAATGACAAGGGTGAAAATACCATGTCCAACCACAAAGAAAGTAGGCATCATCAAAATTCCATGGATTCCCCTGTTGCTCACAAGAAGTGTAAAATGTATCCAAGAAGTTTCCATGGATGCAAATAGGAATATCAATCATGTGTCTTTTCTCCCAAATAGGAAAAGAAGAGACACTACAACCCAATGACCCAATTGGAAAGCAAGGTGCTTCCCTATGTGAGTACTCCTAATGGCTTAACTCTTTGCCATTGGTCCAAGGATGAACCAACTCTCTGCAACAAGTATACACCAAAGATGTGGATGCATCAACTCCATCAAAGGTTGGTCCATCAAACATGAATCCTCAATGGAGGAATGACTCACTCGAGGAAGAATCTTGATTTTGATCTGGAAGATAGTATGTACTTGGAACTTATAATATGCATCCAAAAACCCCTCAAACACATGCTGGTCATTATGCACCTAATGGACCACCACCTCATGAGGTTCCTACATAGAAATATGAATGTCATCAACCGAAAGAGAATGGATGATTGGAATGTAGGAGGGAATGTGTGATCTCTGCAACTCTTGGTGAAATTGTTCTATCTCCATCTTGGATTCCAAGAGGGAACTTTGAGTGCTTCTCAAAGAATCTTAGGTGGCCATCAACTCATCATTGAGATTTCAAATCTCCTCCTCATCCTTCAAGGAAGCTCCCTACAACATATGAACAATCTCATACAAATAATATTTTTTAGAAAGCATATGTGACCAATTACCTTAGATTGTATTCATTGTTTTTTGGATCTTCTCGTTGGCTTCAAGGAATCTTCCAATGAAGCACATCTCCAACAAAATTGTGACACTGAAAAATGTGTGTCATGGAGAATGTGTAAGGCCTCCTTGATCTCCCTGTTAAGGACTTTGTTCCTTATGCACATGTATTATATTATGATGTTCATCTTCACTAGGCCCATAAAAAATACAAGAGGACCTGGTTTGATGTGTCTTCAGTCAAAGGAACTCTTGATGTCCCTTTCCTTTCCCTCCTTGAACCTTTTCAGGTGCTTGTAATGAAAGATATTGATGTATTGCACATCCATCATCATTTCATCTTTATGCTTCTTCACCTTGTCAGGTGGTCTACCCAGTGGGATACCTTCCAATCCCTTCTCATGCATTCGTATAAAACCTCCAATGCCTTAAAAATGATAAGACATGTTCATTAATGTGCCTTGAATGGTCATGAGGCACTTTTCAGCCCTCTCAATGTACTCAGATCTCCTAAAATATCTCAAGTTAGAAACTTGGGATACACCCACCAAAATGGTGAATGGAAATACTTCATTGTTGGCTGATCCAATAATCATGCATGAATCTACCCTCTTCATTTGCAAATATGAATGTTCCTCATGAATATGCCATGCATGTGGATTTTCTTGTTCATTAGGGGGCTCTTTGAGAATCATGCCAAGTTTCCTTCTTCCAAAGTATACAAGTACCGTGAACCATTGGATCTCCATCTCTACTATGTACTTATATATCCAATCCTTGTACAAACAAATGCATTTTCTTGTAAATCTAAATGGTATGTCCTCCTTAAGCATCAAGACAATTGCTTTTTCCACATCCTCCATGTCATATATATCCTCATACACAACCAACTCAGAATCACCTTCATGCACATGTAGATTTTCATGCTCCATCAACTCAAGAAGCTCATTCTTCTCCTTGGGAATGAATTCGGCCATGTGTTCATGCTCATGCTCCATGCAAGATAGGAAATGTGAAATACTCAACTCCTCATGAAGTTTACCTTCCTCCTCCAAATCTAATGATACCATGAATTGATTAGAAGAACAACAGTTCTCTTCTTCTTTTGAGTCCACCATAAGATTGAAAGTAATTTCGTAAGGTTCTGCCTCCTCTGGTTGGCCATCAAATAGGAGCGAATCTAGTGGTATGGCTTCTTCTTGGGCACAAGATGACTAATTAGAACCTTCTTCATGCTCAAGTGAATATGCTTCCTCTCTATCCTCCATCATGCAACTTGAAACCTCTCCATCTTATGTAGTATAAGGATTTGCATTATGAGTGGGCTGATTTGAATGTTTTTCTTTGATTGTAGTTGTCCTCTTCCTTGAAACATATTATTCACAAGATTTTTTGGTACCCTTGGTTGTAAATTGTCTCATGAAATTCCCATAGATAGATGGTTTGTTCTTCTTGAGAGGATTTGAATTTTGAGCAGACCTTTTTTATTCAAGCTTGTCTTGCAAAACACAGTTGTCTATGAAGGACAATTCCTTTCTTCAGTCAAAACTCAAATCAACGTAGTCATTAAAAATTTTCATATATATGATCATCTCATCTTTATTCTCCCATCAGAAAAACCAAGGAAAGACACGATGGTGGTTTCTTCAATAAATCAAAGAAGCTTGGCCTTGCTGCAAAGATTAACCTAAGCAGGTGCTAGTATCATGGCTGCAAATTATTCAAATTGAGAGATTAATTTCCACGGGTGTAGAGGAAAGTGATATGATACCACTGTAATGTACCAATCATATTTGATTGTACACTAACTGACTCTCCTACAAGACTTAAGGAAAAACTATGAACACTAGTGACTTGACTGGATGTAGTAAGGCAATTTCAAACAACTATGGAAGGAATTAGGATCATGATAGCTAATATATACTTTGAAAAATGTACTGGGACCATTAATGTTTTGAACATCATCCAGGCTGAAGTCTACTCCAAGGCTCCTGGGCACCCCAACATATGCAAACTAGATCTTCAACTTGGCACTACCTGAGAACCAATGGTGAAGGATTTTGACTTAGTAAGGATTAAAAAATTAATTGAATTTCAAATATCAGTTTGGGTTCATACCAGCAAGTTTGAGGAATTTTTTAGGATGTTTCAAAAGCAAATAAGCAAAATTGTCTCTCGGGACTGCACAACTAGTTCAACTTCAGGTTTTCCAAATAGGGGGAGAAGGATTCAAATTTTTGGTTTTAGACATGGAATGAGTGGATTGACATGTTAAGTGACATTAGAAACTGAAAGAAACCAATTTGGATTTTTATAGGTTCATTTTTAATCAAACACTGGAAACTAGCTAGTTTTCATGGCAATATAGACTAGGTGCAAGAAATTGGTATGAAAATCATACTTCTTTTTATTAAATATGCAGAATGGAATTCAGAGGTTCAAAATTACACTAATGAAAGCCATCATTAGCTGAAATACATCTCATAGAATTCTCAGGAAATAAATACATGAGAGAAGGAACTCTCCATCATAGAAAAACTAGAAATCACGAGGAATTCAAATGGGAGGCTTTCTAATCTCTGCAAAAATGCTCAAAATTCACTGGATAAGACTTCAGGACCTTAAATAAACTTAATTATGAATACTAGATGTCATAATCCTCTCATAAGAAGCAGGGGCACATCTCCCATCTTGGACTAGGGGCACAAATCCCAAGTCACAGAGGAAAAATTTCCCTCAATCCAATTCTCAAACTATCAAAAAATGGGAAAGTGGTGTGCACTCCTTCTTTTATAGATTTAAGGTGACTTGTGGAGCAATTCAAATAGGATAAATCACCCTCATGGAGTGGATAACGATAGCTTGCTTTCAAGATTTTCTTTTTTTGCTTTTCTTTCTGCCTTTGCTTTATCTTGCTTTTGCTTTGGATTTTTCTTTCTTCTTTTTATTTTGATTTTGCTTTTGTTTTTTGCTTTTTCTTTTTCGTTTGCTTTTCTATCCTATTTTTTTCCTTTGACTTCTTTTTCCTTCTTTTCTATCTTATTCGGCTTTTTCATGCTTTTCTTCCTTATCCTGTTTTTCTGCCTTATCCTGCTTTTTCTACTTTTCTACCTTATCTTGATTTATGATTTTGTATGCTTTTCTAATTTATTCTTATTTTCCTAAGCTTTACTGCTATTCTTCCTTGTACCGGCTTTTCCTTTTTTTTCCCGCTTTCCTAGCTTTAACTGCTTTCAACTTTTCTTCTTGTGCAAGCTATCTCTTGGTCAAATCTTATCCTCTAATGCGTCCTTGTGGATCATTATCCACTTTATTTCATTAAGATAAATATTTATTAATGAAAAATAACTTTTTTCAAGTGAATCTCAAACTTAAGGAATTAAAATTAAATACTTTGGCAATTAATTCCTCAAAAATTAACCCCTCATTAATTAATTAATTCCAAACTATCACTAGGACCCATGGGGTTGAATGGGTAAGGTTGGACCATGGTGGTATCAAAAAATGGGTACATTACAGAGGTGAAATTCCATGTGGCAAGGGAGGTGTAGGTGGAAGTAGGTCCTCCACCGAGATAGAGGCCACGACCTGGACCAGGACCAGTTCAAGGATCGGACCCCGAGGTAGCGAGAGGTGAGGCCATATGGCCCTTGGATATTATGGAACCACATGATCCACCAGATGGTGGGGCATATTGATTATGTTGTATAGGGATATGAGGCCGCTTTTTTATATGTGCTTGATGTGTCTATGTATGTTGTTGATTGTGATGTATGGTTCATGTTTTCCATATGTTGATGTGATGAATATGTAGTAATAGATACAAACTTATATGATGTGAATGGTTACCAACTTATGATGCATGATGATGATATATACATATGCGTAGGTGTAGGCGTGGAGACACACACACCAAGATGGGGCCACGTGATCCACCAGATGGTGGAGTAGCTTGATTATGTTGTATAGGGATATGAGCCCGGTTTTTTATATGTGCTTGATGTGTCTATGTATGTTGTTGATTGTGATGTATGGTTCATGTTTTCTATATGTTGATGTGATGCATATCTATTAATAGATACAAACTTATATGATGTGAATGTTTATCAACTTATGATGCATGATGATGATATATACATATGCGTAGGTGTAGACATGGAAACACACACGCCCATGTTTGTTTGTGGGATGTGCAGGACTAGGGAGTCGTGTGATGTATCAAGTTCCAGTTCAATACCTAGTTAGCGACAAAGTTAGCGAATGAATTGGAATTTCAAACTTTCGGATGAGAAGGAACATGCACAGGAAATTGCGGAAAAGGAGCGTATTGAGGACATGAAATACGTTGTTCAGTTGTGAGACAATTAGCTAGGATTCTAGGTGAACCCATAGATGGTGTATGCCAAGGTGGGTGGAATTGCTTAAGATACCTATGGCAACATTGTATTCTACTTCGTTGTTTGCGAGTGCCCCCAAGCACACTCTGTTGGTGTGGTGGAGGATGTGGGAGGGGGAATAAATATCCCAGGAAGCTGATGCGAGGCTCTTGGACCATGGAATTACGCCGTCTACTTAGTTGATATAGATATCTAGTGGAGAGGTCATGTACATAAAGAGAATATAGACTTATTCTCAATCCCAAACAATGGGTCGGACATAAGAAAATAAAACATTGACACAAATAAGAAGGGTAGTAGGGTGTGTGTGGACCCTTCTTTGTGTTGAGGGCCATTAAATGTGGGAACCAATAGTGGTACTAGTGGTGGTATCATACTTGGGGGTTAATCCAAAATTTAATAGGGGCCCTGAACGATGTTTAATCACTTGGGAATGTGTACCAGGGATTTGTGTCTTCATTGGAATTTGAATCACTACTAGTGAGGAAACTGGCCAAAGAGGATATAGTTTCGATGGTATCCGACAAGGGGTAAATTAATTCCTCATTTGGTGAACCATGAGGGGCCATGTTGAGGGAAGTAAGTTGACATTGAAGTATCATTAGTTCTATATGAGCTTGTTGTTCTGCAAGCAGAATGGGGCATTGAAATGAGAGATGAGCAGTATCGCCACAAGACCACCATGGTTGTAGTAGTCAATCGTGGAAGTGTGACTATACCTCTAGGGAGTTGACTTGATCCAAAATGGTTTTGATGGCCCTAGGGGTAAGCATGTTTGTGGTATGCCTGCAGGAGGAGTATCCATTATCTGGTGTTGTCGTTGTAATATTAGGAGGTTGAGGATCTTGCGGAATTGTAAGCTCCAAAATGGGAATTGTTGTAAGGGAGGATTGTGCGGGAGGCGCAACTGGTGTTGTCATTGATGTAGTGTCCACATTGATAGAAGCTACTTCCTGGGTTGGTGGGAAAGGGTTCTTGACCATAAATTGAGTGAGACAAATGGTTTCCAAAGCTGCTTGAAATTGAGGGAGATCAGGACAATGATGTGTGTAATGCCCAAATTGAGAACAACTCGAACATGCATGATTCGTATGCAATGTATTGGACTTAGGTGTGGCCGATGATGATGTGCCCCCTTCTGCAGTCAGTGGAGGATGGGTTATACTGACTAAATTATTGAGCAAGTTTCAGAGCCATGGTGAGGTGGGGCACAGATTAGTCGGATGGCCTTGTTTTCCACAAAGAGAACAAGGTGGAGTAACTCTCTGGGTGGGAGTATTGGTCGATACTAGGTATTTTAACCATTGGTGGTTGATTCCCCCTGTTTTAGGTTGAGCGACCTCTGACGTGTCGGGTTCAGGTTTAGGTAAGACTAGGAATTTCAACTTAGGTTTATTTATTCCCACATTGGTGGTCTTAGTGATGACTAACTATGGTTTAGTTGCAGATGTCATATGTTTTACTGTCTAAATGGAAGGTGTCACTGGCCTAGTAGGAGTAGCAGTTGAAACATGGATAAAATCATAGTGGGATATTGGTTTAGAATCCATTTATGGGTAGGGTTTTGTAAGATACCATACCATAATACCCAAAGTGAGCCCAGGTAAATTCAACTAAGCCATAACCAACATCCCTTGTACACCGGTGGGGGGGTACAAGAACGGGATCTGAAAGATCGAAGGTACCGATGGACTCAATGGTTTTTCAATGCCATGACTCAACGGTGGTGCTGATGATGGTGTTGAGGTGGAGGTGGTCCCTTTTTCATCGGTGAAAATTGTGCACATTAGGCCATCGACGGATGTAGGGATCTTGGGTGGTGGTATAGAGTACACTCTAAGCAAATTGGAGTCCTTATACATGCCTAGGGAAATATCAAAATAGTCGGGTCAATAATTTGTGCCAGCAACAGTAGGTAGGATATTGTTAGGGTTGCTAGTAGAATTGGGATCATATTATTTAATTTGATCAAGGGTGAAAACCTTCCCATTTAAGGGGACCATCATGATATGGAAGACAGAGGAGTCGACTGACTTCATGGCGTACATATAACTATGCCCCAAGAGGATGTTGTAATTGAGTTGGGCATCGACTACCTCGATATTGATCATGATCATCTTGCCCCCAAGATCTATGGGGACATTTTGGTATAATCCTCTCTATTGGGATGGTCTCCCATCATATGCACAGAGGGAAATAGACGAGGGGACCAGCTCGGGTGACCCTATTTGTTTCCAAACATTAGCATACATGACACAAGTGGATGCGCCTTCATCAATGGTACATCGATGGATCATAATGTTCTTTACTGTGATCGGTACTTTAAATGTGGCTGAGGAAGGTAGTCATGGTTCACCTTTGTAGAGATCAAGGGTCATGAGAAATGAGTTGAAAGGATCGATGGTGCCTAGTGCACTAAGTAATTCATGCGCTGGGTTGGGCATGATTGTAGCAAGTCTAACATGGACATGGCTAAAGGGGATTGAGCTAAGTCATCCATAATACTATAATTGTGGGTGTCTTTCATATGGGGGTTATTAGGTGTATGCCGAAGTGGAACCTTGGGAATCTGTGGGATTTGTTCAGCACTTGGGTGTGGTATTTACACAGGGGCCCCCGAAGGGATAGGGATGTCTTCCACTTGGGGAGTGTTAACACCAGTTTTGTCTTGGACGAGTGGAAGGGTCCAGATCCATGAAAAAATGAGGTAAGTCCTTGGTTTTTTAAGTCATATGAACCAAAGAAGACTTGATGAGGTCTCTGATTGCTTATTTCTGGCTTGGGGATATAAATGGCACAAGATTTTGGGTTTTAACGTTACAAATGTGGGTAAAATACCAAAAATCCTACAGTTATATGATGGCATAAGTGAACAGAGTGGATCTATGGCGATGAAGATCGATGACCACAAGCGCTCTTCACAAAAGTAAGAAGGAGGGGTTTAAGCATGAGCGGAGTGTTGCTATCCCGCGAGCAAGTTGGAAATCAGGTCAATAGGAAGAATGGCAGATCTACGGATGACAAGTACTTCAATGATTAGACATGTGTGAGATAATGAAATTTTCATATTTGTGAAGTGGAGTTAGGCCCCGCATGTTGCGACGGTGTAGATTTGGTGGGGAAAGGCATCAATGGCGGAGGTTTAGTTCACAGATTCAACATGCGTGGATTATTGACATTTTCGAATCTACGAACCTTGGTAGGGGCCGCACCTTTGGACAATCGGGATGCGAGTAAGGTCCAGATCGACGGTTGAAGGTGGCTGCACGGATCTAAAGTGCAAGGAAGGTAGCGTTTGAAAGACTGAGGACTGCGAAGGATTGTAGAGATAAGACAGGAAAGAAATCAACAGTGTAGGGGAAATCAAGCAGATGAATGGATTAAATGACCCCTTCACCATTAAAGTTGCAGGGACGATGGGGAAAGAAAATAATATTAAAAACACTTTGGCATGGGGATCTGGATATTCTTTGTCTGGTTGCATTGGAAAGCGAAAGACGACGACTGTGCAGAAGCAGGCAGCTCATCCTGGATCTTAGACCAGCTGTTAGTAACCAGGTAGGCCTCTTGTCTTCTTGAAAAACTATTTAAATGGATGATCTTGGAGAAGTAGAGCCCCCAAGTCTTGAACACCATATATAGGAAGAGCTGTTAGAGGATAACGATGCTGAGGTCTATGACACCATACTGGATAATGGACCCATTGAAACGGTAAATGATAGACTAGAAGTGATTAGGAACCAAGGTATAGGTGTCCATAAGGTATCCCAGTCATTTGTCCAGTTTTTCACAGTCAACCAAACCCTAGGATTCCCTGAATTCGCTGACTGGTGCGCCAGAAATTAATCCTCCTCTCAGAGGGTAATTATGGATGCATCTGGTTCAAAGATCTTGTGTCCTGTCAACCCTGTTTTCATAAGAAAAGCCTTGTCAATTCTTGATGAATTCAGTCTGAAGTCCAAAAAGTACAAGCAAGAATCCCTAATTCAGTATTTTAGGCAGTCTATAGTTGAGTTAAAGTGGATTTTTTACAGGGATTTCCTAAAGCCTAGTGTCCCATTGCAAGACCATGCTTTAGGCAATCCCAGTCAAAATTCATCTCTTTACTGAAGAATCCAAGTTTGTTATAACCTTGCTAAGCCAATTTTTAGGATTAGATACATACATGTATGTCACTGAACCCCTGATGAGCCTATTATTTGTCATCAACACTTTCCCATTAGAGTCTGAAGAGTCTTCCCAGTATGCCTGCCTTAAATTTGATGAGTCCCTAGCTGAGAATATCCATTCTCAGCTAGTGGACTTCCACAGGAATAGGAGCTTTAGGTTCCAATCATATTTGCTGAGTATGTTCCTGTCATTTAACGAAGAAAAATTGCAGCCTCCTGAGAAGATACTTACAAAGGAAATGCTCACACACTATAGAAAATTCATGAACAACCTCATGTCTGAGGTTTACAATGTTTTTTATCAAGAAATATTGCCCAGGGTATTAACAAAAATGAAGGAGGTGTTGAAACCTTCTCCTGATAAGAGAATTGGAGATTAGTTTATTTTGAAACATGGCACAATGATTAGGGTATATGGGTATAGTCATTCACCCTATGTACTACCAGCATTCCCGACTCCTAGGGTGTTTTCTCTGGAATTCATCAGGCAGAAGCTAAGAGTGGAAACTAAACATTTTTTGGATCATAAGAAAGCCTCAGATATTGCTTTCCCATGGGTTGTAGGCCCATTCATCATTAAGAGTAAGGCTTCCCTTTCATCCATTGAGTGTATGGTAAGAGAAATGGGGTTTCAATCAAAGGCTGGCATCAACTATGATCCCCATCAAATCATTTCTAACAGAAGGAAGGAAAGTAACAGAAAGGGCTTTGTGCATTTTGAGCTTGCAGGTATGGCAGAGACTGCTAACTGGTTGGAGTATCCCAACAAAATCCAGATGAATGTAGATATACAAGATGATTCCACTTCCTTATACAAAAATCCACATCACCACAACTTGGCACATCTAGCTTGGTCCCAGTAGTTGGAGCAATTTTACCCCTTTTCAGTGGCTCTGGAGGGTCCATCACAGTGGAAATCATTGATTCCATGGATGTAGAAGATGAGGGAACAGAAAGAACCCCAAAGAGACAAAAGGTGGAAAAGGTACAGAAGCAAATTGTACAAGTGAAGGATCGTCGAGGTAAGAAGAAGCAGGTAGAGGCCAAAATTCCTGCCTTCGAGGTCAAGGAATATGTGTTCAACAAAACAACTACTGAGCCTTCCACAAAAGACAAAATCAGAGCAGAGTTGTTGAATGAGTATAAAGAGAGTACAGAACCAACCTCAGAAGAGTCTAAGTTGTATGCAGAGGTGAGGAAAATTTCCAATAAAGATGTGCCTTTGGTGGCTAGCAGGATCCATGCCCAGAACACCTTGAACTTGGCCTTAACTACCAAAAACAAAGCCACTGAACTGAAAGTGAACTTGGAATATATTCCCATTCTTGACATGATCCATTTGCACAAAGAGACTGGAGATATCATTTATAATAAATTGTTGAAAGTTTCTTTAGAGCTATCTAAATCGAAATCCAGTAAGGATAAGGTTGGGAATCATCTTAGATAGGAAAGAGTGGAGAAAAAATCCGACAAGGCACAAATAAAAAAGTTGCAGGCTGAAACAGTGGCCACTGAGGGCCATGCAGACAAGAGGGCTAGTATAAAAGGCTACTGAATGAGAAAGACAGTACTATCCAATCATTGAAAAAGAAATTGAAGATTCCTTCCACCTAGCTGGTAGAAGCATCCGAGTTAGTAGAGTTGGAGGAGAAAAGAGAAGAGCTAAAAAATGAACTAACAGATTGTAAAGAAAAGATGTTGAAGTTTGAAGAGAAAGAAGTGCAGTGGAAGAAGGATATGGTTCTTATGGTGGAGAGCGAGAAGAAGTGGAAATCTAAGTCTGAATATTTGGAAGGAAAACTGCAGGAGAAGGGAAAAGAATTGGAGAACATGGTCACCACCTCCTCCATTGAATATGCAGATTTATCCATTGTTCAAGCAATGGAGCAGGAAAGTTTGAGGGACAGTTAGAGCTAGAAAAGTTGAAGAAGCATAACAAAGATATGGAAAGCTGGGTTTCAGAAGAAGAGAAGGAGAGGAAGACATGGGAAGCTAAGTACCTGGGATTCTAGGTCAAGTATGATGAATTAACAAAACAGGTTACAGGTCAGGCTTCACTGCAGGAAGCAAAGCAGGTTCTCTAGGATGAAATCATTGCTGAGGCAGACAAATTAAGGCCCTACATTGACTTTGTCCTAGACAAGGAAGCTGTAATTAAGCTAGCCAAGCAAAGTGTAGCAGAAACGAATGAAAAACTGAACAAGAAGCCTGTGGGATGTGTTGAAAATGCTATAGAGTTCTTAAATGGATAAATTGAGGATGAATTAAAGGCAGCAAGCATAAAGGACAAACTGTCTACCATCATTTGCGCCAAGAGGGGGATAAATAAACATCAGTAGGTAAATAGTATTAAGGTCAGCATTGATGTCATGACACACCAAGTGAAATACTTCAGGGATATGTTTGACCCATTGTTCAAGAAGGGATTACCTCTCTTTTGGGAAGAAGATGGCACCATGCTGACTCAGAAAGAGTATCAGGACAAGTTGGTGGGATGCAAGCTGGATTACATAGGATTTGCTGGCATGAATCAACCACTGTCTGGAAAAATAGTGGTGGATAATTTGACAAATGAATTTGAATTGGTCATGGTTTTCAAAGAAGCATGTACACACCTTCAAAACTATTCATACAGAGACCATACATAATTGCGAGTGTTGCTGAAGGAAGTGGCCACTTCATATTTTCCAGTTGCCGACCAATGGAAGCTCATGGAGAAGTATGGGTAAGCAAAACTAACATTGCATGCATGAATATTCGAGGGTCATGAAGTTTTACAGCGTAAGAAAGTAGTTACCAAGGATTTTTGTTTATTTACTAGAGTTTGTTACTAGCTAGTAAATGATCGAGGGCACTTATAAAGGCTGTTAAGCCTACTTGTCAGCATTTGTTGTTTTATGTTGTAACTAATTCTCAGAGAGGATGGACTTGTTTGTATAGGTGTCATCAAATTTTGTAACAACTTTCTGTTTTGGAAGCTAGGTTAGAATATTTCGAGTTGGAGAACTGAGGTTATCACCTCCTATATATATTCATATGCAATGAAGAGTAAAAGGTTGTGGGTTGGAACCCGTGAGACCTTGTGCTATGTAAATTTGAGATACTCCTTTAATAAAATTGTTAGAGCCGAGCAAGTGATTTGAAGCAGAGATTCTTATGTTATTCATTTTACAGTCTGTATCTCCTTTCTTAATGTGAATGTTTCCTTGTTATCTATGCCATATTGTTTTCTTTTCATGTTTGGATAAGTGTATATTGAGGCAGAATTCATATGTTTATGATTTTTTTCTTTGATTCCAAGCATCCACAAATATTTTTCTACTAAAGTTAATGAAAAATTCTTCTTATAATGCTCTGTGTTAATGGACTGTTCTTATTTTCTTTCCCTATCACCAGACAAACAACTTTTTGACTGTAAATGAGTAACTACCCTGCCTTTGTTAAGAATTCTGATGCAAAGCATTGCCACTTTACCATATTAAGTATTTTGACTCCATTTCCCAATGAGTGCTTGTCTTGTTTCAACCAAACAACAATCTAATTTCAATTTTTATCCATATATCTAGCATTGTTAAAACAATTAGCGAGAGATCCCTCTTTGGAGAGAGAGAATCCAACTCCCTTTCCTAAAGTTGGTTTTGTTTGTTACCTTGAAGAGACCTTTCCCACAACCTTAGGGTCAATTTGAGTGCTAACAGGGAGCTTTAGGTCTATCATAAACTTTGGCTCAAGTATTAATATTAACATCCAACGTATAGATATTTTGGAAAGAGCCATCACTGGAGGGGTGGAGATCGTTTTGTTGTGTAATAACCCCTTGATTGGAAAAGGGTCATTGTAATACATCGGTTTGAGGTTGGGGAGGATTTGGGGCCTGAGGGGGATTTGTCACAGTCTTCTTCTTGGCTTCCAATAACTGTTGGCAGTCGGGAATAAGAGAGAAGTGATGGGTGTAATGAACATATTCGTCGCAAATGGAGCAACAATAATTGGTCCTCAGGTTGTCATTCTTCCCTTGTTTTGGGGGGTTATTAGTCCCCATGTTTTGATCACCTGGATTCTGGTATTGCTGGGGAGGGTTTCCCCCTTGCCCCTGGTGCTAGTCTTTCTTGTTCTTTCTTTTCTTCTTCTCCCGATTCTGAAGATTTTGGGGATTTGTGGTGTTCAACTGCTCAAATTGTTGAGGGTGTTGTGTGAAAGAAGGCTAAACAAGGTTGACCCCCATGTGAGGTGTGGGTTATTGACCAATCGAGCATGGGAATGTGTAGTAAGGGTTATATCCTAGGGGTGGGATAAATGCGGTTTGGGATCCATAATATGTGGACATAGGAATGGCTCGGTCCATTTGCGGTGTAGGAACCACCGTCGTCTGCATAACGTTCGTATAAGTAGGACTATAGGTTCCATACTGTAACTAACCAATTGGTGGGGTTGGTACCGAAGGAGGGGGGTACTGACACAGATGGCATGGATGGGCATTGCAGAGCCATATTGAATGGTGCTAGAGTAGTAGGAGGAACCTTTCCTAAGTGGGAAATGGACCCAATAAGCCCATCCACTAAATGTGATGAACCCACAGATGTAGGATCCAATGACCAGTGCCAAGGGGCATCAGGGTGGATAGTGTAAACACACGAGGGCTTCACTAGAAGGAAATATAATACCACGTTCATTCATATTGCAGTATTAAATATTTATGAAAACCTAAAAATTATATTGCTTATATATTAAGGGGCAAAGGTTTTATTTATTTAATGTACCAATACTAAAATACTTTGGGGTCTTTTTTATATGGTTGGGCTGACAAATATCCACCAAATGGAGATGGCAGGATCACGGTTGGATGAAAAATCGGGTCGAGGAAAGGGTCGGGCTTACCAGTACCCATGGAAATCGTGTCTTGAGGCATTCTTGAGGCCAAGGGGTTTTGTGGTGAAGTGGGTTTCCAGTCGATCATAGTCGAGAGACAGTGGTCATTGACAACCAATTGTTACCAATATCACTCAGCCAGTTGTTACCAATAGCCTTGGGAGGCTCTAAGCCTCCAGGGCCTGTTATAGGCCCTCGATAGGGCTTGGGGGATTGAATACCCAACCACTCGTGCCTATTACAGGCCTTGGGAGGTTTAGTCAGCCTCGTAGATCTTGTTATAGGCCTTGGGGGCTTGGATACCTAGCCCACAATAGGCTTAGTCAGCGATTGAGGAACTGCAACATGCAATCTAAATGTTGTACTATGTGCATTGAATCTAGTGACATATAAGAAGTGATCTCCTATCTCTTCATTAGACCATTAGATGTTGCAAATCATAATGATATGTGGTTGAGTAATTGCATTGTGGGTGAAGTAATGTGCATCCACAATATACATCGAAAGAAGCAAGGTGCATTGTTGAATGCATGTGGGGTCATACGAGGGGTATCATATAAATATACTAGGTAGAAATATAAAGAGGTATAAAAAATGTAAATGAAAAAATTGATACATACAATATCTAGTGAAAATAGGGGTTTTTTAAAATTGGGAAGGCATATTGGGAGGGGGTTTAAAAAAACGAATTTGGAAGGTATTTTCCAATATTTAGTGAAATTAGGGGTATTCTATCATACTCCACGAACGAACGTGCTATGATAGTGGTTTATTGAGTGAAGCCCCCGTGTGTAAACATAACCATATTGTGCATAAATTAGATCAAAATGCTAGGATTTCATAATAGCCTTTTCCTCTCTATGCAGCATGGAAGTGGAGACATACTTAGAAATGGTCGATTGAAGTGATTTGATGAATCAATCCAACAAGAAGGGTGGTTGTATTTTGATTTTACACAATGTTCGGCATCTACACCACTCATGGATGTGGTCCACGATGTGGGTGGATGTATTTTGGTGAAACGCCGTGAAAATTTCTATGACAAGGTCATGGCGAATCGAAAGCTGTAAGTAAGTGAGAAATGCGGTGGCCATTGTTGAAAAGGTGGCATGGGATGATCTCAGTAAGTTCACATACCATTTGGATGTTGTTCCGGTGAGGGTATGCTAAAAGAGGCAAAACCTCACAAAATATTCCACTATGTTGTTAGAAAAACACCATATATGGAAGGAAATGGCATGGTTGGAAGGATCATCCCCTTGCTTCCCTTCGAATTTAGGAATATCAAAAGGAACTTTATCTAGCATAGATGGCTAGGTTGGATCATGTGCAATAGGATCGTTGATCATTTTTGACAAATCAGGGAGATTTAGACTAGCCAATTAAGGTAGGGTTAGAGGATTTGATCCTGCCATTGTATACTGTTTGTGGTTTCCGAGAGGGGGAGACTAAGGTGATGTTGAAAACAATGAGTGACCTCCTACGAGAGAGGAGGGGTCAAAGTTATCCAAAGGGTATCTGAGAGTAGAATTCCAAGGGGAACCTATTCCCATAGGAGGGGTAAAGGTGTCTAGATTCTCTTCGAGGGGAGAAAATGAATGTGATCCTCTTCTGGCGGTTGAGGAGGTAGAAGGATTGAAACATTCTCCAAGAGGAGAAAATAAACCGAGCAAGGATCGACCTCGTTGAGATGATCCTATCAATGTGGCATGGGAGCATCCCCATCTAGTGTATTTTCCACGTGAACCACATGGAAATGGTGTAAAAAACACCCCTCGAGAGAGGGGATATGCCTTGCAGTCTGTAGTACTGCCTTAGGGGTTTTTGTTTCCTCTATGATGAAAGATTTTGTGTCAAGTGAGAGTGATGGTGGAACAAAATTGAACAAATTCAAACATATTCCAACCACAACAGATGCAATATCATGCAACAAGTGAGTGATATGTGCAAAGTTTGTTTTAGTGCAAGAGTTCCCACATGTAGGTTCTTTTAATTATGAGTTAGTGAAATTGTATCTAAAAATAAAATAAATGTAAATTCCCTAAAAAGAACTAATGTCCTTCCTCTCAGATGTGATTGGGCCTCCCAAAAGTAAAACCGATGGTGATAAAGGGATCCACGCACCAACTTACTAGTGAAGGTAACAAAGAGATAGTTCTACCGACAATGGGGCCAATGTTCCAATCAACAAGACTTGGAAACACCTTTCAATGGAAATAGCTAACTTCAAGAGTCAATTGCACCCACAATTACTCATTGATGATGCCCTAAGTTTGGCCACTAAGATAACTTACATCAAGTGTGGATCAGTGGTTCATCCTACATGGTATAATGTCATCTCCCTACAATGAGTTGAGTGATTCATAGGGGAGAGCACTCATCTTTCACCTCCTTGGTCATGGTGCACTTCTAATCCGTGTTTTCTTTGAACAGTTTCTTATAGCAGGATTTTGAAAGTACCCTATAAGTCAACAATGCTATGTTTCAAAATATCACTAATGAAACTAGGTTGGTGGGAATTAATGGATGCCCAGCCCAATCAATCCTACCTAACTAAGATGTTATTTTGTGATCTCCTGTGAAGGATTTTAGTTGGTTGGAAATTTATAAATTTTATTTTAAGGGTCTTGAATTCACTTAGGGAGTGCAAGAGAGGTATTTCACAGTTCCCTTCCTTTCTAATTCACCAAGATCAAAAGAAGTGTAAGGTGAAGAGCATACTTGGAGTGGAAAAGTCTTTATGTCTCTTAGTGTGTGTTAGTGATCAAACACATGTGATGAAAGCAAATTGATTGTGGAAAATTAACTAAAAGAGTATAAAGTGAATCCAAATGTAGATGAACTTTTAACTCTAAAATATGTTAAGGGTGCTTTGCAAATCAAAGTGCTAATGAAAATAAAAAGTGTACAATGGGGGTATTTCACACTTCTCACCCCTTTCTAATTCACCAATCTCACAAGTAGTGTGAGGTGAAGAGAATACTTAGGGAGACAAGAGTTGTTAGGTCCTTGCTTGTGTGAAAAAGTGGATTCTACACTATCTTTGATCCTAAAAACATGTCAAGTAAGCATAAATAAGAGAGGTCTTGAATACTAGTGACAACAATGGGGCCCATTGAAAGCCTCAAGGTTGGTTACCTAAGTAAGTTTCGATAGATGTGAACTCTTTACTCCCTAATCTTAGTCTATGTGGGCTAATTACTAAAAAAGTAAGTAAGTATTGCAAATTAGCTTAATTTTAGTTCATTGGTGAGTAGCAATGGGGCTGCAAGGTTGTTGCATGCAGATAAAAATCTAATAAAATGATTGTAGCGCGGTCAAAAAACACTTGGTCACGCGATAACATGGAAGAATTAAAAACAAACATGTGAGAGCGTGGGTAGAGCACATAAAAGGTGTGCAGATCAAACAAAGGATTACCGCACGGTTAGTGCACTCTTTATCTACGTGAGTTATGCGACTGTCAAAGGAATTTCCGTGCAAGTAGCGCAATCGAGAGGTCAAGATGTGAGCTACTATGTTTTCATCCCCTTCATTGATGTTCATTGGCTTAATTTCCTAACCCAAACCAATCCCCTTGGGCTGAGGAGAAAATTCTTACACTTGGTGTTAATTTTGAAAAGATTAAGGCATTAATTAGTTAGGAGGTATTAATTTTAGTTTCTTAAGTTTGAAATGCATTTAGTGGAATATATTTCTCATTGATGAAATATAGTTATTTTTAATGAATAAAGTGGATAATGATTCACAAGGGCACATTAGAGGATAAGCTTTGACTAAGAGATGGTTTGTAAAAGAAGAAAATATGAAAGTTGTTAAAGCTAAGAAAGCATGAAAAACAAGGAAAAGATGGCACAAGGCATAAAAGTAGTAAAGCTCAGGAAAAGCATAGGAAAGAAGAAAATAAAATAAAAGCAGAAAGGAGGATAAGGTAGAAAAGCGGGAAAAAACATGATAAGGCAGAAAAGTAGGAAAAAGAAGGATAAAAAAGCAAAAGCAGGATAAAAGCAAAAGAAAAATCAAAAGCAGAAATCAAGCCATCCTTATACACTCAATGAGGGTGCCTTACCCTAGTTTACTTGCTCCACAAGTCACCTCAAGCATTTTAAAGAAAAAGTGTGCACCACTTAGCCATATTTTGATAGTTTGAGAATTGAATGGAGAGATATTTTGCCTCTTTAACTTGGGATATGTTCCCCTAGTCCAAGCTGGGAGATGTGACCTTGCTTCTTTTGAGAGGATGATGACATCCAATCTTCACCAGTGAGTTTATTGCAGGTCCCGACGTTTGATCTAGTGGTTGGTGTTCTCGTTGTACAGTTCAACTCCTTCATTCAGTAGAAACCTTGAGACTTATTCCATTGTTTCCTTAGAATCATTTCCCGTAGGAAACACTTTTTTTTCATCAAAAAAGGTGTATGGATGAGCAATTTATGTCCATTTTACTAGATCTGGGGGTTCCAGCTGTAAAGAACGCGCCATTGCTTTTCTATCTATAAATATTCCTGAGTTTTGAGTTCTGTGAGAATCCATTGAAGCTTGGTGCGCCGTCCATGCGAATACATATTCTCTTGTTCATCCATGTTGCAGATACAGTGAATATCCCACTCCTTCTTCTCTTCTTAAGGAGCATTCTACCCATAGCATTGTAAGAATCTCAAGATTGAAGACTCTCTATAAAGTTTGAGATCAAAGTACCTCTATTTGCTGCTTATAATCCTTAATTTTTTTTTACTATACTTGAATTCATGTATAAGACATATTGATCATCATAATAAGAATTCGATAGCTTTAAAGGCTATTTGTACTCATGTTTGTCAAGACTAGCTCTTTATACCATATTTATTGACTAGTTTTGCAGTATTTATGATTAAAAGTTCTTTGAGTGCTCATTTTCGGTTTTGTCAGTCATCATAGGTTCTTAGGGCAGTAATGAATTCCATCCAATCATCTTACTAATAATTCATGTTCTTCTCTACCTGTTTGGGAGAGCCTGTAAACAAACTAGCTGAGAAATCCTACATAGCACTCTTCCTCCTTTTGAATTCCAAAAGCTGCTTCATCCTACCAAAACATCAGTAAATCTTGTCTAGCAGTATATAAGTGTTTTATCGACCTATTATCCACATCTAGTTTATTTCAAGTGTAAGTAGATGGTCTAGTATGCATATGTTGGTGTGCCTAAGCAGCCTTGTGTGGACTTCAGCGGTAGCTGTTGTCGAAGCGTAAATGGCCCCAGTATAATGTGCATAGGAATTTGAAACTGGAATTGAATATGATTTTCTTGCTATTGCACACTCCAATCCGAAAGTGTCCAACCATCAAGCCCTTCAAAGGTTTATCAATGTCCAAGTCTAGTTTATTCATGACTAGTTTTGTTGACTAGTTTTAGTTTTGCAAGTTCATGATTTAAAATTGCTTTGACTTTGTTAATATCCTTGAATCCATATTTGGGGATATTACATGTGTAAAATTTATGTGTGGATGACAGGAGGCCCAGTTATGGAATAGGATGTGGTAAACCTAATCTCTTGCAAATTACAAGCACCTAGAATTAGTCACTCAACATAAAACAACCTAATTTAAAAAAAATAAACATAAATAGGTGGAGTATCCATTAGGACTATTGTGGAAAAAACTGCAAAAGGGTGCATCCCTCCACTTGGTAAGAGGCTAGGCCTTGTAGGCTGTAGCAAGGCCTCAGTCCTTAGATCCCCTTTAGGGGTTGGTGTGTCCTCCAAATGATCCTGTAAGTGGTTGTTAATGGAATTCAAATAAAAGAACGAAAATTAAACAAAATATAACAAAAGGAAATGGGTGAAGAATGCAAACTCAAACAACCACTAGTACAAAATGAGAAATTAGTGACTAAAAAAATGACTAAAAATCACATATAAACAACTATTTTTTAGTCGGCGACTAATAATAACTAATTTCCAGTATCTTATAGCCGCTTGACTAACTTATTTGTATTTATTTTAGTCATTAATAGTTGCCTTATTTAGTCGTATATTTGGTCATTGATTTAATCGTTAATTGCCATATTTAATGACCAAATATACTACTAAATAATGCAACTATTAATGACTAAAATAAATACGACTAAGTTAGTCGAGCTATAATATACTAGAAATTAGCTACTAATAGTCGTTTATATGTGAATTTTAGTCAAATTTTTAGTCACAAATTTATCATTTGTAGTAGTCATTTATCTCTATTTAGTAGTTTCATATTCATTGTATAAATGACTAATTTAGTAGTTTTATATTATTTTATTTTCTTTCATTATTAATTAATATAAATGACTAATTTAGTCATTTATTCTTTTTATTTGTGTTCATTATAATATTCATGCTAATCAAATATGAATACACATGTGAATCATACAAAATCACATTAGTTAATTACAACACTAAATAATATCAAGTACACACATATATAATTTCAACCAAGTAAATTTTATTATGTGAAAAATGTCAAGTATTACAATATATTGAATTTCCAACCAAATATCCATTGATGGATTAATACTAGTCCATGAAAAAAATTGTCTCCATACTTTACATGAAAATCATCTACATCGATGAATTTTCAAAATATTACAATGGCCACTAAGTGAAACCTTGGCAATGCCCATAGAAATCGAATAATTCTCTTATTGTCATTTAACCAACACCCACTATGCTCTCGCACATCTTGCTACCCAACATGTGTCCTCTGTTTTCCTTGAAGTCCTTGCATATTCCTATGTAGAATCCATCTTCTGACTCTATGATTTGAGACTTGAGATTTTCCATCCTCTGAAATTCGACACTGCAAAGGTGAAGAGACAAGGTATCAGTTAATATTGAATTAAAGAATGCTGCAAAATACCTATGAACTTAAAAGGCGAGATATCAATTAATATTGAATTAAATAATGTTGCAAAACACACTTATACTAATAGTACCAAAACTTTTCCAAGAAGAAGCTGCACGAAAATTGTTCATTCCCCATACAACAATAAAAATTACTAAAAAAGAATGCACATTTAGCTTAGAAAAGAACAATGTTTACAGTAAAAAATATAAGAATTCTATTCAAAATTGAATATCATAGTTGGGCATCCTTTTGGCATAACATCATTATCCTTGCCTAATTGTAGCTTTTCCAATAAGAGATATTTCAAATGATCGCATGGAACAAACATAAATAAACAATCAAATTGCAAAATGTTTACAAATTCCTTTTTCAAAATGATAAATTAGAAAATAAAGATATATCAATTAGCTTCCCAAATTGATTTCTAATGAAAATTTCTCAGAAAATACATGTTTCCTTTGCAAGTTAACAAATTTATTTGAACAAGTAATTAAAAAAATTGATGCATCCCTTTCTAAAAGAGACTTTATATAAATCTACTTTTCCCACTGTAAGTTTGTTCCAAATTATTTTGGACATCAAATACAATTGATCAACATGCTATAATTTCTCTCTAAGCTAGTAACGTCATTTGAATTGTTGTTATCACCTTTACCAAAACTGACTTCAAGCTAATGTGTATCGGCTACAATTCATCCTAAAATAAAAACATCAATGTATATCAAAGACCCAGTATAGAAAACTCTTTCAAATTTGATTAAAACCTGCATCCTGCATAGATCAAGAACAAATAGATTCATATACACATCATAAATATTCCATGATCATCCTCATCCTCCTCTTCTTCTAGGTCTTCATTCTCATCCTGTTAGAAAAAATATATGAAACAACAATTCATGTTACACTTTAATAAGCATCAAAAACCAGCTCGACATTTCTACTTGTGACCCACACAGTCAACATAGTTTTCTTATAAAGGTAACTCCACGTCTGGTGCATTGATAATTGAAATTCAAGAAAATGGTTTCAAAACTTATAGTTGTCTTATCATCCTCAGAATCCTTAGCTTCCTCCTAAGTATGTTTAAAGGCAACAATCAATGTAATTAAATCAATTGAACTATAGTAGTAGTTGAGTAAATTATTCAATAGTGCACAAGGGGAAATCAAATTTTTTACTACGAGGAAGAAATATTTCACTTTCTACAATGTAAGAAAACATCTTATGCAACATACAGGAAAAATACCAAGATAAAATATATTACAGTTCATTGCAAAACATGTTGATCCACCTTCTCTTTCTAAATATTCATAATTTAAGTACACAATAGTTGTTTCGCTTCAAAACATTCCTTTTCAGCCTAATGAAATGCAATTTTCACATATTAAAAGTGTGATGACCTTCAGACCTAGAAAAATAAAGTAAAGAACTAAATAATATAGTTTCCAAGAAACAACTTACATCATTGTGTTTTCCCATGTCTCCTATGCCAACTTCTTTGCATATTCAGGATCATCACACACTAAAATGTTATCAAATAATGTTCCTGATTTAACCTGTAATTGCAACCAAGTAACATTTATTATATGAATTTTTTTTATGTAAATGATTTAACACAAGGAAAAATTGACAGGGTCTTAGGTACCATCCAATGGGACAGGGTCTTGGGTTAGAATTGTGTTGTTAACTTGTTTGAAATATCTGCTATAAATTGGATTTCTAATAATCAAGTTTGTTGGGTTGTATACATCTTCTTGCAGATGAGGGAAGATACAAGTCCTGGTGACTGACATAATAGTTAACCCTCAGTTGTATCTCTTAGCCAAAATGCATCCTAGTTGCAAGCAGATCTTGTATGGGTTTATTGTAATGGAAACTACAAATTATCTGATGGCTTAGTATCTTCACCCAAAATCAAAATATAGTTTTATTAAGATATGTTTCATATATAATCTATAGAAAAATTTGGAAGGTTGGAAAAATACTAAGGATACGTGTTTACAGGATTAATAAGTAGCGGACTTACAAGTTACAACACCTACTAGTTGGCAAGATAAAACTAGGCATGCAAGGACATGAACTCGTGTGGTCGATAAATCCTATTGATGGCTCTTATACATTTAAGTTAGGATATTCATCATTATTTCTAGTTGATAGTAATACATGTTCTAAGTGGTGGTTGGATACTATCTGGAAATTAAAAATGAAGCTCTTTTTTGGTTGACACTTTCAAGAAAAGTGTTAGCATGGGGCACTTTTCATAAGAGGTAATGGTAGGACCCAGGAATTTGTTTTCTATGTTTGGAAGCTGGGAAAAACATATATTATTTACTGTTCAAGTGTCACTTCACTAGGGAAGTATGAAATAAAGTAAAGAATTTACTTCGGGAAAAGGACCGTGGGATAGAAACACATTGGATTTAGCATTTAAAGACTGGTTAGATGATGCATAAATCAATGTAAATAGAAGTATTCCCATCCTAGTAAGTTGTATGAGCTTGGAAACTCAGAATGAAATGATATTTGAAGAGGCAACTATTTCTCCTTTTCATGTTTTCTTCAGGATTGGATAGTTTGTTGTAAGTATTATGGAGCCAACACAAACCAAACCAGCAAAACAAATTGGTATATTAGAAGTTACTGAGATGAGTGCATGGGGTTTTTTTGACAGGGCCTCTCAAGGTAATCCAGGTCCATGTGGTGCTGGAGGTGCTCTATATTTTTCCACCACTAATTTTTTCCTCTTCTCACATGGTTTGGGTGTTGGAACAAACAAAAACGTAGAGATGTATTCCCTGGACACTCTTCTCAAACTGGCAACAGAAAAAGGTTTTGAAATTCTACAGGTTATGGGGGACTCAAAGCTAATCATTGATTGGATGTTAGGTAATGTTCCTTTTAGAATATGGAATTCCAAACTTTGATGGATCTGGTTTATACTTGGAAGGACATATTAGCATTTGCTTCTTTCAAGCATGTGTTTCATGAATACAATATGATTGCAGATAAACATTCAAAGGGTGCAGCTCAGTTGCAGAAAGGTTTGTTGAAACTATTTGGGAACAATGATGGTGTTATCAACTTATCACACAACATCCTCCATGTCTCTACCTATGAGGAGTATGCATAATTAAAGTTGTTGTTGCAGGACTCGTACCAGCATTAAGATGATGGCTACATTTTTAAGCTTTTGGTGGATAACTAATCACTCCAAATGTAATGTTTGTAATTTGGGACTGTTATTTGAAAATATGATTCATGGGTGGACTTTTTTGGTTAAATAGAGTCTATAAGCACTTGAGCCTTCTAGGTTCAGTTTTGATGCTATAATCATATAGCATGTGGTATGTAATATGTTTATCAACACCTATACTAGTAAACTGCTAAGGTCAGATGAGTCCCTTACATTTTTAGAAAAAACAAAGAAAGTTGTATTAATAACCATGAAACTCATAATCCAACATCTCATTATCAGACTTGATTTTTTTTAAAATACTTCATTTATTACTTCCAAAAATAAAGTTGGTTGGAAAACAATTGTTTGGTTCCCATAAGATGAGGAAGGACAATAAATTGAGCATAAGAAGAGCTTAAAGGAAGAAAACAGGTTCAAGGGTGAAGATCAAAGACATAGAGTTGCAAAGGAAAAGATGAGAGATTAATTTTGAGGCAAGTGTGTGGGCGAGTGATTATTGTATATTAAAATATTTCTTTATGCTTAACGAGAACGACAAGACCAGTTCTTTATTCTTCTCGTCCTTAAATGTTGTGTATATTGTTTATGTATGCATTCTTCTATAATTTTCAGCTTGTTGTTTAAGCATTCCACACAATATTAGTTAGGGTTTGTGGAGAGATAAGGAATGACCCTTGACCCCCGAGAGGAGGGGCCCATTGTGTATTCCCTGCACCATTTGGTTTAGAGTGAGGAAAGACTTTGGTAAGAATCTAAGTTTTGTTAAACTCAAAATTTGTCATGTGCAGTGGCCCACGACTACAGAAATAGTGCATAGAGGAGGTAGAGCAGTTGTTGGCAGAGAATTCCTAGAGTAGAGGAAAAGGATAAAGGAGCTTAATATTAGGAAATAAAGCAAAGAAGCAAAAGGAAGTGCATCTGAGTCGAAATCAAAATAAGACAAGGAGTAACATGGATAAGAAAATGATCCCACAGCTCAGACAGTCTAAATTCCATATGATTTTGACTGAGTTCAGAAATGGTTTTTCTATGATCATTGCTCAGACAGTCTAAAGTCTCTATTTATATGTTTCAATATTATGGTTTTTGTCTTGGGAATTTCTAGTTTTTTTCAATGCTAGGAGCCCATGATGGGAGCTATATATATTTCTACTTGACGTAAATTTTTAAAATGGATGAAATTTAACATAAAAGGAGAAACTCATTGAATACCTAGCATTGAATAAAAAATGAAACTAGATGAAATTTAAGATAAAAGGAGAAACTCATTTTTAGGCTCCATATGTAGGTTTTGGTGGACCGAGAAGCAAACATAAAACAAAACCATTATATATACAAGCAAGAAGTAAATTTCTTTCACTAATATGGATGAAGATGTTACAACAAACTAAAATTAGTCTTATGTTGTGAGCAATTCCACTTACATATTTAAGAGTGAAAAAATTAAGCAATTCCTCTATGAGAGCCTCAACCGATGCCATTGCATTTGCAACCTTTGCAATTACAAAAGGATACAAGTCAATTTTTGTCTCTATAAATTGGATGAATCTAAGTTTTTATAGAAATGATCCAAAAGCATATACTTCACATGCTTCCATGTTTACTATATATCATAATACCATACTCCTTAGTTCCAAGCTGCTAAAGGTAACAAACCATTTTGTTGAAATAATGTTCAAGATGATCCTTACTCGAAAGAATCAATACAAAAAAGTCCCAAGAGAATAAGTGAAGGAAGCTGGCATATTTGATGGTAAGAAGAATTAAAAAGAAAGAATATGGCACATGAACTGATGATAGAATTTAAACTAACATGCTCTCATGATATCGACTCTAATGTACCCCTTGAGCCAACAATTCCTTAACCCTTCCACCTGTATAGAGATCATAAATAAAACCATGTGCTTATGAACTTAGAGATGCTCTGAAAGCACAAAGACCAAGTTGAGCCATTGCTCGATTGAAAAGTATGTGTTGAAATATCCATGTGCTGTACATTATCCTCCAATTCACCCTTTCAATATAAAGTGGATATCTCAAGTTGTAATATCCCTTTTTCAAGTTTTATTAAAATGCCCAATTTTCCACTTTTTTCCCCAATTTCGACCTTTGACTAGTTTTATTGTTTTGACCTCCAAATCAACCCAAATGCTCCCAAATCTTATGTAGGAGTGTATGAATGATATTTAGACTTGAATATCCGTTTTAGGGATGTTTTATGGCCCTCCAAATACTTCTTCAAACTTGATTTGTATTCTGATCAATATATGTAATTTTGACTAGTAATTTGTGCATCAAATCCCCCCCGGGTAACACTACAAATGGCCTTCCAAATGCCTCCAAACTCCCACAAATTTATGAACAGATGTATATAATATGTTAAGTATGTGATTAAGGTCTCATATGCACCATTAATTGATTTTTAATACTGTTCTAACTCTCTCCCATTCAACAGCAAAACCCCCCAATTCGACCCTTGGGGAAATGGCACTATTTCACCTCCCAATACAACTAAACTAAGTAAAAATGCTTCAAATGCTCAAGTACAGTACATCAAAATTGTAGAATACATCCATGGTAGTATATGTATCACAAATATATCAGAGAATCATCCATCCATTCGAAATAATCAACATTATAGTGTCATACATCAATGCATTGGGGAAATGGACATTGTTTGCTCATTAATCAATAGTTTTGCATACAACCAGTGGGTATTTCGACCTGAGACTTTCTGAATATTAATAAAAGAGGATATGAATCTATTACAATCAGATATATATAATGAGAATCTCTCTCAAGAAGCACAAGTGCTCACCAAAAATGCCCTCCCTCAAGGAGCATGAATATGCCTTTAAAACTGGAAACGGTGGAGAGAAAGTGCTGCACTAAACCAAACCATGAAACTTCCTGTAGATGCTACCTACAAATACAAACTCCATTAAAGAACCATGAAAGACCTGAGTGGCCTCTCCAAACACCAACTTGGATGGGAATCTTTCACCCTCGAAATTGGCTAGGGCAAGAAACTAGTCATCCACTAGCTCTCTCTTCACAAATGCAATTTTTCTCAAATCATCAAAAACCATTCTCATACTTCATTTCTACATTTTATAACCAACATTAGCCTTCTAAGTGTCGAAATCCTCTCAATAGATTCAATAGATTTCCATTTAGGAAATATTCCACATTTGCCACTTGTCTCCTAGTTCCAACCTTCCATCTTCTCCCAAATTCGATTTTGAGTCTCTTTAGCTTCTCCAACTCCCATGAGAGCCTTCCTTGAGCCTATTTTTGGGGATGACATGTCATAGTGGTCAGATTTCAGAGGTCAGGTCTGCAATTTGTCATATTTTTCATAGATGCTCCATCATTGGTGTCATAGGGGCTAGGGAATCTAGCCCAAGTGTCCACAAACTTCCAATTTGACTCTTTATCTTCCATGGAGGTTACCAATCCTTCCCAATTCGACCTAAGATGCTCAATGACATGTGTTATGACTTACCAACTCACCCAAGAGTGTTCAACTTCCCATTAATTCGAATTTGCAAGAGAGAGATACCATGTATTATGAAAAATCAAGCTAGTGTGGGTCCCACATCCTCCATATGTCTCCAAAACCATTTGCCATCTAGGATTTCTCTTGAATTTCTTTATTCACTCTATTTATTAAATAATTGAACCCTTATAATGTCTAAACATCATTTATTAGCTTCCTTATTATCATTCCACATGTGCCCATCCAACCTAGGAAACTAGTAGGATTGATGGGATTGTCTTACTATGAAATTATTTGAATGGGGACATTACAGTCCTCCCCACCCAAGATTGCTTTCCCTCAAGCAATCTCAATTTACCATGCTGCAAACATGTCCCTCCTCTATGAGGTGGCCTTCCATGAGTAATGTCTCCCAAAATCTTTCTATTCCGGTGCTTCATGCTATGGGAAGAAACTACCTAATTCGGATAGGTGTGTTGCCCTCTCACAATCCTTAGTACTCCTTTTGAATCTTGAAATTTCATTTCAGGAATTTTATAATTTACTGTATGCTCTCCTATTGAATACAACCATTGCACTCCCAAAACAACATTAGTATCAGCAATATCAACCACATAAAAACTATCGACAAAAGTTTAGTTACCTACGGTGACTTGCAGCTGAGGAATCCATGTTTTGCACTCCATTGTGTTGTGACCGGGAATGACAACTGTAAAGCCATCAAATGGTTCAATAGGTATCTTTCTTTTCTCCACCATCTCTGCATCAATGAAGTTATGGGTGGCTCCTCCATCTACCAAAACTGAATTTCTTTGTCCTTGTACCACGCCCTTGCATCGGATAGTATGGTAGCGAGGTACTGCTGAAAGTACTGCCATTGTTACTTTGGTGGGTGAGGGATGCTTCACCTCTAGTTTTCCTTCTTCTGCTGTAGTATATCCTTCTTCTTGGGATGAATTATGTCCTTCTTCTTCCATGCCCCCTTCATATCCCTCATCACAAAATACTTCAATGAATTGGGCCTTTCCTTTAGCACATTTATGTCCAGGTACCCATGGTTGGAAGCATGAGTAACACAATTTCTTCCTTTTGATTTCTTCCCCGCTTAGTTCCTCTTTCTTATCCTTTCCATATTCCTCTTCTTTCCATGGCTTCTTATCAGGTGCATCTATTTGCCAAGGTTTCTTTTCAATTCTGAAGTCAGGCTTGGGAGGAAATCTCGTTCTAGGAAGCACATTTTGGAGATCCCTAGTCAAGCTCATTGAATCTTTTAATGTAGTTGGCTTGTGGGATTTGACCAAACCTTTTAAGGGTTCAACCAAACCTTCAGTGAACAACAATACCAACCTTCCCATAGATACATCAGCCACCTTGACTGATAAATTTTGAAAGTCCAACATATATTCAGTGGGGGTCCCAGTTTGCTTCAATTGCGCTAATTCCTTGAAAGGCAATTCTGGATCTTTTTGTTCAAATCTCTCTAGTACCCTGTCAACAAATTCTCCATATGTTTTAACCTGATCATGACCCAAGGTTTTCAGGCCATAGAACCACCATTAATTGGCATCCCCTTCTAAATGCAAAATGGCCATTTTTAATGCATCCTCTTCCAACATAGGATTCAACTGAAAATATACATCCAATTTTTGCACCCAAGTGTTAGCAGAATTTTGGGAAGAACCATCAAAAGTAGGAAGTGACATTTTTCCAATAGCACTATTTAATTATTTGTTTTGGAATGGACTCCTATTGTCTCCCTTCCTTTTAATCTTTTGCATAGCATCAATGTAGTCACTAAGTGGTACACCTCTTTTACACTCTTCATTCAAATCATACCAATCATTTACTAGTTTCTTGTAATCTAATTCAAGATTGGGATCTTCTTTGGGTGTGAGAAATTTAGGTGCAGTATGCCTTTGTGTGCTTTGAAATTCATCAGGTCTATTATGAGGTCCTGTACTTGAGAAAATATGCTCATTCCCTTTCATCTTTTCCCCCGAGTGTGAACCACTATTATCTCCTATCATCCCTTTGCTTTGAAGCTGGCTAATCAACAATTCGAGTCCTTGCAACAATATGTCACCTATCCTATCCATGTTTGTTGAAATTTTAGAGAAACATGGGTCTAAGGTTGCAATAAGTTCCTCCTTATATCTTGCTTTGTCCTCCTTTTCTCTACCCATGATTTTAGTAAAAGACTTCTCTTCTTCTGCTACCTCTTCTTCAACAAAAATATTTTCAACTACTGGTTCAAGGGGTGGTGGATTATTATTTTGAATTCTTGTTAAGACCATCAGGTGCCAAGAACATGCTCTGATACCACTTGTAATATCCCTTTTTCAAATTTTATTAAAATGCCTAATTTTCCACTTTTTTCCCCAATTTCGACCTTTGACTAGTTTTATTGTTTTGACCTCCAAATCAACCCAAATTATCCCAAATCTTCTGTAGGAGTGTATGAATGGTATTTAGACTTGAATATAAGTTTTAGGGATGTTTTATGGCCCTCCAAATACTGCTGAAAACTTGATTTGTATTCTGATCAATATATGTAATTTTGACTAGTAATTTGTGCATCAAATCCCCCCCGGGTAACACTGCAAATGGTCTTCCAAATGCCTCCAAACTCCCACAAATTTATGAAAAGAGGTATATAATCTGTTAAGTATGTGATTAAGGTCTCATATGCATCATTAATTGATTTTTACTACTGTTCTAACTCTCTCCCATTCAACAGCAAAAACCCCCAATTCGACCCTTGGGGAAATGGCACTATTTCACCTCCCAATACAACTAAACTGAGTAAAAATGCTTCAAATGCTCAAGTACAGTACATGAAACTTGTAGAAGACATCCATGGAAGTATATTTATAACAAATATATCATAGAATCATCCATCCATTTGAAATAATCAACATTATAGTGTCATACATCAATGCATTGGGGAAATGGACATTGTTTGCTCATTAATCAATAGTTTTGCATACAACCAGTGGGTATTTCAACCTGAGAATTTTTGAATATTAATAATAGAGGATATGAATCTATTACAATCAGAAATATATAATGATAATCTCTCTCAAGAAGCACAAGTGCTCACCAAAAACGCCCTCCCTCAAGGAGCATGAATATGCCTTCAAAACTGGAAACGGTGGAGAGAAAGTGCTGCACTAAACCAAACCATGAAAATTCCTGTAGCTTCTAAATGCAAATAAAAAATCCATTAGATCACCATGAAATACCTGAGTGGCCTCTCCAAACACCAACTTGGATGGGAATCTTTCACCCTCGAAATTGGCTAGGGAAAGAAACTAGTCATCCACTAGCTCACTCTTCACAAATGCAATTTTTCTCAAATCATCAAAATCCATTCTCATACTTCATTTCTACATTTTATAACCAACATTAGCCTTCTAAGGGTCGAAATCCTCTCAATAGATTCAATAGATTTCCATTTAGGAAATATTCCACATTTACCACTTGTCTCCTAGTTCCAATCTTCCATCTTCTCCCAAATTCGATTTTGAGTCTCTTTAGCTTCTCCAACTCCCATGAGCGCCTTCCTTGAGCCTAGTTTTGGGTCTGACACATCATAGTGGTCAGATGTCATAGGTCAGGTCTGCAATTTGTCATATTTGTCATAGATGCTCCATCATTGGTGTCATAGGGGCTAGGGAATCTAGCCCAAGTGTCCACAAACTTCCAATTTGACTCTTTATCTTCCATGGAGGTTACCAATCCTTCCCAATTCGACCTAATATGCTCAATGACATGTGTTATGACTTACCAACTCACCCAAGAGTGTTCACCTTCCCATTAATTCAAATTTGCAAGAGAGAGATACCATGTATTATGAAAAATCAAGCTAGTGTGGGTCCCACATCCTCCATATGTCTCCAAAACCATTTGCCATCTAGGATTTCTCTTGAATTTCTTTATTCACTCTATTTATTAAATAATTGAACCCTTCTAATGTCTAAACATCATTTATTAGCTTCCTTATTATCATTCCACACGTGCCCATCCAACCTAGGAAACTAGTAGGATTGATGGGATTGTCTTACTATGAAATTATTTGAATGGGGACATTACACAAGTGTTGCATCTAACCAAATAGAGAAAGAGTAATTGAAATGGGAAATGAAGGACAAATTTATCAACTAGGGATACATTTTATTTTGATAAAGGAGAACCTAGAAGGATAGAATAGTTTAAGTGGTGCAGGAGTGAAGGTTTATGTAAACAAAATTATGGCTCTAATTAATTGAATATACATATCAATTTTTTATTGAAAAGTAAATTCAAACAAGACAAAAAGTTAAGGAATCACATGCGAAAAAACACAAACCTAATTAGTTAAACTGTAAAGACAAGGGCAGAGATTTGAATAGTGGAGCAAAGGTAAAGGTAGTTTCTTCACCGTAAAAAATCCACAAAATTTAAGCTAAATTAGTTATTATGGTTTATATTGGGCATCATAGTATGGTCGAGGAGCTGGTATTTGACATCTTTGAAATCCCTTCAAAAGATATTCAGAGTACAATAAGCTGCTTAAATGTATCAAAGAAAACAACATACACCAAAAGCCGAGGAATTGCCCAGATATTTGCAATACAAAGAACTCATCCTTCAACCAGAGACAAAGCTCATTATACATGCATTGTGAAAATATAGAATCAATTGCATTTACAAGTTAATTTCCCCTTAGTTTCATCCTTTAAAAATTCATGCCATCTAGTTATGATAAGCAAAGCATATCCTCTTCCTACCTTGTATGGTTACATAATGAATAGAAAATGGCCTTCTGAGGAAAGCTATAAAGTTAAAATACGTGTTTATTCATCACAAGACACAACTCCAAGGAACAAATCCTAATCCAGTGAAAAGTAGGTCTATGCATAGTAATTCAAGTTGTATTTCCTTTTAGCTTGGACTTGAATTATTCCTTCATTGAAATCTTCATTGTTAACCTACAAATAAGAGATAGATAATCATCATTCAACTTTGAAAACTGCATGACAACCACATTACCTTATATCAAAATTGTAGATGGAAGTAAAAGTATGGAGTGTTGATAAAAGCTTTGTCATTTTTAGGTCACAGGGATGAAAGGATATCGATGTAAATTTCCCATCCATGCTACAACTTCGACATGGCCATCTGCAAAAAGAAGAAAAATATTGGAATCAAGAAATACGGATTTTGATTTCAGATTAGAATCCCCAAATTAAAAGACTTGCAAGAAAAAATTTCATATTACAAAGTCTATGTTTGATTCTGCCTTCTTTACAACAAGGAGTAGAATCAAAACCCCTACTTGGTGCACCATTCTTTCAATTAATATGAAAGAAAAAAAATTATACCTACATAAGGACATAAGGGAATCCGGAATGGCCTATCACATTACCATTATCCATGATGAACCTGCAATAATTAATTAATGCAATTACACGAGATATCACAAATAATATAACTCAGAATCACTTTTATATTGATCACATGCCGCTTTGAGGGGGCAACCTCCTTTGAGCAAGCTCAATACAATTAACTTCACGGTGCCTTCTTTGGCCTCAACACACACTTATATACTAAGTCTAGGTGCCAATAGTATGGGTCAAAACCATGGGCCACTAAAAACTATGGATCAACAACACTACGGGCGACTTACAAAGCATATGCGCCAACAACAATAACACAAACTATGGATCAACAAATACTATGGGATGAATTACAAAGCATATGCGTCCAACAAAAATATACTAACAAAGTAAATACATGGGTTCCTAACATCCCCTCCCCCTTAAAAAAAGCTTTGTCCTCAAAGCTTTAGATGTGGAAATTGTTGTTGAATCTGAAGGAGTGGTTCCCATGTAGCATCCTCTAGTTGCATGTTGTGCCACTGAATTAAGACCTCTGTGATAGAGCGAGAGCGAAGCTGTCGAGTGCGCCGATTGAGGACGGCCTCCTGCTCCAAAAGGATGGATCCTTCATTATCCAATTCGGGTAAAATAGTTTGTCCAGTGATGTTGGTGCCAAGAACTTTCTTCAAACAAGAGACATGAAATACTGGATGAGTGCGGGAAGAAGGAGGAAGTTCCGATTTATAAGCAACGGACCCAATCTTCTGAAGAATCCGATATGGCCCATAGAACTTTGGAGCGAGCTTATGATGCCCTTTGAGTTTCAGGGAGGATTGATTGTACAGCTGGAGACGAAGAAAAACCATATTTCTTGCTTGAAAAGTGTGCTCAGAACGGTGTTAATCAACTTGTTGCTTCATGCGATTTCTTGCCATGTGAAGATTGTCCCGCAAAATGCAAAGAATCTGATCGCGGTTTCGAAGGACCGTGTCAACTTCCTGAACTGGTGAACTGCTAGGGGTGTATGGAAGAAGAACTGGAGATTCCTGACCATAGACTGCTTCATATGGGGTCATTTTAGAGGCAGTGTGGTAAGAGGTATTGTATCACCATTCAGCGAGAGGGAGCCACTTTTCCCACTGATGTTGTTGTTCAGAGGTGAAGCAACGAAGATAATTTTCCAAGCATTTGTTGATAATTTCAGTCTGACCATTTGTTTGTGGGTGATACCCTGAACTGATCTTCAGTTTGGTGCCAGTGTGGCGAAATAGTTCTGTCCAAAAATAACTGGTGAAAGTCGCATCACGATCCGAGACAATGGAAGAAGGGATGCCATGAAGATGAAAGATCTGTTCCAGGAAAATTTGAGCGACTGAGGAGGCTGTATAGGGATGGTTGAGAGCACAAAAATGACTATATTTGGAGAGGTGATCAACCACAACGAGAATCAATGTCTTCCCGTCACATTTAGGGAGCCCTTCAATGAAATCCATAGAAATATCTGTCCAAATCCATGTAGGTATGGGAAAGGGTTCGAGCAATCCTGGAAGGAGTGTTGTTTCACCCTTATTGCGCTGGCAGGTATCACATTCAGTCACCATATGTTGGATTTTCCTTTTCATTCATGGCCAAAAGAAGTTACGTCGTTCCCGTTCATACGTTTTGAGGAACCTAGAGTGCCCTGCCGATGGAGAATCATGGAGTTCATAGAAGACGGCATGTTGAAGATCTGTGCTCTAGGGAAGCACCAGATGACCCTTGTATCTCAGGGAAGCACCATCCCAAGAGTAATGTGGTACAACAGAAGGGTTTTTGGTCAAGCGTTGGATGATTTGAGATAAGGAAGAATCATTGACATAATCCTGTTGAACTGTTAAATTTTCAGAATTTAATTCAATCTGATCTAGGATATTAACTGAGAGAACATGTACAGCATATCTACAACATATCAATCATGGAGACAATAATGCAAGCACACAAGAGACACAAAGATTTACTTGGGGAAAACCATAAAGGTGAAAAACCCCAATAACTTCCTCAGAGATAGATAGAGCAATGATACAACCAACCATGAGAGATAGACATAACCTAGCAGCATATCCTCCTCCTCCATAAGTGCGCCACTCCTCCTTGAGTGCATGAGTGAGAAGTGAGTGAGCAAATAGAGTGCCTCCCGCACTCTATTTATACTTCACTTGACTTTCCTTTTTACCTAACTCATGTAGGCTCGAGCTTAACCACATAACATAATGCTGACTGGGCCGACCCCCAATAGGGTGGTCTAATAACCCTTCGACCCACATGGCCGACCCCCAATAGGGTGGTATAATAACCCTTTGACCCACATGACTTATACAGGGACGACCCGAAACAAGTTGGTCTAATAACCCATCGAGTATAAGTTACGACACTTACAATATAAATAACGACACTTCCGTATAGAGGAATAATAACATCTCTATAGGAATACAATATACATATATGTGAAATACATTCCGAAGTTACATATACATCAACACTCCTTCTTAACTAGGAAGGTATTTCTCAGCACAGTTCTTCTAGCACAAGTCATCTTCTTTGGATCATCGTCACTGGATAATCATCATTGAGTCATCATCATCGTCACTGCTGCTGCTATCTCAATCAATCTCTGAATCTACTCATCATAGGAAGTTCTACAGAGCTAGTCCTTTTTCATACTAGATGTAGGCCCACCACCTGCAGGTCTTCATCATCACTGGCCATACTGTGGAATCCTCAGGACTTATTACGTGCGTCACAAAACATGGCTGCAGCATCCCAGGCTATTACGAGCACACAGCTCTACCTGTAGGATCTCCCAGGAGCACATTACATGTGACCCATCACAAAACCTGGCTGAAGCATCCCAGGTTGTTACGAGAACGCGGCTCTACCTGTCGGATCTCCCGGAAGCACATTACATGTGATCTCACCACAAAACCTGGCTGAAGCATCTGAGGCCTTTTTCATCCTGTCCAAATCTCCCAGGAGCAAATTACATGTGGTCATGGAAAAACCTGGCTGAAGCATCTGAGGCCTTTTTCATCCTGTCCAGATCTCCTAGGAGCAAATTACATGCCATAGGACAAAACCTCGCAAGAGCATCTGCCAGATATCCCAGGGCACCGAATTACATGCCATAGGCAAAACCTCGAAAGACTATCTGCAGATCTCCCAGGGCACAAATTACATGTCCTCCCAAGCAAAACCTCGCAAGAGCATTTTCCAGATGTCCCAGGGCACCGAATTACATGCCATAGGCAAAACCTCGAAAGACCATCTGCAAATCTCCCAGGGCACAAATTACATGCTTACCTGCACAACCTGATCCACGGCCACAAAGTATCATCTGATACTCATCAAACATCATCCTGATGTACACATGATCATCCTGATCATCATCACTACAACATCCTGCTGCATGTCATCTGGAGAAGCTCGTCATCCACGATCATACTGATCATACAATGCATCCATCTGATGCACACCAAGTATCCACCTGATACATACATAGATACATGATCCACACAATGTATCCATCAATCATACATGATATACCCGATCATACAAAGATACATGATCCACACAATGTATCCATCAGCATACATGATCTACCTGATCATACAAAGATACATGATCCACACAATGTATCCATCAGCATCCATGATCTACCTGATCATACAAAGATACATGATCCACACAATGTATCCATCAGCATCCAACATGATGCGTACATACATAAATGATCCAACTGATCATATCTAGCATCCAACATGATGCATACATTCATAAATGATCCAACTGATCATATCCTCGATTGAGATTGCCACGAGCAGATTGCAGATGTGAAAGACGCCAAGCCTCTCTCTGAAGTACTCGAACTTCACCTTGGCTAGTGGCTTCGTCAGCACATCTGCAATCTGCTCGTCCGTCGCAACATACAGGAGCTTCAAAGCTCCTCTCTGCACCATATCCCTGATATAGTGATATTTGATCTCTATGTGTTTCGACCTGTCATGAAACACTGGGTTCTCGGAAATCTTCACACAACTCTGGTTATCACAGAAGATACCAGTAGCATCCAACGGGAGATCAATTAACTCAGACAGTAGTTTCCATATCCATATTTCCTCACAACTAGCTGAACAGGCTGCAACATACTCAGCCTCAGCTGTACTCAGTGCTACACAGGACTGCTTCTTGCTAAACCAAGAGATCACACCTGATCCCATACTGAAGCAACACCCAGATGTGCTCTTCCTATCTGCAGCACTGCCAACCCAATCTGAATCAACATAACCCTGCAGGTTAAACTTTTGATTCACCTCATACTTGAGCCCATAATCCACTGTACCCTTCAGGTACCTCAGAACATGCTTTACAGCAACCAGGTGAACACTCCTCGGATCCGTCAGGAACTGGCTCAATGTGTTCACAGCAAAGCAAATGTCTGGTCTCGTGTTCGTCAGGTGCATCAATGACCCAATCATCTGACGATACATAGAGACATCAACCAGCTCAGATGAAGCATCACATAGAAGCTTCAGATTCGATGCCATAGGTGTGGCCATGGCCTTGCAATCCATCATCCCGAACCTTTTCAGGATCTCTACTGCATACTTCCCTTGTCCAAGGAAGATTCCTTCTGCACTCTACCACACCTCCATGCCAAAAACAAATAGTGCATCATCCCCAAGTTCTTCATCTCGAACTTGGTAGTAAGCTTCCGCTGCGTGTCGGCAATCAATCTATCTTCACCATACCAAGTTCTGCACATATATGATTTCCTATCATGTGTCTCAGAAACAAGTGGCTGCTCCACATACACTTCTTCTTCAACTACACCATTCAAGGAAGTTGTCTTGAATCCATCTGGTGTATCTTCTATTTTATCACTTTTATATTTCTCAATGCTACCATCTGCAACATGCTTGATCTGATAGTTCTATTTGGAAGTCACAATAGACTTCCCTTTAGCTCTTGGGATCGCATCCCAAACATTATTCTTCATGATCGATGGATCATGGCATTCCATTTCTTCATCTTAGATCCTGGGAACTTCAATATCTTCAATAGATATCTTTGTTGCTGGAACAAATGTTGTAGTCCTTTTTAGGTGAAGATATACGATCTTTCCTACAAAACAGGTTAAATTGCATGATTAGAAACTCTCATAATTTTCAGAACAAATTCTTACACATAAAGAAATATGTCATACAGTCATGCAATTATCTTAGGCAATGCTTCAATACAACATTTATCCATATCCCGTAACTTTCTAGATGCATTCCAATCTCTACCAGAACATTGTTAAGAGTGTGCACAACTCCCAACATGTCAACAAAGAGGTTTCATTCTAGATAAGTAGCAATGGAATGTTGTACAGTGCCATAGGCCACTTACCCATGTATATTAGTAGTATACTGTTCATCAATGCAACTATTCTAATATGCACAATACATATCCTAAGTCTAGGAACATGAGCATATACATCATTGAACAATTTTATTTAAACAAACACATATGCAAGAAATGATAATTAAAATACTTATCTTTGTTTGTTCGTTGGGTGGACTCCCTCTGAGTCTTTGCTTTCTTGCAGGAGCTGTTGGAGTCCTAATCTGCAGTAGCTTCTTCTACACCTTTCTGTTGTGGAATGTAGAGAGATGGACAAATCCCTCTGAATATCTGCATCCTTTCATAAACCACTGGAGTGTACTCCCTCTTGATCTTTGCTCCCTGGATTACCTGTCCTTGAACTTATATACATTCTCAATCCCTATGCATGCTTGTTAGTATCATCATTGTGTTATCCTCTAGGTTTAATATAAAATCATACATTCAATAGTATACTATTAAAACACAATAATCTCAAGCATGTATAGTCATGATCATTTCAAACAGAAATAGTAAGCATTATTATTCAAGGTTTATGTAGGATTCTTATGGTTAGTCAAATCATAAGAAACATAACATATCTAAACCTATAATTACTCAAACCTATGACTCTTCAGGTTAGTTGAATCATCAATCAAGATAAGAGATATAATATGCATAAAACCTGTGATTATTCAAACCTATACCTTCATGATTCTTCTGGTTAGTCATATCATCAATTATGGTAAGAAACATAATATGCATACAACCATGATTATTCAAACCTATGACTTCATGAATAATCATTATCAACAACAGTATAAGATCCTAACACAAGGTAGGATTCTATATTGATATAGGAAAAACATACCTGGATTAGCATGCTAGTTAGTTATGTCTAACATACTCACATGATGTCTTCTTGTTCTTCTTCAATGACTTGTGCTAGTAACCTGTATATCTCATAGGTTAGCCATTATAAAACCAAGTTATACATACCTTGTAAATGGATCTTCTATGAGATCCATGACAATGGATGAATCTTTGTCCTCATGTTATCATGATCATATGTTCTTGGACCAGAACATGATTTGTCTTTCTTGGTGTACCTTTCATGTTAGTAGACAACATAAACCTCATACAACACCATAATGCATTAGTACAATCATAAGTGTCAACACCCTAATCAATGAATATCTTCTATCATGCATTCATAATTTTGTTAAGGTGATATGAAAAATCTAAAATCAAAATTGTACTTAACCATAATAACATGAAGACAAACATACCATAAACTTAATCATGAACAAATATCGAAACATACCTCGATGAGTCATACCTGTCGAGATCGCTTGAAATGCTCTTATGTAAGGCCTTAGCCTCATCTCCCTCTGAAACAGGAACATCTTCACTTATGCAGGTGACCAATCCACCTTCTTCTAGGATTAACCCAATCCACTTGATTTGAAAGAACTGGACCTGGAGCTGGATATGGGTTTGTCAAAGAAACCCCAAAAATTCAAACTTTGAATTTCAAACTTCTGAAAGGATAGAAATATGCGCCATGATGAGCTGATCAAACGGGTATATTCAGAATTTGAAAACTGCAAAGTTTCACTCCTCAATTTTGCCTTTGAAACTTCCGGATTCACTGGACGTGATCCTGAACTGGGGTTTGATGAAGCCCACTCTTCTGCCCAATCAAAAGGTTTGATCCAAAGCTCTAAGCTTCTATTTTTTCTGAGGAGCTTCCAGCCGTGGTCATAGATTTAAAAAATTCCCATTTTTATAGAAGCCCTAATTTTCCACTTTTCTGATCAAAGTCCCGAACTAGGGTCTGATCAAGCCCGGCCTTCTGCCCAACCAAAAATTCTGATTTTGGTCTCTAAATTTTTATTTTGATGAGTAGCATTCAGCCGTGGTCTCCGATTACAAAAATTCCAACTTTCTCCGAAGCCCTAAATTCCGGAAGCCATGAATGAAGGTACTAAAAAATAATTCCGTTTTGACAGAAATATGTACCTGATTGTTTCTGGTGTAACTCCAACCTTTTCAATCCACAGGGTTTGAAAAGGTTTCCTGAGATAGCCTGACCTATTAGATTTCCATTCTGACAGGTCTGACCTCAATTGGATTCTCTGAGAGAGCGTTATGCCAAGTGTCGCAACGTGACCTGTTTTGGGATAATACAGGAGAGCAAACTTGTACGGCGTGCCACGTGTCACAGTTTGAACTTAGGCCTCTGAAAAACTTTCCTGAGATAGCTCGGCCTGTTATATTTTCATCTTGATAGGTCTGACCTCCATTGGACTCTCTGAGAGAGAGTTATGCCAAGTGTCGCAACATGACCTGTTTATGGGATAATACAGGAGAGTGTACTTGTACGGAGTTCCACGTGTCACTGGTTCCACTTCGGCCTCTGAAAATTTTTTATGAGATAGTACAGTCTGTGTACTACCTGTCACTTTTTACGAAATTTGATTTGGAGCTTCCTAGCCCAAGTTATGACCTTTTTCCCAAGGTCACCTGATTTTGACTCAGATCTAGAAGAGGTAGAAACCCTATATTGTACAGATCATAAATCACAAAGTACAACGAATTAGAGTCTATCCTTTGGACACAAGGAACATGGAGATCTTAGCGTCGTCCTGTAACAATTTCAGATCCGAAAACTTTTCCAAAACGGATTTATAGAGAAAGTGCTACGATGACTGGTTTTTGCTATATCAAGCCCTAACATTGTAAGTGCAACAAGTGTCATACATGCCATATCATGCCTTCTTTTAGGCTAGCTCTGATACCATGTTAAATTTTCAGAATTTAATTCAATCTGATCTAGGATCTTAACTGAGAGAACAACATGTACAGCATATCTACAGCATATCAATCATGGAGAAAATAATGCAAGCACACAAGAGACACAAAGATTTACTTGGGGAAAACCATAAAGGTAAAAAACCCCAATAACTTCCTCAGAGATAGATAGAGCAATGATACAACCAACCATGAGAGATAGACATAACCTAGCAGCATATCCTCCTCCTCCATAAGTGCACCACTCCTCCTTGAGTGCATGAGTGAGAAGTGAGTGAGCAAATAGAGTGCCTCCCACACTCTATTTATACTTGACTTGACTTGCCTTTTTACCTAACTCATGTAGGCTCGAACTTAACCACATAACATAATGCTGACTGGGACGACCCCCAATAGGGTGGTCTAATAACCCTTCGACCCACATGGTCAACCCCCAATAGGGTGGCCTAATAACCCTTTGACCCACATGACTTATACAGGGCCGACCCCAAACAAGGTGGTCTAATAACCCATCAAGTATAAGTTACGACACTTACAATATAAATAACGACACTTCCGTATAGAGGAATAATAACCTCTCTATAGGAATACAATATACATATATGTGAAATACATTCCGAATTTACATATACATCAACATGAACCGATTGCAACCAATTTGGAACAGACATAGAAATATCTGAAAGAGAACCTTGGGCATCAAATGTGCGAGAAAGAGCATCTGCCACAATATTGTCCTTAACCTTCTTGTAAGTGATCTCATAGTCATAACCCATGAGTTTGCTAACCCATTTCTATTGTGCTGGGGAGGAGACACGCTGTTCCAAGAAATATTTCAGACTCGGGTGATCAGTCTTGATGCAGAAATGATTCCCTAATAGGTATGGTCGCCACTTCTGTACTGCATGCAAAATAGCCATCATTTCCTTCTCATATGTAGAGGCAGCTAAATTATTGCCCGAAAGGGCTTTGCTGGTGAACGCAATGGGGTGTTCATCTTGAAGGAGAACAACACCAAGTCCATTGCCGCAAGCATCACTCTCAATCGTGAAGGGCTTGGAAAAATCGGGCATAGCTAGAATAGGTGTAGTACACATAGCTTCTTTCAGTTTGTCAAATGCACACTGAGTAGCATGTGTCCATGTAAAAGCATCCTTTTTCAATAGAGCAGTTAATGGAGCTGCAATCTTCCCATAATCCTTGACAAACTTGGGGTAGTAGCCAGTCAAACCCAAAAAACCACGAAGGCTCTTGAGTGTCTGAGGATGCGGCCAATTGTTCATGGAATCGATTTTGGCGGGATCCATGCGAACCCCTTGTGCTGAGATAATGTGCCTGAGATACTCAACTTCCTTCTATCCAAAAACACATGTAGATTGTTTGGTGTGGAGATGATGGCCAGAGAAAAGTTGCATTACAAGATCCAGATGCTGGAGATGTTCAGCCCATGTTTTACTGTAGATGAGGATATCATCAAAGAATACCAGAATGATTTTTCGCAAGTAGGGCCGAAATATTTTATTCATTAAGGCCTAGAATGTGGAAGGAGAATTAGTGAGGCCAAAGGGCATGACCAAAAACTCATAGTGGCTGTCATGTGTGTGGAAAGTTGTTTTAGGGATATCATCCTCATGAACCCGAATTTGATGATACCCAGAACGAAGATCCAACTTGGAGAAAAATTGAGCCCCATGAATCTCATCAAGAAGCTCATCAACAACAGGAATTGGAAACTTATCCTTGATGGTGAGGTGATTAAGTGCTCGGAAGTCAATGCAGAGGCACCATGACCCATCTTTTTTGCTGACAAGAAGAACTGGAGAAGAAAAGGAACTAGTGCTTGGGCGAATAATACCTTGCTTCAATAAGTCCCGAATGAGCATTTCAATCTCTATTTTTTGGTGAAATGGGTAGCGATAGGGCCTGATGTTGGGAGGAACGCTGCCAGGAAGGAGCTGAATACGATGGTCTTCTGGCCTTGAAGGTGGCAATCCCACTGGTTCAGCAAAGACACCTATATATCGATCTAGAATTTGTTGTAGATCCAAAGGTGTAGTGGAGACCATTGATGGTTGCATCTGAATGGAATGGATCTGAGCGATGGCACCATGTGAATTCTTCTTGAGGAGTTTTTCCATGCGAAGTGAACTGATGATGCTGAGAGACCCTGGTTGTAATCATGTCAATGTATGTTTTTTTCCATTGAGGGAAAACTACATCCAAAGTCCCATAAGATAGGGCCAAGTGTGCGTACCCATTGAGCACCCAAAACCACATCACATCCACCTAAGGTCAAGGCAAACATGTCAGAGCACAAGGTATAATCACCCATAGAGACATACACATTTCGACACTCCCCTTTGCAAGGTAAGGTGCCCCCATTGGCAACCATGACTTCAAAGTTGGAGCAAGGATGGATAAAACAATCAGCTTGTTTGGTGATCCGAGGGTTAATGAAATTATGAGTGCTACCAGAATCAATGAGTATTGTAAGCAGAAGCTTCTTGAAGTAACCCCTGACCCGCATTGTTTGGGGGGTGGTGATTCCTGCTAAAGCATGGAGATATATCTCTGGCTGGTCATCCAGACATGGAGGGTCAATAGGCAGTTCCTAAATGTCGACTTGAGCATCCATTGTATCTGGATCTTCGTCACCAATTTCAGAGGCAGGCAGAGAATCCACATCCAAGAGATAGATCTGTTCCTGAACACATCGATGTCCCCGAGTGAATTTCTCATCACAATTATAGAAAAGCCCCTTCTCTCTGTGTGCTTGCATCTCTGTTTTAGAAAAACGCTTGATAGGAGTTGGTCAAGGAGCCTACAGTATGGGTGGTTGTTGAGAACCCATATTTCAGAAGGGAACAAAAGTGGGCTTGGAGCACTGTTGGGCTGCAATCTTGTCTTCTGCCAACCATAGGGCTTCCATCATTGTGTTGGGACAGAACATTTTGACCTCAGAGTGGATGGCATCCTTTAGACCACTGATAAAACAACTCCGGTAAAAGTCATCAGACAATCCTTCAGTGTGGTTGGATAGTTTCTCAAATTCGGTTTGATACTCTCTCATAGTGTCAATTTGGCAAAGTTTACTGAGGGCTCCTGTGAAGTCATCAAAAGCACTATGACCAAATCGTTGCAAAAGGAGCTGGCAAAAGTCTGGCCATTTTGGCTCTTCATGAGCCTTGATGTACCAACGGTACCATTGAAGAGATTCCTATTCCAAATGAAAGAATGCAAGCGGAACTTTGTTGACATCAAAAGTATTATGCAGAATGAAATATTGTTCTGCACGATAGATCCATCCAGTTGGATCAGTACCATTGAAGCGAGGAAAATCAAGCTTTGGACCACGGAAATTACTGGAAGAAGAGAACCCATTGTCTGATGAAGACTCGGACTGTCGTTTGTTGTTCATGGTTGAATGTTCAAGATGGAGGCTGAGAACTGTTTCATCCAGATCCTGGAGTTTGGCTTGGATGGCTGCAAGTGCTTCTTCCATGGTTTTTGCTCCTACGCGGGTGACAACCATAACCAGGAGGTTTTTTTTTTTTTTGATTGGGTAGAAAAACAAAAACAGAAACTGTTTCAGTAAAGAAAAATCTGGATTTGGGAAAAAATTTGAAGGGTAGTTGGGGTTTGACTAGGTTTTGGACACTGTCGAATGGACAGGGTAGCAGAAAAGGAGGATTTCAGAAGCGGGATGAAAGAAAGGGAAAATTTGGCAGAGGGACAAAGAAGTAGAATTAGGAAAGGAACTCTGTGGTAAAATTTGAAGGTGATTGGGTGAAATCCGAGGAAGTTATGGAAAACCCTAAAAATAGACAAATGTGGGATTTCGGGCTTTGGGAAGTGGAATTGGGGATAGGGTCCTCAGGAATGAAATATGCAGGACAGGAGCACAGCAGTTCCTGGGAAGTTTCAAGGAAAACAGAGTGAAAACAAGGGAGATATGGAGAAAAAAATGAAACATATAGATCTGCAATGACCCGAAAGTGAGCGGAAACATAGGGATCTGAAACGGTGCCGAATGGATAAAAAATGACTGGATCTGAAACGGCTGGATCTGGAATGGCTTTCAGAATGGATCTGAATGGCTGGATCTAAAATAGATCTGAAATAGCTGGATCTGGAACGACTTTCAGAATGGATCTGAACGACTGAATCTGAAACGGTGCAACAATGATCAGTAATAGTTAAGTTGAAAATAGATATGGACCCTAGGTATGTGCGGCTTCCTAACAGTTCAGGGGCTTCACTCGGCCACCAATGTTGTTTGACGGCTTGCGTATTGGGGCAATACCCCTCACTCCACGGCTCAGGTAATACTGATAACCGCTTTGCCACAAACGACAGCTCTTGGTTTACCTCACGGGTGGGAACTTGTTAATTAGGTAGGGGTCATTGCCCTTTTCGCTGGAAGGTCCTCTCAATGGGACAATTACTTCAGGGTTCCTATGGTACTCCTCACAATGAGTTTTAGGGCTTATGCCCAAGTACTTCCCACAGTTAAGCAGATAGGGATTATTCCCAAATCCGAACCTGCAACAGATGCGAAAAAAAAAATCGGCAGAAATTTCACCCAGCGAGCCCAAGAAAGTGCTCTGATACCAGATGTGATGAACCTGCGATAATTAATTAATGCAATTACACGAGTTATCAGAAATAACAGAACTCATAATCACTTTTATATTGATCACATGCCACTTCAAGGGGGCAACTTCCTTTGAGCAAGCTCAATACAATTAACTTCACGGTGCCTTCATAGGCCTCAACACACACTTATATACTAAGTCTAGGTGCCAATACTATGGGTCAAAACCATGGGCCACTACAAACTATGGATCAACAATACTACGGGCGACTTACAAAGCATATGTGCCAACAACAATAACACAAACTATGGATCAACAAATACTACGAGATGACTTACAAAGCATATGCATTCAACAACAATATAATAACAAAGTAAAGACATGGGTTCCTAACATCCCCTCCCCCTTAAAAAAAGATTTGTCCTCAAAGCTTTAGATGTGGAAATTGTTGTTGAATTTGAAGGAGTGGCTCCCATGTAGCATCCTCTAGTTGCATGCTGTGCCACTAACATTATCATACGCATTCTATTGAAAGAAAAAGTAAAAGTGCATAATGTCCACACATGACCAAAAATGGAAAATGGGACCAAACGGATAAAATAGGCCATAAATACTAGAAAAAGATGTCAAATGCGATACAATTGTGGAGCAATAAGGAATCTACTTATCTCACCAACAAACATATAATTTCCTAACACCCATCAAACGATGCCATCTAGATATTCTGAGATCATGAGGATCTCTTGCTCTAACTTGAGCAGTAGCTTAGAAAATTCTCATAAAGGAACTAGGTAGATGTAATGTTTTTACTATCATTCAAGGTCAATCCCCCTGCTCCATCAATTAAGAAATTAGTGATGAGGTGTCTGATAGTCTGTCTTGGCATGCTCCACAAAGGTGTCTACTAGGAGGTTGGATCTATTGTTTGGTAGTCCTAGTAGATGACTTAGATAACAGTGTAAATCTTTGAATGCCAACATAGTGTAAAATTTACTTATTCCAATTAGGGATGCAAGCAGGGTATTTTTTAAGGATTCTAATATTATACTTAAGTATAGTATCCTAGGTGATTATTTTGGATTGAAACAAACATGTATATAGATAGGTAGGCGATTATTAAATAAGAAACATACAATTTACTATTGAAATGTGTAAATTTTGGCGAATATTATGATAATATATATATATACATATATTTTATGTAAATATAGGTGATATTAGAGACTAAAAATGACCAAATAGATAAAAAAAAAAAAATTTAAAAGCCCCAAAAATAGCCAATTGGCAAAATTTCGCCCCTAAAAATTACCCTAGATGAAAGTGACTGCAAGTAGGAAGTGAAATATTGGAATCCATCATCCACAGGGACATATTCTCTTAGTACCTGTTGAAGAAAGGATTTGCATTAAATAGGGAGGTATGTCTTTAGTCCTATGATATGCTAAAGCTTTAAATATAGTAATATCTTTATACAACGGGCTTTAAAATATAGTAAGCGGAGCTATTGCACCCCAAATGTCTTGTAAATATCTTCCTATATTTTCATAACACACTAAAGTTCTAAATATAAAGTGTCCCATCTCTAGATCTTTCGAGAAAGTCTATATGACTCAACAAAAGTATGGTAATGTGCTTCCACTTTGAGATAATGAGATCGAACTCTAAGACAATTGAGGGGTATTTCTAACAATGGAACCAATTATATTGAATACAATCAACAAGGCTAATAATCCATATAAAGTATGCAAAATAAATTAATAGAGCAAGCATGCCTATTTCTACCTATTAACCCATAAAGAGGCTAGGAGACCATGGTATCATTCGATCAGTGATGGAATTTTCTTTAGAAACACTTTCTACATATTTTATGGATGCTCTTCCATTGAGGAGTTGATTTTGAGGTATTTGGTGCTTCCAGAGGAAAATCTACATATTTGGAGCTATTTTATTGTAATATTTTTGAGTCTCAACTTCTCGAACTATTTAACTTGCATACAACCCTTACTGCCTCTTGAATACTATGTTATCCCTTCTAACACAATATTGAGCTTTTAATTTCTATTGGATAGGGAGAACCACGTAGTGTAATGAATCTATTGTCTACATTAACTATTCATCTCTTACACCATGAACACTAACTGGAACCCATTGGAATCACACAGTAACTTTCTTAAACAACATATGCAAACTAACACAAGCAATTAAGCATTACATATTTATGAAAACAAGTAGAACATTACTAGAATAACCCATATAAGATTTATGTAGAGATGCACAAAAACAAAAATGAAAATGTTGCATATCCAATAGATTGAAAAATGAAGGATAAATTCCATACAAATTTTAGTACAACCATTTGACTAGCTAATCCCAATGGCCAAAACAATAAAATCCATTTTCATAGTGAAAATTTATTCCATAAAGTTAAGGTGACAAATAATCATCGTGATCATTTGCATCGTCATCATGATTGAAATCCCGATCACTCGTGTATGCATTTGCTTGCTTTTATTCATCATCCTCATTCAGTAGATTTTCATGACCATGCATTGCATTCTCCATCTAAATCTCTTCATTGGGAAGATAAGTTCCCTCTTCAAACACTCTATGGCCATCTTCAACTTCTTCTTCCAATGTTTCTTATAAACTATTACACTGCCCATCGACCATTATATCAACATATTGCATGAATTTTCTTTTTGAACGAGGCTCCATTTGAATGACATATGACCATCCTGTGCCTGTTACATCATCAATTAGAAATGCCTGGTTAATTTGAATAGGGGAAACATACGGCTCATCGGTCTTTGATAATATTTGACGTGTATTTGCACGTAAAAATACATACTCATCATGTTGTATTGCAAATGGTTTGATCCATTTACAATTTAATAATATAGGACTATTTTCACCATAATCAACTTGAATAATTTCTTGGATGAATCCAACACAGAAGTTCTTTTCAGTGTCATGTTGAAATTCAAAACTAACAATACAATCACAATTTTCCTTTCTGGTGTCCTTTTCTTCCACTCTTAAATGACTACCATTGGCCCACATGCCATTGGAACGATAAGCCCATATATGTGGAGGTCGTGAAAGCTCATTTTCCTCGATTGTTAGATCTTGACCTTGTTGTTGTGCATCATTTATTGCATCAACAGTCCAATCATAAAAATTTTGGAAAGAACCACCTGCAATATTCAAATCCTGAAGTCTTCTCTTTCGATATGGACACGTCCCTATTTGAATCCCTTCTTCGTATTTTCTACACAGAATATGAACATACACGATAGTAAGAATTATAATAATTTAGCTATTAGATGAAATTAAATAAATAAATTATCATGTAAAAAATATTTCACCTGCGCCACTTATCAAATGAGGATGTGTTTTGAAGAACATAGGCATGTATCGCAATTATTTCCTCATTTGATAGCTTGAAGTGATGTCCATTTCCTTCTAATACTTCACCTACAACTCTCTCGTCTTCATCATTATCCCATACACGTCGATTGGCACTACTAAAATCCTTCATATATTCTGTGTAAAATCCTATGGCCTCTTGCATTAAATATCCCTCACACATGATACCTTCTAGTTTTCCCTTATTACGAACAAACTTTTTCAGAACCTCCATATATTGTTCTATAGGATGCATCCATCTCGTTATTATTGGGACACAATTCTCTAGTTCATGTTCTTTATGTATAAGAAGATGCATATAAATATTGAATATTGTTGGTGGAAATCTCTTTCCAAAAAGAAAAGGACTTCAACAACCTCTCCCCTCAAATGATCAAAGTTTGAAGGATCTAGCACATGCAAACTCATTGTCTTCAATATTAGGCCCAACCTTATAATTGCTAATCTTGGCCCCTTTTCCAAACTTGAAATGACCACAATAGGTAAAATATCCTTGATTATGACATGATAGTCATGGGTCTTGAGGCCTCTTAAACTATTATTATCAGTTTGGCTTCTAATATTACTACTCACATATCCAGTAGGAAAATGAGTCTGAGACATCAACTTAAGAATTGTGCACATTGTTCCTTTGTCCACACATAAGGAGCAATAGGATTTCTATATTTTCCATCACCAAAATTTTCAACCCAAATATTTCGATGAATCTTTAGTTCTTGAAGGTCTAGGCGTGATGACACTATATCATATGCACCAAAAATAGTTTCTATAATAGCAAAAGCTATGTTTTTCTCAGTATGCATAAAGTCAACAGTATGTCTAATGGCTATATGCTTAAAGTATGGAAACTTATAGAATAAGCACAATATTTTACACCACTATCATTAAGTGGGTCATTTTTACTACCACAAATTCCACCATCCTTAATAAACTACATTCTTTTTTCTCCATTCTCAATAATGTAATCACTTGTTATTGCCAATGGTGCTTCACGATTCTCTTCCTGACCATTGAAACGTGAATTTTTTCGACGATATGGATGCTCCATTTTAAGATACGCACGATGTCCACAATAAATTCAGTTACACAAACTACTTGAGTGCCTCACAAAACCCTTAAAGATGCAAGTTGGACATCCATGGTATCCATGAACATTGAGACTCGTCAATGTGCCATATGTAGGAAGATCGTGTATCGTAAGCAATAAAGAAGCTCTTAAAGTGAATTGGATTGAATCACCATCCCTTAAAATTTGAATTGCTTCAATTCCTTTCCACGATTCTGCTAGCTCATCAAATAATGGCTCTAAATAAACATAAATTGCATCTAAAGTCACACTTTTCTTTCCTAGTATAATTAATGACAACATCAAGAAAAATGGTTTGGTTGCTAACCATGTAGGAAAGTTATAATTTATTAAAAACATTGGCCAATTTGACCATTTAGTACTCCTATCCGATAATGGGTTCACACCATCTAGAGCTAAACCCAACCTTATATTACGAGGATCATGGGAGAAATCAGGCCATTTGTTGTCAAATTCAATCCACATCTTAGAATCAGCCACAAATCGTTGGTTTCCATCGGTGCTCTTATTTTGGGCATGCCATTGCATAAGCTTAGCAATGTCTCGACATCTGTACATTCAAAGCAACCATGGGATTAGTGGAAAGTGTCGAAGAACCTTTCTAGGAGATGACTTTGATTTCAACCCTGGTTTATACCTCCCTTCTTTACATTTCAGACATTCAGTCTCACTTGCAAGAATTTTGCGAGATAATACACAACCATTCACACATGGGTGGATGTTTTCATACCCTAAGCCTAGCTTAGTGATTTGTGATTTATATGCTCTACATTTTGTTGGCAATGTGGATTTAGGTGGTAACAACTCATGTAAAAATGCCAATAACTCATCAACACTCTCATTTGTCCAACCCTGCACAGTTTGCAAGTTAAGAAGTACAAGGATTGTTGTTAAATGACTGAACTTGGAAGTATCATACACGGGTTTTGAAGCATCCTCCATCAACTTCTGCCAATCATCCTTGAAACCCTCATTCAACATTCTATCAACTTCAATCCCTTCATCTAATGCTCCTACCTATCGATCTGTGTTTGCCGCCTATTCATTTATGTTTGACACCTATACATCTCTCATGCTATGCAATTGTATCCTATCTGGATAATAATTTTGAGGGAAAGGGCTTATACCGCTATGACCAGATTTTAGCATATGTTCATAAATCACTTGTATTTTTCTCATTTTCCCACCGCAACAATCATCACATGGACATGCATATTTAAGCAAGCTCTTATCATCAGCTATTTTCTCATCGTCTGCATGGTATTCAACGGTTTTCAAAATTGGGTATTGACTCATCTTCAATTTTATGCATTCAATTATGAAATCAATATGTTAACTCTTACTTTCCACTCTTTTCATCTATCTCATCTTTAATTGAATTGCATCAAAACAAATTCATAGAGAAAAAAAGAAAAGGATGAACATTAATCATAAATCATTTTCAAATTTTGAGGCAACAATATAACAATCATATCTAGATTTAGAGGGGTTGAAGTGCATGTGCATAAGGGTGAGAATTTGAAAGGTTATGTTTAGTAGGTGTGGTTGGTGGATTACGAAATCCATATCTATGCAATTTTCATTGATTTATCACCAAACATGTACTCAAAATCGAGGGAAAACAACAAAAGGACTTGGAGTTGTTCAAGCCCTAGGATACATAGGGCACCTTCATTGCAACTTAGTATGAATCCCTAACCTGTTATTTGGATAAGGCTCATCGAGTTGGTATTGATACAATGGGAGATATTACCAAGAAATGTATGAGGTTGTCACATAAATCACTAGGATTCTTATGGGCAATATTGGCATGCACAGACAAAATTATAAATCTGTGGATAGATAGTAGACTTTCGTGTGATGAGACTGGAACTATTGGATGATAGCAAGAAATTATTACCAAAGGTGTGTTTCATGGCAACATTATAATTTTTTCCTTAAAGTGTTACAAAACCCTAAGGATTTTTAACACATTCTACAAAAACCTTAAACAACCATCGATGATATCATGAAGATACATTTATAGGGAGTAGTAAGAAGCTCATGTATTAGATGGAATATTCATCATTCATCACATAATGACCCTAAGGTATCTGGGTGAAATCACTACATCTTGGGCCTCACTTAGAGTTAAGCATGTCATCTTCAAGTCCAAAAAGGTTACATATGGGCCATAAATTTTTTGGGAAGAATCGTTCTACCCTAGATGGTGTTGAATCAATGCATAGGTATTGAATCTATACACTGTGCTTAGATGTGGTGTACTCGACCCTTGTCCATTCTCACTTGGGCTTGGTCTTGTATCCTCCACATGGGCTTAGGCTTGGATTTAACTTGACCCTTGGATTGGCTAGAGAAGATGCTTGGTTTTTGAGCAAACAAGTCACCCAAGTGAGCAAAATAAGAAGTCATTTTCAAAGAGACATGGATACTAAATAAGGCAGCATATGATCAAGATGAAAATTGCTTAGTGCCTAGAGGTGAGAACATTATCTGCTCCCGATAGAAAAAAAATTCTTATGCTAACTTAATTTTCTCCACAAGTGGAATAAGTTGGTCTCCAACCTTGATTTGCATCAACAAAATTGTAGAAACTCGCAAACTGCCAACTTTCAATGGAAATAGCATTAATCTCAGGAAACAATTCAAGGAAAGCTTACAGTCAACATTATGTCTAATGGCTAAGAAAATTTATGTCCTCTAAGGAAACCAACCAAATATAAGGTAACACATCAATGAAGGATGATTCCATCAATTTTTCTATTGACAACAACCAAAGGACGTTTTAACAAAAAGAAAACCGGAAAAAAAAATGTTTTTACCATAACTTTGGCATACATACCTTAAATGATATGGAATTTTGAATGGTCTGCAGAGACATTAACTATAGAAATGTCCTTCAGCCTAATATACCTCTAACTCTTAGTGAATATTGTTCTCTCTCACACTCACTCAAACAAAAAGAATGGAATGAAAGACAAAGCTGAAGAAAAATAATCAATGTGAATCCTCACTATCCCTATAGATATTATACACTGAGCTTGGGGGTGTATAGAGAATCTCTCTAAGAGAAGACATAAAAATAGTGAGAATTCAAATTAAGAAGTCCTACATGAGAGGGAGAAGGAGAAATACCATAAAAGATAAAATCATGTGAATAATAAGCCTGCATAAGTGGACCCTCGCTCCAAGAAAAGATGAAGTGTGAAAATTCCATAAATATCCTAGGTCAAATATAGAATGCAAAAGTCCATAAATCTCCTAGGTCAAATATAGCATGCAAAATACCATAAATAAGGAAGTGGGAGTCCCCTCATGAGGTGTTCCCTGGGTATGCAATTTACGACTGTAAAGAAAAAAATCTATGAAAGTAGTCATAATAATGGCCATGAATCAAACTCTAAAATAAGGGAATAAAATGATAATCATCTTCATGCATGCATCCAAGCCTTATTGTCATCATGATTTTCTGGGAGGTAATCCCACTTTGGGAAAACATGATCGTGAATATTATTGAGATGCTTAAAGAACTTATAAGTTGCACTCAATTTTGTTGTGCATTTCAATGTGTTTCTCCAATAATGGAATCTGTTCATTTTAGAATATATCTGAGTCTAAAAATAGGAAAAATGGAGAAAATCCCAAACTATGAAGATTATTGGGCTTCAAGACCATATTGACCAATTTTACGCATTTGATTCTACCAGTGAAAATATAGCTAACTGCCAGAGCCCAAAAAATACTCCTTGAATTAAAAATATTCTCTTCATACTTTTGCTTTTAAAACGAATGGCCCAATGTTATATCTCATGTTTGGAGACCAAAGTGTGTCCATGTTCTATATTTAGCTTGGCATATATCTACATGGAAAGAAGGGGTGTCACTTTGAGTGATACAACATGGCATTCCAACCAATAATGTCAATCCATGTAGCTAACCTTCTTTCCATTACCACAAAACCCTCGAATTCAATTTCCAAATTATGAAACCAATATTGTATAGAAAAACATGTGGAGTATATTCACTTTATTCATAAATAAAGATCAAGACAATCTAGAGAATAATAACACCAATAAAAAGCTTAGACATGATAAAAATCATATTCCTCGTCAGAATGATAGAAACTACATTCACATATACATAAGGAGTGGTTTGAAGGCCCTCATCATAATCTCAAACCTATATACATGGAATTTATGCCATCTTCAAGCAAGTTAGAACCAATGTGTTCAAGCAGAACTGAGCAAACTTGAAATAACTAAGGACCAAAACCGAGACATTCAAAAAGCAGCAGAACTGACCAAACTTGAAATTGAAATCCATGTAGGGGAGACATGGAGTGGATATAAACCTACTGGGAAAGGTGGGGTTGCCACTACAGGTTGAAGTGAAACCAATATGTGCCCATCAAAGCAATTGGTTGATTCTGCATTATAAATCTGAACATATATTTCCCATGTTAAGTGAAAGTTTGGAAAAATAACACAAAAACAAATAAGTGTTTGTGTTTTTTTATTGGTGGAGTCCAATAGCCTAAACACAACAAAAATAAGACATAAGGAATAAAGAGGTAAGTTCAAAAACTTTGGTGTTTCAAATACCCATGCAAACTTTGCACCAAATAACCAAGGACGAAAACTGAGACATTAAAAAAGCAGCATAAATGAGAAAACTTGAAATTGAAATATACAAAGTCTAAAAATAGAAGAAAATTTGAGAAAATCATGATCGTGAATATTATTGAGATGCTTAAAGAACTTATAAGTTTTGCACTCAATTTTTTTGTGCCTTTCAATGGCTTTCTCCAATAATGGAATGTGGTCATTTTAGAATATCTCTGAGTCTAAAAATAGGAAAAACAGAGAAATCCCAAACCATGGAGATTATTGGGCTTCAAGACCATATTGACCAATTTTACCCATTTGATTCTACTAGTGAAAATACTGCTAATTTCCAGAGCCCAAAAAATACTCCTTGAATTAAAAATCTTCTCTTCATACTTTTGCTTTTAAAAAGAACGGACCAATGTTATCTCTCATGTTTGGAGACGAAAGTTTGTCCATGTTCTATATTTAGCTTGGCATATCTACATGGAAAGAAGGGGTGTCACTTTGAGTGATAAAACATGGCATTCAAACCAACAATGTCAATCCATGTAGCTAACCTTCTTTCCGTTACCACAAAACCCTCAAATTCAGTTTCCAAATTAGCATAAAGAGAAACCAATATTGTATAGACAAAAGTGTGGATTATATTCACTTTATTCATAAATAAAGATCAAGACAATATAGAAAACAATAACACCAATAACAAGCTTAAACATTATAAAAATCATATTCCTCATGACAATGATAGAAACTACATTCACATATATATAAGGAGTGGCTTGAATGCCCTCATAATAAGCTCAAACCTATATACATGGAATTTATGCCATCCTCAAGCAAGTTAGAATCAATGTGTTCGAGCATAACTGAGCAAAATTGAAATTCATAGAGTCTAAAAAGAAAAGAAAATTTGAGAAAATCATGATCATGAATATTATTGAGATGCTTAAATAACTTATAAGTTTTGTACTCGATTTTTTTGTTCCTTTCAATGGGTTTCTCCAATAATGGAATGTGGTCATTTTGGAATATCTCTTAGTCTAAAAATAGGAAAAATTGAGAAAATCACAAACTATGAAGATTATTGGGCTTCAAGACAATCTAGAAAAGCATAACACCAATAACAAGCTTAGACATGATAAAAATCATATTCCTCATCACAATGATAGAAACTACATTCACATATATAAGGATTGGTTTGAAGGCCCTCATCATAAGCTCAAACCTATATACATGGAATTTATGCCATCCTCAAGCAAGTTAGAACCAATGTGTTCGAGCAGAACTGAACAAACTTGAGATAACCAAGGACCAAAACTGAGACATTCAAAAAGCAGCGGAACTAAGAAAACTTGAAATTGAAATCCATGTAGGGGAGACATGGAGTGGATCTAAACCAACTGGGAAATGTGGGGCTGCCACTGCAGGTTGAAGTGAAACCAATATGTGTCCATCAAAGCAATTGGTTGATTCTGCATTATAAATTTGAACATATATTTCCCATGTTAAGTGAAAGTTTGGAAAAATAACAAAAAAACAAATAAGTGTTTCTGTTTGTTATTGGTGAAGTCCAGTAGCCTAAACACAACAAAAATAAGGCACAAGGCACAAAGAGGCAAGTTCAAAAACCTTGGTGTTTCAAAGACCCATGCAATCTTTGCACCAAATAACCAAGGACCAAAATTTTTCAGTGGTGGTGCTTAAGCAACTGGTGGAATAAGAGGGTTAATGGGACCACGACTCACTCCTACACATGTAGTTTGTAGAGGCATGGGCGGGTACAGAGAAACTTGTTTTGAACCCAGACCCCACAGGGAGGGTACGGTGCAACGCAAAAAAAGAGTCGGTTACCCGAAGCCCAGAAGCACCTGAGGCTGGATCACCTCAGTAGGAATTTTTGATAATTCCAAATAGCTAGGGTTCTTAGTTTGGTACCGACTGTTGGCTGCATTCTTGGGCAGACCCGGGTTTTAATGAAGCGCAGCAACAAATCCCTAGGCGCACTGGCCCTCTCGGCAACGAGCTGCGCAGCAGCTCGAGGTCTCACCTGAAGTGGCTATGGGGGGGTTAAGGAATCAGATTTCCTTAACCTTGGTGACGCGGAGATTGTTCTTCCTTTTTCCGGTTCCTCAGATATCGGTGGTCCGACTCTCCCGCGGGCCCCTCGGCTCAACTGCGCGGCTTCCTCCCTCAACAGGCCCGCTGCGCAGTTTCTCCGCTCTGGCGCAGAAGGCAACTATGCCTTGCGTCCACGCGTTAAGTACCTCCTCGCCCTGCGCGCCTGGCGCAGTAACGCTTTCCTTGATCGCTACCGCGACAGCGCTCCACCACTCTTCTATCCTTGACACTTATGGCTATCACGGGACCTTCCAAAACTCACTTAAACAGTTACAAATATAATGCAAGAGTCTTGTATACACATGTAATGAACTTTAAACAGATTAATCATTCATGCAAACATTATAACAAGAAGAAATATGTGAAGTTCACCTCCTCAAGGGAAACCACATCCAAGGGAGTGTTATATTAACCAGAAAACGGTAGAGGTATACAATATGCTGCGCACACAGCTGCAGCCTTAGATCTTTCCAGGAAACTCCACGCACACAGCTGGGAGCCCTTCTCTCAATCTAGTCTCTTCTCTACAGAGATTACAAAGGCACAGACGTCCACTCAGACTGTCTAGCAACTCAGGGATTAGCTCCTCGGCTATCCGATTTCCATCCTAGTTCTACACGCTCGGTAGAAAACATAACACAGGATAATCAACGCATGATCTATCCTCGAGACTGACTATCTAACAGTCTAACCATCTAACTATCCCAAAATTATCTAACTCTTCTTCTTATCATGTATACATATATATAGGTGGCCATGACGGTCACACCTTTACAAAACTGTGGGCCTTTCCCAACAGTGATTCCCAAAAACCCTAACCATGCACATGGATAGGTGTACTGTAGGCGCCGCTTGTAGTCATGTCGCCGCTTCCTGCAGGTTCCTTGACTTCCGGCGCAAATTGTGGGTATGGGCGCTCGTCCTTCGCCTTCAATGCTCTGGTACGTTGCTCCTCCTTGATCCGAGCGACCATAACTTCTGTACTTAGCCTTTAAATGAGGGTAGCTGAGCCCTCTACTCCATTGCCTTATTTATTATGGTAGCTGAGCCACCTTCATTCTTCTATGACGTGCGCGCGAGCTCTGCGATTTCCGGTCTGTGATCCTCGCTGAGCTTGTCCATCTGGCACCGTACTGCGCATCGTCTCCTTCTTGCCCAAAACTTAGTGCTTGTCCCAAAATTCGCACTTTCCTTTCATACTTGTGCTTTTTCCCCAAAAATTCGCAGCTTTACCACAGCTACGGCCTAGGCTCCAACACCGACATGCCCTGAATCCTATTACTATACACTGGCTCAACGGTTCTCAGCCTCTTGGACTTCCCAAGCACAGAATGAAGAGAAGATCGATAAGCACAGTTGCTTGTCATTCGTAGTTGTTAACTTGTTATGCATAGGTTTGAACATTCAAAATAAAAATCCAGATGCAGGATTCTGAAGAGTTTTGAAGATTCGTGAATCAAGATGTAGGATGCTAACGAATATTGACATGCATAAGCTGAAATTTCACAAAAAACCAAGAAACTAACCTGCGAATTTGTAAGGGAAGAATGAGATTTTGACTCTAGAGCTGCAGAATTTGTATCCCGCCTCTTCAAGAGCCTCCAAGTTCTCTCCAATGCTCTTTTATCCATGGCAGCACTAGCAATTAAATACCCAAATTCTAAACCCTCGATAATGATTAATAGGAAACACCATTTCCTCAACGAGTATCAATGGTAGCTTAATAATTGCCCAAAAATGCCTCCAGATCCAATTCACAACTACTTGCTTCTTAGAACCCACCAAACCCTCCTCGCTTCCCGCCAATGGAAAATATTTGGCGCCAACGGTTTGCTTGGACTGGTTAGTTGGTTCCAATGGGCTGCTTGACTCGTTATCTGAATAATTGGAGGATGAAATCTCCATGAGTTCAAGATACTTGACCATGAATGCAGTCGAGCAGAGGTGGGTCGACGATTTAGGTTCGAGCGTTATGTTCATAAATTCCAATATTATATGTTGAATTATCATTTGTTTTATGGTTACCATATTATAAGATGGGTTATGTATTTTGTTTATTAGGTATTATTCATCCATTGAGTATGGGAGTGGGAATTATACGATGGGTAAATATTTTTTTTATTAGGTATTATTCATCCATTGAATTTAACTCTAAGCTCGACTTTGGTATGGGAGTGGGATTTTATTTATTTATTGGGTATTATTCATGCGTTGAAAGTAACTCCAAGTGCGACTTTTGTATAGGAGTGAGATGGGTTATATATATATATATTATTAGGTACTATTCATTCAATCCAAGTTCGACTTTTGTCTGGGAGTGGGATGGGTTATATATTTTCGTATTAGTTACTATTCATCCATTGAAAGTAACTCCAAGCTCAGACTTTGGTATGAGAGTGGGAACTATTGGACCACTTTTGTATGGAGTGAAAGTGGGAACTATGGGACCAAGGGAATATTGAAAGGTATTAAGTATGAAAAGAATGTAGTGGAATTTTATGGTTTGGTTTTGTTATAAAAATTAGAGTCGATTATATTATTCGGGATGTTATTTTTGAAAGATATTGAGCAAGAAAAGAATGTAGTGGAATTTTATGGTTTTGTTATGTTAACAAATTTAGAGTCAATTATCTTATTGAGGATATTATTTTATATATAAAGCATATTTCTTAGTATATTTTTTTGATCTTATTTGTTTACTAATAATTTTAACATAAACATGAACATATATCAATATTTTAGTTTTTATAAATTCACAATATCATTCAACATGACAATATCTAATATTTTATTAAATAAAAAAACAAATATTTTAATGAACTCTTTGTCCCTTTACAATTAGTCACCACAAACATGGTAATGACATGGTTGGTGATGTTTGAGGTGTGTAGAATGTTGAGGTTTGGTAAAAAAGAACATTGAGGTGTTAGTAGTGCAAGGATCCTTGAGGTGTTCCACTGGTACCACTACAATGGTTCTAAACTTGGCTACCATAAACATTAGTGTGACTACCAGCTTTCAATGTCACATCCACTTTTTCACAAAAATTCATCTATGAAATATCTAAAACTCCAAACATACCAGCAAGTAGAGGAATAATGTAATTATCTTGGCATGTTCATGAGGGAAACAATACACCACATGATCACACTAAAGCTATCTCGAATTTAGGAACACAACCAAAGCTCAAACTTGCCTCTTCTCGGTGGTCATGGAAGTTAGGGGTCGATGCTTATAGCTATAATAGTTTTCTTCAAGGTCTAGGTAACTTGAACAACATCATCCAAGAAGAGAGAGGACATGGGACAACAACTTGAGAGGTGGTTTCATATTTTTATGGTAAAAGTAAAACTAACAAATGATACATATTATACTAGTAGCTAGTAACTAATTGCAATTTTCCATTTCCCAATTGACACAATTAACATCACTTGAGTCTCTGAATACATCTACAATGTTACAATTTACTAAATTTTAACACTTTATATGGATTCGAATACCCCCTTTAAAGAGGTCGGGGTCTCTAAATCCATCCACATTGTTAATAATTTTCCATTGTCAGTGTGACAAAACTAAAAATGACTAACATAATGACTAATTCACATTACTCGTTGTTAGCTAGTCATATTTATATTCCCATGAATAAATTAGTCATTTATGTTAGTCATTTTTTAATTTTAGTCACTTGTTATCTAGTCATATATTTTATACCGTGACTAAATTAGTCGGTTATCTTAGTTGTTTTTAGTTGACTTATTTAAAATTGCTCAATTTTAGTCGTTTATCCCTTGAATAATAGTGGTGACTAAATTTTTTAGTCACCTAGTCACTTATCTCTCATTTTGTACCAGTGAACCAAATGTCTGAAAAAACACTTTGTATTTCCCAATGGTCAAGTTGTACAACACCTAGGAGGTGTGGGCTTCAATGGAATCCAACAATCTCTTTTACTGAGGTCATTCTTGTCCAAACTATATACTAAGTGGGTGAAACAATGGAGATAAACTCTTTCCCCATGGAGGAAGGTGGCAATGGAGATTGGGAATGATTGCAAAGGTAGGAAGAGGTGAGCTATGAGGAAGCTCTAACACAAATACAACAAAATAACTTTTGTCTTTTTTCTCTCGACAAAATTCATGTCAATGGCCTCCTTTTATAGGACAAGAGGTGGCCAAGAAACAACTAGATCCACATGTGAACCCATATACTCCATGAACTAGTTCCAAGGTACACCAAGGGGGATATTTAATGACACCAAGTGTGTGAGGAGCCAAATTTGGATTGCTAAAGGTGATGGGGATTTCAAGAGCCTTCAATGCACCACAGGAAGTAGGTGTTCCCACCATTTTTACAATCGTGTGATTATCGATGGAAAAGTCGTGCAAGTATCATGTGGGAACTGAATTGATAATGCGCTATAGTGCAGGTTAATAATGATCAGTCACCCAACCTATTATTTTGACTTTTCTTGGACACTTTTGGACTCATGTTACCTTTTGGATTTGTTGAGGATGCCTTTGGTGACCTACATTCCTTATGTTGATGACACCTTATTGCAAGAATCGCAGAAATGTCACATATGTGCGGGATTTAGGCATTAACACCTTCCAAATCATCATATTAGTATCTCAATGACTTAATGAAATTTGCAACCAAATAATGTTATAAAAAATGATTGGAGGATAGAAAAAGACATAAAACCCTAAAGGAGGAATAAAATAATTCCTAGTAATTATGTTCGTCAAAAACATAACAGATCATAGGACCCTTGTCAAATCCCTAGTCAGACAGAACAATTGATAAATTAACAAATCTAGTCAAGTTTGTACTAGAGAGCTATGAATGAGCCTAGAACTAGTTGGTGCAACATCAACAAGACAAAACAGGTCTACTTATGGATGACCAATTTAGAGCATTTGAAGAGCCCGACAAGAATTTGAAAGAATATGAAGTTGAAGCAACTAGAGCAACAATTGTACTTAATAATCGGTACTCCTACTATGGTAAAATATGTGTTGAACTTCAAAATATGCAGAGTAACTTACTAGATCTATATACAAGGAAGAATTTTGTCGACCGAACAACCACACAGTCCTTGGAATACAGCTTACCATGGAACACCATCGACGGGATGAACTGAGGAAGAAAAAATACCAATGGTTGCATGAGGTTGAGAGAGCACAAGGAGAAGCCAGTTAGACGACCAATTGTATCTACAATTTAATGGGGGTTGTATAAATTCAACGTTGTCATTTCGGTACAAATATGCAAAACATGTTGAGCGAGCCTATGCAAGTAAAATTGATCCGACTGTCAGAACACACTAGTGTCAGTGCAAACATTCGGACTATCTTAATTGATTGGTAAGAATTTAAACACCACCTCAATATTTCTGCCTCAACCATCGTTGAAGCATTTGTTGAGTTTATTCCACCTGGTGAACCATCCAATTATTAGAAACCTTGAAGACTTCGCTATTTTTGTAATTTTGTCAAAAACGTTTGTAAAAATTTACATCTCCTTGTTCTCTTTAGGGAAAAGAATTTTTTTTGGGTGAGGGATATGTTGGAGGATCCTAGTTGACTAGTCAACTAGGTCCTCTCGAACGACCATTGATTAGTCAGATAGATCTTGCCGAATCGGTTAGGCCAAGTTCCAGATAGTTACAACTAGTTAGATAGTTGTTGGTGAGCTAGATGTTATAGAGAGATTATCCCTCTTTGTATAGTATGGCCTGATGATTTAATAAAATAATTGTTGTTGTTGTATCCATTACTTGCTTACTTTATTGCTCTCATGTGTATGTGTGATATCATATTGGATATATGTTATAATGTTCTACCAGTAACCTCATGTAATCCCATAGATTACAACAAGTGCGTTCTCTTGTTGGCATAATACTACCTCATTGCATCTATCATATGCATCAATATGTATGTGAGATGAAAATTCCCAATTGGTCCCATGTAGGATAGGAGTAGTGTTTAGCTTATCCTTTAATTTCTCAAAATCATGCTGGAAAGGTGGGGTTCATAAGAATTCGACATCTTTAGAGAGCAGGGTAAATAAAGGGGAAACAATCTTTCTGAAGTCTTTGACAAACCTTCTGTAGTAACCAACATGTCCCAAAAAACTCCTAACATCTTTCTATTTCTTGAGTGTATTGAGATGATCGATAATGATGATTTTTGCACATCCTACTTGAATTCCACTTGTTGAAATGTGGTGCCCCAAAACAATGCCTTGGTTCATCATCATAAAAAAAAAAATCATTTCTCAAGGAAAGTTAGGAATCTATGCAGCGTTTAAGGACCTTTTCTAACTTGATTAAGGCTTACTCAAAGGTGTTACTGTAAGTTATGAAATCATCCATAAAAAATTTGACATTGTCTATAATTAAGTCGAAAAAAATTGAGTACAGCTCATTGGAAGGTTCCATGTGTGTTGCATAACCCAAAAGGGAGGATTCTAGATGAAAAGGGTCCCCAAGGGCATGTGAACGTTGTCATATCCTAATCTTTAGGGACTATCTGTATCTAGTTATACCCACTAAACCCAACCAGGAAAGAAAAATACCCCTTCTTGAGGTTAGATCATGTGCAATAGGGTCGTTGATCAGTTTGTCCAAATTAGGGAGATCTAGACCAGCCATGAAAGGTAGGGTATGAGGATTTGATCCTTCCATTGTATACTATTTCTGGTTTCCGTGAGGGGGAAACCGAGGTGGTGTTGAAAAAAATGAGTGAGATCCTACGAGAGAGGAGGGACCAAAGTGGTACAAAGGGTCTCCGAGAGGAGAAGCCAAAGGGGAACCTCTTCCAATAGGAGGATGGGTAAAGGTGTGTAGATTCTCTCCAAGGGGAGAAAACGAACGTGATCCTCTTTCGGTAGTGGAGGAGGTAGAAGGATTGACATGTTATCCGAGAGGAGGAATTGAACTGAGCAAGGAGCAGCCTCGTTGAGACGATCCTATCAATATAGCCTGGGAGAGGCCCCGGCTAGAGTATTTTCCGCGTGAACCATGGGGATATGGTGTAAAAAACACCCCTTGAGAGAGGGGATAAGCCTTGCAATCTGTAGGACTACCTCATGTGGTTGTTTTCTTCCTCTGTGGTGAAGGATTTTGTGTCAAGTGAGAGTGATGGTGGAACAAAATTGAACAAATGAAAAAATATGCCAACCACAATAGATGCAATATGGTGCAACAAGTGAGTGATATGTGCAAAATCACTTTTAGTGCAAGAGTTCCCACATGTAGGTTCTTTTTAATTATGAGTTAGTGAACTTGTATTTAAAAATAAAATAAATGTAAATTATCTAAAAAGACCTAACATCCTTCTTCTCAAATGTAACTGGGCCTCCCAAAAGTACAACTCATGGTGATAATGGGATCTGCACACCAATTGACTAGTGAAGGTAACAAAGAGCTATTTCTATCGGAAATGGGGCCAATGTTCCAATCAACAAGACTTGGAAATGCCTCCCAATGGCAATAGCTAACTTCAAGATTCAATTGCACCCGTAATTGCTCCTTGGCAATGCCCTAAGTTTGGTCACTAATATTCCTTACGTCAAGTGTAGATCAGTGGTTTGGCCTGCACGATATAGTTTCGTATCCCTACAACATGTTGAGTGACTTGTAGGGGAGAGTAGGAAAACTATACCTCGGCTTTCACCTCCTTGGTCACGTTGCACTCTGATCCGGGTTTTCTTTGAACACTTGCTTATAGCAGGATTTTGAAGGTACCTTATAAGTCAACAATGTTTCTGTTTCAAAATATCACTAATGAAACTAGATTGGTGGGTATTAATGGATGCCTATCCCAATCAATCCTTCCTAACTAAAATGTTATTTTGTGACCTCCTGTGGAGGATTTTAGCTGGTTTGTGATTTACAAATTTTAATTTAAGGGTCTTGAATTCACTTAGGGAGTGCAAGAGATGTATTTCATAGTTCCTTTCCTTTTTTATTCACCAAGTTCACAAGAAGTGCGAGGTGAAGAGCATACTTGGAGTGGAAAAGTATTTAGGTATTTTAGTGTGGTCTAGTGATGCAAACACATGTGATAAAATCAAATTGATTGTATCAAATTAACTAGAAGAGTATAAAGTGAATGCAAATGTAGATGAACTTTTAACTCTAAAATATGCTAAGGGTGATATGCAAATCAAAGTGCTAATGAAAATAAAAAGTGTGAAATGGAGGTATTTCACACTTCTCACCCCTTTCTGATTCACCAAGATCAAAATAAGTGTGAGGTGAAGAGCATACTTAGGGATACAAGAGTCATTAGGTCCTTTCTTGTGTGCAAATAGTGGATTCTACACTAGCTTTGTTCTTAAAAACATGGCAAGTAAGCATAAACAAGAGAGGTCTTGAATACTAGTAACAACAATGAGGCCCGTTGAAAGCCTCAAGGTTGGTTACCAAAGTAAGTTTCGAGATATGTGAACTATTTACACCCTAATCTTAGTCTATGTGGGATAATTACTAAAAAGGAAAGTAACTATTGCAAATTAACTTAATTTTAGTTCATTAGTGAACATCAATGGGGCTGCAAGGTTGTTGCATGAAGATAAAAAGAAAATAAAATGACTGTAGTGCGGGAAAACAACACTTTGTCGTGCCATAGCGTGGAAGAATTACAAATAGATGCACGATAGCACGAGCAGAACATAGAAAAGAATTACCGCATGGTCAATGAACTGTTATCTGCGCAAGTAGTGTTACTGTCGAAGGTGTTTCCGCGCAAGTAGCGTGACCAAGAGGCTGAGATCCGCGCTAATGTGTAAAAATTAAGTGTGGTCGACAAGAGGCCAAATTCTGGAATAGGAGGTGGTAAACCTGATGTCTTGCAAATGACAAGCACCTAGAATTAGTCACTCAGCATAAAACAACCTAGTTTAAAAGAAATAAACAAAAATAAGTGGAGTTTCCATTAGGACTATTGTGGAAACAATTGCACAAGGGTGCATCCCTCCATTTGGTAAGGGGCTAAGTCTTGTAGGATGTAGAAAGGCCTGTTGGCCCGATTTTCTAACTATGGCCAACTACGGAGAAATAGCCCATACAAGGTACTTAACACAGCCCCTGGTATGTTTGGATTAGCTAATTCTCGCAGGTTCCAGGTCTTGCTACCTTAATTTTTCTCTCTAAAGAGAGTCTTCAGTTTTGTATCGTTTTATGTTTCTAAAGTTTAAAAATTACTAATGACCTAATTATTCTATCAAGATGAAAATTAACAGCTGCAAAATTTAACTTAATATCTATAAGCTAACCTAAATCCTATTTTTGCTATCATGATTAGGAGCAAATTATGAAATCTAAACTCACTACTTAGTGAAAAATAGATGTTTTAAAGCACTTAATAATCTGAGAAAAAACTGTAGAATTAAAACATAGCTTTAATTTAAAGACATTATCATACTAAGGCTATAAGAACAAAAATTATCATTAAAACCTAGAATATTTAATTGTCACAAAATAGCAATTTTTGCACAATCCAAAATCATGAGAATATAGATAATAACCATTCTAACAAGATATTTATATCAGATAAATATTCAAATTAGAAGGATTTTAAATGTAATGCAAAGACCAAATTACTCAAACACAGTTATTATAATATGATCCGAACATTTTATAACCATAAACTAGACTTGCCAACATTCGAAAACATAAAGTGTATCACGGCTTCACAACAAAGTATTAATCACAAAATCTATATATATATATATATATACATATATATAGATATAGATATAGATAGATAGATATATAGATATATATATACGTAAACACAGAAAAGATTACACAGGAGTCATGTAATATTTATATTTGTATTCAAAGAAACCAAATCAAAAAAATGATACCAGTTTATCAAATAGTTCCATAACAACGTGACCATGAGATCTTCACAGAGCATTCCCCCCTCCCTTCTTGGACCTCTGAGGTCGAATTTATACCACAAAGACCGTGGGAAGGATTGAATCCAATCCCCTAAAACCTTTGGTGTGTTCAACCCTACACCAAACCATCCACAACCAATTTCTTGAAAATTCACCTCTGTTAGGGCACGGATTTCTCTAATTATTTTGAGATATTTCCAAAACCGTCTATAGTTATGGGTAAAGGAGCCCATTTGGGAAGTGGGTTTTCGACGGTTTTGCCAGATTCTCAACGGTTTGCTCACAAATTGACTGTTGCAAATCCTCTTTCTTTCCATCATGTAATCCATCGAGTTTGTTGAGCCTGCACAAAGTTCTCCTCTTCTTGCTCGATGATATGATGGTAGGTTCGATTTCATGGTGGTGAATGATGATCTTCATCATATCTACACATCATATACATAAATCAAAAGTAATCGATGAGCCAATTAACCAGAAAGAGAACAACTGAAATTTATAATTGATTAAGAAAACAAATGTTAATAAGATAAAAATATTCCCCCTTTTCTCCAATCGTAAAGATTGATATCTAGGTGCTCATCAAAATATTTAACGTGGTGCTCGAGATTGAACGGATTTCTTTCTCCTTGATTGTGGAAAGTAAATGATCTGATAATATGGTTCAATTTATGTTGATTGTAGAAAGTAAATGATTCCTCTTTTCCTAGTGATGAGCTAATAAATATTTTTTGTTTCCTGGTGATGACCACCATACTCTAAAAAATACATCAAGATAATCTAGCCCATCCATTTAGATACAAACAATGATTTACATTTATAGTATTTCTCTCTTCTTCTTTTGTTTTTTGTTTGTTTGTTTAAAAGTATTTACAAAAGAGATTAATTAAGGGCCACTGCCTTAGCTTGGTTACTAAATGATGGCAATGTCATTCACAAGCACCATTAGAAGTGAGTGGGCTGGCTCGTGATGAGACCCCCCATCTCTCGATTTCACAACCAAGAGACACTACCCCAGCTTGGTGACCGGATGTGGGCAATGTCAGTCTGATGATACCCATGATCATGAGTAGGTCGGCTCATTTCTGAGACCTCTTGTTCCTTAATTAACTTCTTCATTTATTTCATAATTATTTACAACGAGATGGTGATATTTATAAGAACCTTGGTTAGATACTACATCCATGGCCTAGTAACCAGATGTTGACAGCATCACTCATGAGAACTATCTAAGATGAAAAGGCCGGCTCGTGATGAAACCTCCTGTCTCGTGGTCTTTCAACCAAGATCCATCACCCTAGGTTGGTGACCAAATATGGTGATGTCATTCTGATAGGGATGATGATTATGATAGGCCAACTCTATTAAGAGACCTCCTATTCTTTAACAGATCCTTAAAATGATTGATTTTATTTACAGCAAAAGTTAATGGATGGGTAGAAAAATCAAGATAAGACTCCTCAAATTGTATAGACAATCCAATGATGGCTAATGTTACCGACTCATATCACTAGTACAAAATGAGAGATAAGTGACTAGGCGACTAAAAAAGTTAGTCACCACTGGTTTTTCAAGGGATAAACGACTAAAATTGAGCAATTTTAAATAAGCCAACAAAAAATGACTAAGATAAACGACTAATTTAGTCATGGGATAAAATATATGACTAGATATCAACTGACTAAAATAAAAATGACTAACATAAATGACTAATTTAGTCATAGGAATATAAATATGACTAGCTAACAACGATTAATGTGAATTAGTGGTTTATGTTAGTCATTTTTAGTTGTGTCACACTGAGAATGAAAAATTACAATTTTGATAATGAATTTGTACAATATTTTACTAAATTTTAACAATGCGGATGGATGGAAAAGTCATCAATGGGGAAACAAACCAAAAAGAAAAGAGGAAAGGTACATATAACCGCTAAGTACAAAAAATTAGAAATGAGTGGAAATGTCTCCATCTATGAGCTAAAAATATGAAAATTGCCTGTGGAAAAAAGTAGAGCGTGCACCACTCCTCAAAATGAATAAACCCCTCTGAGGCCACAAGACCACTTCTTGATAAAGCGTCTGCATGTCTGTTGAACTCCCTGAAGATATGCATGATAGAGACATCAGGAAAGGATTTGAGCAGAAGATTAACATGAGCCATCCAAGATGAGAGTTCCATCACCTTTAAAGAGCACATACCTTTCACCCAATCAACTACAAGTTTAGAGACACCAACAATATGGTGTAAAGAAAGATGTTGAGAATTTGCAAAAAAGAGGACATGCCAGAGAGCTAATAGCTCTCCTCTCGTATTGGTCCCGATCAAACGCAATTTAACCATAAATTAAAGTGACGATCCAGCTCCAAATTAAATAATGAGAGACCCAACACCACAAAAAAAAACCATGTTCCTCAGAATCTCAGTTGAAAAAGGCCTTGCAACCAGATAAAGGAGGAGGAGGAGGCCAAATCCCAAAATCATTTAACATGGGCATGTTGAAGCCTCAACACATTGCTATAATTGTAGCTTGTACGTTTTAGTCTCAATTGCCATAGTTTCCTCAATAGGATGGTGGACTAGATGGCCTCCCATTGAACCTTGATTTGATCCCATTTTCCCAATGGATAAGACACTAGTCTTCGGTCCACTCATCCATTTTTATTTTTAAACTTATCACATTGTTTTGCTAAAACTATCTCTTCATTTCACTTTGAAATCCATTGCCTAAGTTCTAGTAAGTCCTATTCTAGGGAATCCCCCCTTGAGCCGGAGGAGAGCTGGACTAAAGTGTGAAGAGAGTTTGTAAGGTTACATTGGCAATCTCTCTTACATCCTCCAAGGTCTCACTTGAGATTTATGACTTTATCTAAAGAAGTGAGGGTTTGTACCAATATTTTTCTTCCCGAGGATCCTAGCAATCTTTTCATAGGTTCTTGAACATAAGGGATCATTAATTTATTCTCAAGATCATTCATATACTTCTTTTCTGGTTTCTTTTTAGTCGTGTTGAAGGCCTTCTTTATTTGCCAATATTTGTAGCCCCTATTTCTGAAACTTTTATAAGTTAAATGATTCATTAATTTCTTGCTCAATATGTTTGTCATCAGAGATTCTTAAGGCCCTAGGAACTAAGGTATTGATCGCACCTATTTTCTAGGATGGGTGATGATGTGACTCTGATAACATCTGATTATCCCTAACAATGGCATTTGACTGACCCTAATTGCATCTGATTATCCCTAACAACATTTGAGTGACCCTAATGGAACTTGAGTCACCCTAACAACACGAGGATGATGTTGATGATGCACGATGACAATGATGATGGTATTGATGATGATTTGATTACAAGATGATAACAATGACAATTATGATCACTACATTGATGGAAGTCTATTAAGGTTTCAACGATTTCATGTATTTTGCATCATCATGTTAGCTAAAACTTGTCAATTTTACAACCTCCAATATAATTAATTCTCAATATTCATTCATCAAATTTCTCCTCGGGCCTGAGTTTGGAAAGTTATAAAGTTCCCCTCTCTCCCCTGCAAAAAATCGCCAATATCCTCCATTTTGAAAAGAAACAAAAATCCTCCCTTTTTTTAAAATTCTTTTTCAAATAAGAGTTACCATACTTCTTATAATATTTAAGTCACGTAAGTCACGACTGTTAGTAATTCTTTTACACTATATATTTAATTAACATGAAATTATAAGTGCATGTGTATACTGATCTTGACGACGTCCTAGCTACGAGACACTAAATTGATCATCATGATGTACTATTGACTAGCGTCATTATACCCATCGAAATACCCCATAGCCATAATTTTGTAACCATGTTTATCAATCAGGGTCACTACACCATAGCTCCCATAACACCTACCATCAAGTGAAGTAAAAAAGGTCTACTTCATTTAGCCTTTGTTGTGGATGGTGTTGAGCCAATGGGATAAACAATAGGATCTTCAGCTAGATAGGGGCCTACACCCAAAGGTTTTGGGTCAACATCAATTGGTAGTGGTGTCCTTTATCTAGTGCCTAGTGTCCATCTCTATAGGTGTGCATACTTGTGTGTGGTGTTGATGTATTTGTAACTTCGGAATGTATTTCATATATGTATATTGTATCCCTACAGAGAAGTTATTATTCCTCTGCACGGAAGTGTTGTCATTTGTATTTACAAGTGTCGCAAGTGTCATAACTTATACTTGATGGGTTATTAGACCACCTTGATGGGGTCGGCCCTGTATGAGTCTTGTGGGTTAAAGGGTTATTAGACCACCCTAGTGGGGTCGGACCAGTTAATATTATGTTAAGTGGTTAAGTTGGGGCCGACCTAGTTAGAGTTAAAAGGCAAGTCAAGTTGTGTACAAATAGAGTGAGGGTGTCACTCTATTTGATCATTCACTTATTCACTTATACACTCATTGGAGAGTGGCGCACAAGTGAGAGAGGAGAAGCTTCTAGGAGAACTATCTCTTGTACTTGGGTTGTATCATTGCTCTTTCTATCTCTGAGGAAGTTATTGGGGTTTTTCACCTTATTGGTTTTCCCCAAGGAAACTCTGTGTGTCTATTGTCTCTTGTGATTGCTTCTTATGATTGATATGATGTACATGTTATTCTCTCAAATAAGATCCTAGATCATTTTGAATTAATGCTCAAAATATAACATGTGGGACCAATCCAAAGGTGTTCCGTGTCGATTCATCCCTTCAATTATGTTCACTCAACTCTCCACAATTTGTATATTTTTTCATTATATATATTAGAATTAGAATATATCTATCTATCTATCTATATATATATATATATATATATATATATATATTATATAAAGAAAAAACTAAACATTAATATAATAATATAAACACATATAAATTAAAAACAAAGCAATATAGCCTTTAGTGCATATTCTCAACAAACTCTGATTAATATATGTTATTAAAATGAATTTATAATATAATATTGTGAAAAAAACACAAAATCATTAAAACGCAAATTTTATATTATATAAATAAACAAAAAATAAATACTATATATATTATATTAAATAAATAAAAAACAACAAAAAATAACATTATTATGTATTATATATTATATATTAAAAATAAATATATTATTTTATGTAATTTAAAAAAACAAACCATACATAAAACAAACACCTATGGCCCAAAGTATTCTTACCTCTCGACCTCATGGGAAGACCTCTCGCTATTTTTTTTGTGATTTAGAAGATGCCCATCATCTTTGATAGAATTTGGGAATGAAATGTTGAAACATTTCTCTGTATGATCAAATGTAGTAGATGGCTATTATGCAAGATAATTTTTCCCTACCATTCTTGGTGTTTGCATAGATTGGTCACAGGGAAGGATATTCAGGAACATATTGTCAGATGTGGGAGGGATTGAGGTAAACATCTATCTAGATATATCTATAGATCAATGTATGGAAACTGTGGGTGTGTGAAGGATTCCTGTGACGTGTTTGACAAAATATCTCAGAGGGGTGTTGTTTTGTGGAATGACATGGTTGCAGGGCTACGCTCAGAGTGGTTTTCTAGTTGAGTCCTTGGAAGTATTTATGGCACTTCCTATCTTCCAAGCAAGGTTATAGTATCCATTTTGGGTTACAAAATTGGTCTTTGATCGGTGGTATAGCATGCCTCATTTGAGGGAACAAGGGAGATCATTCTATGCTGGGGTTTTCATTCTTTGAGTCTAGAATTTCCTAAAGATCGATGTCCCAAGTTTCCCCTAAAGAGAAGCAGCTGCAGCACACCATGGATGATGAGAAGAAGTGGAATTTCCAGGTCAAGTGGTTTGATTAGTATGGTAATTCTCTGGGCTTCAACCCTGGATAAATTTTTCCAATGCAGACTGAATCTAGTTCGTCAATGTAGACGGGAGAGGGATGTCAGGATCAGGACACCTATAATCCTTCCAACCAAATGCTCCAGGATAATGGAAAGACGAGAAGCTGTGATTTTCATGATGGCCATGATGAGATAAATTCCAATCCAATCTTCGATGCAAGAAAATACATTCAGAATGTGGACTTCAAGGTTGAGCAACTAGGACGTCGAATCTCTTCCTTGGTGGCCTATTTTTGCAGCCCGAAGTTTCATCAACAGGCTAGTTGTACCTTCCACCAAAACTCTATTGCAATTGGTGCATCCATCCCACTGAATTATCGTGCTCCTGATGGAGATTCTGATGAAGAGCATCCATATTTGCACCCAGGTTCGAACTAGCAGTTCTCTTGTGATATTTTTATGCTTAGCATTTTGTCTATGTTCTATATTTACATGATGCGGAATATTAGCAATAGGCAGTATCATAACAATGCTCAGGTTTTTTACAAGTATTGGTGTTGGTCTAGTCTATATTAGGCTTTCTATAAAGCCCTATGGGAAGGATTCTATTAAACCGTTATCAAGTCGTTGCTTTTAGTCCAATTTTGGAGCTCGGGTGATCTGAACTATTCAATAGCTCAGAACTCTATCATGCTATAAATTTCTTATTTTGATAAATTAATATGATGTGAGGGAGGGCCCATAATGCATGCCGCTGAAGAGAAAAGGAGAGAAAAGGTGCCCCTCTTATCCCTATCTTGTCCTGCCCTTACAGGGAGATGGCTCCTCTAGATTGGAAATGAAGAAGGGACATAGAAATGGAAGCTTGTAGATCTGATATTTTGAAACTCCACATCTTGTTCTAGAGCAACTAGCAAAGTACAACTGCAATTTATGTTTGAACCTGTATGTTATTGGACCATTCACATCTAGCAGTACGTATCCATATCTAACAACTACAAATATAATGCTCAATTGTACTGTGGTTATCTGAACCAATTTTCTCAATAATACTGAATGCTCTTATCTATTTTTATTTTAACATTTAAGTAGCTTGGGAATTTAGTGTAATATCCTGTGTTTTTGGAATATCATGAAAATATTTTGATGTTAAATATTCTCTTGATGGATCTTTTTAGCTGGTGGAGAGTGTGTTCGAATCTTGTGATGAAAACATGGATCATGCCATCACAAGCCTCAGTAATCGGTGCCTTAACCCTTCTGAGAAGAATATATTTATTGCAGTTGATGGTTTTGTTCATTCAGATGGCCAACCGGTTCAAGGTTAGTTTGGAGGGGCTTAGTAAGATATTTTTTTTACTAGATCAATGTGTGTTCGAGTCTTTGGTTATACTATGCTTTCACTTTTTCTTCAATTGTTTCCTTGATGTGATTATTCATGTAAGAGTGAATTTATCCTGAAGGTAATGCTGATGTCTATTCTTGTGGATAATGGATCTATAATGATTGTTTATTTTGTGTATACTAGCACCTAGTTCTACAAAATCAAGTGACACTGACTCTAGTAATCCAGAGTTCGGGTAGATCGATGGTAAATTTGGCATCCCGGCTGATGGAGTAGAGTGGGTTGAATTTCTTGTTATAGAAATGAAGAATGCATCTGGTTTGGATGATGCAAGGGCTCATGCATCAAGGCTTTTGGAGGCATTTGAGAAAACTATAATGTCTAGGTCCAGGGCAATATCTGGGGTTCTTTGTAAGGTGACTTTTTTTAAATTTTATTTTGTTAAATAAATGAAAATTCATTTTTATTAGTGCTTAGTTGCAATTGTTTTTAAATATACATTTCTTTCAATAACATAGGAAAATACTTCCCTCAAAGAACAGGTGCAAAATCTGCTTCAAGAAAATAATATCCTGAAGCATGTTGTAGCCATTCAACATGAACGTCAGTTGAAGCAGGAAGAAAAGTCAAAAGAAGTGCAGTAGCTATGACAGCTTTCTCATTGTCGTACAAATCCTACTCAGGTCTTCTGAGGATAATAATCAATGTTTCATTTCATTTTATTTCATACCAGGATTGACTGGATGCTAATATTCAAGTTATCGTTTATTGGTGAAATAAGAACCAGAAGTTATCTAATACTATTGTTGAATGGAGTGTTCCCTAGTAAGGATTTCTAGGATTACTTTTGCTAGGTCTTCTTCATAGCATTTGCAGGCCTTTGAGGTTCAAAGAAAGAGAAAACAGAAAGATGGTATGTTGATGAATCATCTACCACATGATCACATGATCAACTGCATCTAACACTTAACAAGTTAACGGTTAGATTGATAAAACATCTACCACATGATCACATGATCAACTGCATCTAACCCTTAGCAAGTTAACGGTTGGATTGATAAAACATCTACCACATGATCAACTGCATATATGATATAACCCTAAACATTAGATTTTCATTTTGGCTTACTTCGCTAACATTGAAATTTTGTTGTTGATATGGTAGTATACAGCCTTTAAACTTTAAGAACATTCTCTTGTTTGGTATATTTTTACTAGGGAGGATACATGCACGATTAGAAATCTTGATGGCACTCAATTTGGAGACAAGCAATAACTTATAAGTTGATTCAGTACTACCTAGGATATGAATTCCCAAAAGACACCTAGTACATGCATAATTATTAACATCATTTGCTGGTGTTTAATATGTTGTCTGAGATAGAAATGGAAGCTTGTAGATCTGAGATTTTGAAACTCCACATCTTGTTCTAGAGCAAATAGAAAAGTACAACTGCAATTTATGTTTGAACTTGTATGTTATTGGACCAGAGGATACATGCACGATTAGAAAGCTTGATGGCACTCAATTTGGAGACAAGCAATAACTTATAAGTTGATTCAGTACTACCTAGGATATGAATGCCCAAAAGACACCTAGTACATGCATAATTATTAACATCATTTGGTGGTGTTTAATATGTTGTTTGAGATAGAAATGGAAGCTTGTAGATCTGAGATTTTGAAACTCCACATATTGTTCTAGAGCAACTAGCAAAGTACAACTGCAATTTATGTTTGAACCTGTATGTTATTGGACTAGAGGATACATGCACGATTAGAAAGCTTGATGGCACTCAATTTGGAGACACGCAATAACTTATAAGTTGATTTAGTGCTACCCAGGATATGAATGCCCAAAATACACCTAGTACATTCATAATTATTAACATCATTTGTTGGTGTTTAATATGTTGTCTGAGATAGAAATGGAAGCTTGTAGATCTGAGATTTTGAAACTCCACATCTTGTTCTAGAGCAACTAGCAAAGTACAAATGCAATTTATGTTTGAACGTGTGTGCTATTGGACCATTCACAGCTAGTAGTACGTATCCATATCTAACAACTACAAATATAATGCTCAATTGTACTGTGGTTATCTGAACCAATTTTCTCAATAATATTGAATGCTTTTATCTATTTTTATTCTAACATTTAAGTAGCTTGGGAATTCAGTGTAATATCCTATGTTTTTGGAATATCATGAAAATATTTTGTGCTAAATATTCTCTTGATGGATCTTTTTAGTTGGTGGAGAGTGTGTTCGAATCTTGTGATGAAAACATGGATCATGCCATCACGAGCCTCAGTAATCTGTGCGTTAACCATTCTTAGAAGAATATATTTACTGTAGTTGATGGTTTTGTTCATTCAGATGGCCAACCAGTTCAAGGTTAGTTTGGAGCGGCTTAGTAAGAGATTTGTTTTACTAGATCAATGTGTGTTAGAGTCTTTGGTTATTCTATGCTTTCATTTTTTCTTCAATTGTTTCCTTGATGTGATTATTCATGTAAGAGTGAAGTTATCCTGAAGGTAATGCTGATGTCTATTCTTGTGGATAATGGATATGTAATTATTGTTTCTTTTGTGTATACTAGCACCTGATTCTACAAAATCAAGTGACACTGACTCTAGTAATCCAGAGTTCGGGTAGATCGATGTTAAATCTAGCATCTCGTCTGATGGAGTAGAGTGGGTTAAATTTCTTGTTATAGAAATGAAGAATGCATCTGATTTGGATGGTGCAAGGGCTCGTGCATCAAGGATTTTGGAGGCATTTGAGAAAACTGTAATGTCCAGGTCTGGGGCAATATCTGAGCTTCTTTGTAAGGTGACATTTTTTTAAATTTTATTTTGTTAAATAAATGAAAATTCATTTTTATTAGTGCTTAGTTGCAATTGTTTTTAAATATATATTTCTTTCAATAACACAGGAAAATACTTCCCTCAAAGAACAGGTGCAAAATCTGCTTCAAGAAAATAATATCCTGAAGTGTGTTGTATCCATTCAACATGAACGTCAGTTGGAGCAGGAAGAAAAGTCAAAAGAAGTGCAGAAGCTACGACAGCTTTCTCATTGTCCTACAGATCCTACTCAGGTCTTCTGAGGATAATAATAATGTTTCATTTCATTTGATTTCATACCAGGATTGACTAGATGCTAATATTCAGGTTATCATTTATGGATGAAATAAGAACCAGAATTTATCTAATACTATTGTTGAATGGAGTGTTCCCTAGTAAGGATTTCTAGGATTACTTTTGCTAGGTCTTCTTCATAGCATTGCAGGCCTTTGAGGTTCAAAGAAAGATAAAACAGAAAGATGGTTTGTTGATGAATCATCTACAACATGATCACATGATCAACTGCATCTAACACTTAACAAGTTAACGGTTAGATTAATAAAACATCTACCACATGATCACATGATCACATGATCACATGATCAACTGCATCTAACCCTTAGCAAGTTAACGGTTGGATTGATAACACATCTACCACATGATCAACTGCATATATGATATAACCCTAAACATTAGATTTTCATTTTTGCTTACTTCGCTAACATTGAAATTTTGTTGTTTATATGGTAGTGTACAACCTTTAAACTTCAAGAACATTCTCGTGTTTGGTATATTTTTACTAGGGAGGATACATGCACGATTAGAAAGCTTGATGGCACTCAATTTGGAGACAAGCAATAACTTATAAGTTGATTCAATACTACCTAGGATATGAATGCCCAAAAGACACCTAGTACATGCATAATTATTAACATCATTTGCTGGTGTTTAATATGTTGTCTGAGATAGAAATGGAAGCTTGTAGATCTGAGATTTTGAAACTCCACATCTTGTTCTAGAGCAACTAGCAAAGTACAACTACAAATTATTGTTGAACCTATATGTTATTGGACCAGAGGATACATGCACGATTAGAAAGATTGATGGCACTCAATTTGGAGACAAGCAATAGCTTATAAGTTGATTCAGTACTACCTAGGATATGAATGCCCAAAAGACACCTAGTACATGCATAATTATTAACATCATTTGGTGGTGTTTAATATGTTGTATGAGATAGAAATGGAAGCTTGTAGATATGGGATTTTGAAACTCCACATCTTGTTCTAGATCAACTAGAAAAGTACAACTGCAATTTATGTTTGAACCTATATGTTATTGGACTAGAGGATACATGCACTATTAGAAAGCTTGATGGCACTCAATTTGGAGACAAATAGTAACTTATAAGTACATTCAGTACTACCTAGGATATGAATGCCCAAAAGACACCTAGTAGATGCATAATTATTAACATCATTTGCTGGTGTTTAATATGTTGTCTGAGATAGAAATGGAAGCTTGTAGATCTGAGATTTTGAAACTCCACATCTTGTTCTAGAGCAACTAGCAAAGTACAACTGCAATTTATGTTTGAACCTGTATGTTATTGGACCATTCATAGCTAGCAGTACGTATCCATATCTAACAACTACAAATATAATGCTCAATTGTACTGTGGTTCTCTGAACCAATTTTCTCAATAATATTGAATGCTCTTATCTATTTTTATTCTAACATTTAAGTAGCTTGGGAATTAAGTGTAATATCCTATGTTTTTGGAATATCATGAAAGTATTTTGATGCTAAATATTCTCTTGATGGATCTTTTTAGCTGGTGGAGAGTGTGTTCGAATCTTGTGATGAAAACATGGATCATGCCATCACGAGCCTCAGTAATCTGTGCCTTAACCCTTATGAGAAGAATATATTTACTGCAATTGATGGTTTTGTTCATTCAGATGGCCAACCAGTTCAAGGTTAGTTTGGAGCGGCTTAGTAAGAGATTTGTTTTACTTGATCAATGTGATTGTGTGTTCGAGTCTTTGGTTATACTATGCTTTCACTTTTTATTCAATTGTTTCCTTAATGTGATTATTCATGTAAGAGTGAATTTATCCTCAAGGTAATGTTGATGTGTATTCTTGTGGATAATGGATCTGTAATGATTGTTTCTTTTGTGTATACTAGCACCTGGTTCTACAAAATCAAGTGACACTGACTCTAGTAATCCAGAGTTCGGGCAGATTGATGGTAAATTTGGCGTCCCGGCTGATGGAGTAGAGTGGGTTGAATTTCTTGTTATAGAAATCAAGAATGCATCTGATTTGGATGATGCAAGGGCTCATGCATCAAGGATTTTGCAGGCATTTGAGAAAACTAAAATGTCCAGGTCCGAGGCAATATCTGAGGTTCTTTGTAAGGTGACATTTTTTTAATTTTATTTTTTTTAAATAAATGAAAATTCATTTTTATTAGTGCTTAGTTGCAATTGCTTTTAAATATAAATTTCTTTCAATAACACAGGAAAATACTTCCCTTAAAGAACAGGTGCAAAATCTGCTTCAAGAAAATAATATCTTGAAGCGTGTTGTAGCCATTCAACATGAACGTCAATTGGAGCAGGAAGAAAAGTCAAAACAAGTGCAGCAGCTATGACAGCTTGTTGCTCAATACCAAGAGCAGGTTAGAACACTAGAGGTAAGAAATGACTAGAAAATTGGAGCCTTCTGTTTAGCTTTATAGGTTATGGAATTTCTAGAGAAATTTTAAATTAGAGGATTAGTAGAGCTTCCACCCTTTGAACTTCGGATATCCTAAAGGTTAAAAACTAAAGTGACCTGGTGGTATAAATGGATGAATGAGTTCAGAAGCTGATACAAATATTATCCTGTTACTGGAAGTGAACACAATTGACCAGGGTAAAAGGGTGCTTTTGCATAAAATAGTGTTTGTATTAATACTGATTTTGATCGTTATAATAACCTATAATATTGCGAAACTTTAGAGGATGGAGAGTTTGATAAACCTGTGCAAGAGTATTTTTGCTAGAAGAATCATAAAACATAGGAAAACAATGGTGCACATAGTGCACGAAATTTACCCTGGAAACCCTTAACTAGGAAAACCAGCGAACGCAAAGCTGCACCTCCCTCTCTGTAGTTGTATGAACTTAACCTTTCACAATGTAATATGTAGGTATTTCACAGCATCAAACCTTAATCAACTAACCAGGATTAGATCACAACCGTAATTCCTTAACCATAATTAAATTACAATGGACTGAAACTATTGGCCTAAATAAAGGAAAAAAGGGCACATGCAAAAAGGCAGATAAAAAATAGCCCATTTTTTTTTAGTTTTAGGGATTGTGCTTTCTTGCGCAATCTACCTGCAAAGAATATGACACATAATCCAACCATTTCCCACTCATTGTATACTTTGGAAAACAGGGTGATCCAGGCGTTGTAAAATCAGCTGCTCAGGGAATCTATGCCCATTTATTCTGTACATCAACAAAACTTCTCAGTATTAACAAAGTTCTTCAGTGAGTCTGCAACATTCCTCAAGGTATCCACCTTCTCCAAAAACACCTTGTCTTCAATCATGTCTCTAACAAAATGGCATTGCACATCAATATGTCTTCAATCATGTCTCTCTACAAACATAAAATTCACAATGGAACTAGAGGAAAATGGGAGCATCCCTTTTCTTGATGTCCTACTAACCAGAAAAGAAGATGGAACATTAGCCGCTAGCATTGAATTTGAATCAAAATTTGAAACCTATGCAAAATTAACAAAAAACTGGGTATTGCATTTTTCAGTCACAGTTAAAAGTCTGAATTCCCATGAAAAAGAGTGATCCAGATTCCACGGCACAAAAGATACGAATTGTGATTTTGAAAATCTCTTCCATTCACAACAAGTATATACTATAGATTGACATTCCTGAGAGCAGACAAATGATGTACTGATTGTCCCACCTGGAAACCTTGAAATGGAATTTTCAGGTATGCAACAGACACTTCAGGCCACAAATTCCCCAAGCACAAGTTTGGAATGACCATCAGGTATTTTCATGGAATCCATTCTGTTAAGGCCCAAAATATTTCCTCCTTTACATGCAAGTTCTTTTACTTCAATGTAATATTTCTATATTTTTCACTTTTCAGCAAATTGTAAACTTGCTTCTTACTGAAGAAACCGATACCTTCAAGATCAAATTATATCTGTTCAGTTAAAGTCTTACATCAAAGTTGCATTAAATCCTTATATTAATCTCACCTTTGGAAGACACGAAAAGATCATTAAATTCTTATGCATAATCTATGGTTAATTTCATTTAAAATTGTCTTCATAGAAAGAGTTGTCCTTCATGTAGCATTCTTTGTGGTATGGATTCTCTTTTTATTTAATGAAATGGATCAACTATCATTGCTCTCGATGGCGTCCTATGTTCTTTTTTCATTATATTTGTCTATTTCTGTTTACGGGATTTTAAGAATGTCCTTTTATTTTTGTTCTAGCTGATCATAGAATGTTGTAAGTTCCATTTTGTAGGTTAAAGGTACTGTAAAGTTATTGCTGGTAGGTTTATCTCTACAAATACTTTCTCTGAGTTTCTCATGACCGACACTTGGGTCTACCCTCACCATTCTGTATTTTCTGTGCAAAGATTGAATCTCTTAAGCATGTTTTTTAGTTCTGCAATAAGCATTGGCATAGGATTTGGCAGAAAGCATGTGCAGCTGATGCACTCACTCAAGCTTACTTGCAAAGTCACTCTTATATGTGACAAACGAGTGTGAGTAATTGACTTGAGGCAATTTGGCATGTGTTTAAAGTGGAAACACTTTTTTATCTCTATACACCCATAATAGAATCAAGTTTAATTGTACAGACAAGACCGGATTTTTTTATGGTATGAATTCAAAGTGTCTGTCTTATAATTCTTCACATTGTTTGAGAACTTCGCTGAAGAAATATTGTACTCATGCGTAGTTTGTAAGATCATTCTTCTTTGAATTTTCATCATTTTCACAGTTGAACTGCTATATCTTAGAATTCTTTTAGTACTTGAAGCATTATTCTTGAATATGTTTGACATTCATTTTGTTCCCATGCAAAATTTGTTTGAATATCATCATTGTCAAGCAATAACAACTTCTTAAAGGGTGCTAGCTCAATGGTAGAGAACCTACCTAATTATAGGTAAGAGATTGGTGGTTCGATTCCTTTGTACCCTATCATTAATTAGTGACTAAGAAAACGACTAAATTCGCATATATACGACTATTGGTAGCTAATTTCCAGTATCTTTTAGCGCAACTAGCGTTTAGTCGTATTTAGCTTAGTCATTAATATGTTATCATCTAGTAGTTTATTTAGTCATATATTTGGTCATTAATTGTGACAATCAAAGACTAAATCAGTGAGTATCAATGACTAAATAAATGACTTAATCAGTGACTAAATCAGTGAGTATCAATGACTAAATCAATGACTTAATCAGTGACTATCAATGACTAAATTAATAACTAATAAGTCAACCAATTAATGACTAGTGAAATACGACTAGAGATAAGATAGTGGAAATCGGATACTATTAGTCACCGACTCAAAAATAGTCATTTATAGTCGAATTTTAGTCATTAATTTCTCATTTTGTACTAGTGTATAGATTCTTGAAGAAACATCCTTGATAGGTGAACTTACTGACTTTTGATACCATTTAAAAGATAAAAGCTTGAGGATAACACCCAGGGGCTTAATTGATTGCTTGGATAAGTTCGTGAAAGGTTTTTCAATGCTAGTAGTAGTTTGGTCATAGTAAGAAGATTTGATAGAACAAGAAACTACTTAAAAATACCTTCCTAAAAAGATATCAGGATTATTAGTAGCATGTCAACAAAATGTTATTTATTTACAATAACCCCCTTCTAACTTCAAGCAAAGTGAAAAAGAAAAACGAAAAGTAAAACTAACTAATTTAACCAAAACACACAAACATATATACAAATAAACCTAAGGAAAGATCTGATTAATTTGAAATCTTAATCTAAGAAAAGAATGTATCACAATTCAAACGAATTTAACTGGGAAGCAAAAAATTGATATTTGTCGAAACTTAAGCTGACCATTGAAGGAGATAAATGAACTTGAAATGAGAAAACCAAGATATGGTCATAACCTATGAGATGAGCTATACAAAATAATGTAAAAATCACAAAATACGGACATGCATAAAGAGGAATGATGAATCTCCCAAGATTAAACTTTCAATAATTTCGCAAAATGAGCCTAATAAAAATAGAAAGGGAGATACAATATACACATCAAAATGAAGGTTATTTTGTAAAAAATGTTTTATCATCCCATCAGTAGAGTCAAGTCTCGACAATTCCAATTTGTTTTCCTTTAAGATTGTGATTGATGAATGAGACATTTAAATTAACCATACTTTTATTAGAAAATCCTAAAATAGAAATTCTATAAGCAATCCTAACTAAGTGTTCAACTAAGAATGATATCGATTTGGAAATAAGCGAGTCGCATTAAATTCTATGTCAAAAAATGAAATCATAAGCAAAGTTAAAGATACATTCTTGCCTCAATAAAGTAATATATGGATTAAACATTTCATAATAAAGATCATGAATTCGAGATATAATTTCAAAATGTTTAAGAAAATAATATGGACAAGAATGTAAATAGTGAAATTAATGAAACCTTTCCTGAACGTGTTTTGATGGTAGCTCACCTTTTATTAAAATTATTGATAACTGCTTTATTCAAATCAAAAATAAAATTATTAACTACTAGATATCCTACTTCTACACTAAACCACATATATACAAAAGATAAAGTAAAATCAAATAACCAATGAAGCCATTAAAGCACTTCCAACTCTGCAGAATAGAATCCATCAAACATTAGTATTAGGAATCGAGGTGCTTCATAACCAAGGATGGAAAAAATTAAATCAAATTCACTATTTACAGAGAAAAGAAAATGAAAAGGAAAATTTTTCAAATATGATTCTTCCAACCATGTGGAAATTGGATCATGAAAATCAAATTGGAAGCTAAAAGATTCAATGAATTGATTAGATCTCTCATCATGTGGACACATAAAATCATGATTTGCGGATTGAGAAAAAGACTGAATAGAGAATGTTTCATTTAAGAAATTTTCATTGTTATGCAAAACACTATTATTAATTATATTTCCCGAAATTTGTGGTTGTTCAAAATATTTCATATTTGTGGAATTTATACAAGGTGAATTATTAACAGGTTTTTCTTCCAACTTACATTTTTGTGTATCAGCATTAAAAGTATGTGTTTTTCCATGAATAAAGTTTGATTACTTTCTATCCTCTTCTTCCTTTGAACAAATAGAAGTATACAGTTTTTTATTTTTCAAATTATTTGTCTGTATTATCTTTTCCTTATAAATTTGATCTTTAATAAAAGTGTAATTAGAACAAATATTCGGAAACTCATTCTCAATTTCATCCAACTCTACTTCTAATGATCTATCTTCTTCATAACAATTAAAAGCAGTAGATGAGGAGGAAGGATACTCAAATAAAGCATGTTGTAAGTCAGAATTTTTAACATAGTTAAGATTATGTTTATGTATTTCGAAATCTGAATTACAATTAGTTTCTTCAAAGTTTAGATTAGTGATTCTTAAATCTCCATCTACATCAAGATTGATAGATATATTTAGAGTGATAGAATAATTATTTTTATGACTATCAACCATCAAAAAAAGACTTTATAAATCATTAGGATTGAATGACAAATATTTTTTTTTCCAAATTCTATTCTCATCCAAAATTGGATAGACATGATCAAAATCAGAAAAAAGGCATATGTTTGGATAAGGTAAAATCTTCATTTGGAAAGTTAGAAGCATAAGAATTAGGACTTTCTTCTAAAATTTCAGGTTAAGATTTTAGACAATGAAGGTTAAAAGTGAGACATTCAGCATATCTACTTGGGGAAGAAAAATTATAATGAAAACTCTGGATGCACTTTTCGGTTAATCCACCTTTTGTGTTATGTGTAATTGTTTGAAAGTTCCTTCATTTTTGTAAAGAAATTACTTCATTGCATATAACATTAACTTGTTCCTCTAACTTAAATAATTCAGAAATTTTTAACTCATTCTCAAAACACTTTTCATCATATAAAGAGAAAGAAGGAGGAGAAATTTCAAAAGAATACATTTTGAAACATTTTTCAAGTTTTCGGGCATACTCACATGCTTCATGTAAATCTGCTATGCATTTTTGTAGAATGAACATGGATATGTCTTTGGGAAGAGATTGTACATACCATTCTAAAATGATGTTTGTTAAAGGTCTATGATTCTCGTGCAAGCTATAAAATACCTGTCGGAAGCGAATATTGAAATCACCAATGGATTCACCATCATTCACCTATATTTCACTAAGATCTTGGTAAGCCTTAATTGGATTATAATCATCAAAAGCATTTTCAAACAACCTTTTGAATTATGACCAATTATGAATTGAATTGGCAGGTAAAACATTGAACCAATTAGAAATCTGACCTTCGAAAGTGAGTGGAAATCGCCTACAAACAATATCTCCATGAATAAAATTAAGAAGACATATAATCGATTCACATTTTCTGATATGCTCAATAGATGAATCATTTCCCTTGCCATTGAATTTTGGAAAAAGATGTACTACCTTTCTTGGAAGTTCATGTAAAGGCCCTTGCAAGCTCAGTGCAGAATTGGACTTCCATGTAGGGATTTGAGCAGAAGTCATAAATAATATCTATAAATTTAAAAATTACTAATGACCTAATTATTCTATCAAAATGAAAATTAAGAGGTGCAAACTTTAACTTTAATATCTATAAGTTATCCTAAAGCCTATTTTTCCTATCTTGATCAGGAGCAAATTATGAAATCTAAACTCACTAATTAGTGAAAAATAGATGTTTTAAAGCATGTAATAATCCGAAAAAAAACTGTAGAATTAAAGCATAGCTTTAATTTAAAGTCATTGCCAATTAAATACTCGGAATATAATAACAAAAATTAGCATTAAAATCTAGAATATTTAACTGTCACAAAATAGCAATTTTTACACAATCCAGAATCATGATAATATAGATAATAACCACTCTAACAAGCTATTTATATCAGATAAACATTCAAATTAGAAGGCTTTTAAATGTAATGCTAAGACCAGATTACTCGAACACAATTATTATAATAATGCTAAGACCAGATTACTCAAACACAATTATTATAATATGATCAGAACATTTTATAACCATAAACTACTTGCCAACGTTGGATAACATAAAGTGTATCACGGCTTCACAACAAAGTATTAAGTGCAATATATATATGTAAACACATAAAAGATTACACAGAAGTCGAGTAATATTTATATTTGTATTCGAAGAAACCAAATCGAAAAAATGATACGAGATTATCAAATAGTTCCATAACAGCGTGACCAAGATATATTCACAGCTAAACTTTAAACTTTGTTGAGAAGAAAGACTTGCAACTCCAGTGCTAATTACTTGTACTGTGTATGCGAACCTCCTGGGAGAAAAAGATACAACACTTGTAAGAAATAATTTCCCAGAACTCTTAGAGCATTTCCCAGTCACTTCTCAGACCTCTGAGGTCGAATTTATACCACAAAGAGCGTGTGAAGGATCGAATCCAATCTCCTAAAACCTCTGGAAGCAATTTATGGAAAATTCACCTGTGTTTGTGTTTGTGTTTGTGTTTGTGTTTGTGTTCGGCCACGAATTTCTCCAAATATGTTGAAATATTTCCAAAACCGAAACCGTCCGCGAAAAGGGGCAAAGGAGCCCATTTGGGAAGTGGGTTTTTGTTAATGAAGTGTTGCGGATCCTCTTTATTTGCATCGAGTTTGTTGAACCTGTCTCCTCTTCTTTCTCGATGACATGACATGACATGATGATCATGGCGGTGAATGATGATCCTCATCAAATCTCCACATCATATACATAAATCAAAAGTAATCGATGAACCAATTAACCAGAAAGAGAACAAGTGAACTGAAATTTATAATTGATTAAGAAAACAAATGTTAATAAGATAAAAATCTTATTAACCTTTTTCTCCAATCGTAAAAATAAAAATTGATATCTAACGCGGTGCGGTGCTGTGCTGGAGATCTTTCCCAAGCTGGTTACGATTCCTAGGCACCAGCAGTATTGAACGGATTTCTTTCTCCTTGATCATCGTGGAAAGTAAATGAGGTTCAATTTATGTTGATCTGGTGTCCGGTGATGAGCTAATAAATTTTTTTATGTTTCCTTGGATATAATGATGTAATAGTTTTGACAGGTAGGCCGCTCGTTATCTAATTGATTTGATAAGTTTGCAATTCCTTTAATTGATCTTCTTTTTCTTTTATTGTGGGATGAAAGTTTTAATTTGACAAGTCTCACTCTCCCCTTTGACGGAAAGATGAAGAAGACTGACTCATCATCCCGATTCAATAACGCAATGCGCGTTCTCCTCGATCACACATTTTAATGAAAAATTTATTTATTTCACAATGCTGGCTTGGCTTTTGGGACAACAAATCTTTTCATTCTCCTTTATTCTTGCATAAACATGAACCATTAATTTATGATAATGATACGTGGATGAAAAAAGAAAGCAGTCTTCATGTATACGTATCTTAAAAAGAAACAAAAGTTATTTTAGCATATACTCTTTATGACACGTATGTTTTAAAACTTTTGTTTGTTTATTCGAAATGCACATTAACCATTTAGAAAGGAAAACTGAAGGATAATCCCAATACATAAAGATAGAAGCTTAAACAAGTACTTGCTCATTATAAAACAATAAAGTTTAAAATAATAAAAACCCCAAAATTGGGTTTAAATGATAGCTTGAATATTTTTTAAAGTATTTTGTTTAATGCATCAAAATATATGTATTTTATAAATGTGCATTGTTTATGCTTAATTTCCTATCCAATTATCCAATTTTACTTTTGGTAATTTGAAATCTTAGTTGGGAAGTTTTCATCTCTTATTAGTCCATGCTTGCATGTGCATGCCTGTAGAGCAGTAGGGACTATAGGAATTGATTTCGTCAAATTATATTTGTTTGGAATAGTTTTCTAAGCAATATAACCAAAGTTTTTTACTTGATATTCCATTCTTATCAATCAACTAATTCAGAGCCTTATTTGGCCTTTACCCGAGGTGGTTAATGCAGGTTGGCAATGTGTTGATCGCATGCTTTTGTGTGCTACAACTCCGTCGGTTAGCTAGACGTCTGTGCTTGTTGATGTGTGTGCATGCATTGACACAGAGTAAAACATGACTTACCTCGAGCCTGTGGCAATCTGTGACAAGCAGGGAGGCTGCATGAGCGCTTTGCGTGGCAGGCTGCATGCAAGCAATGGCTCTGCATAATGATGCTATCAATAATTCAGTTCATCTCTGCATACTTTGATACCACCCATTAATATTGACAAAAATGAATAAGAATCTGAAGAAGGTAATGCTGGTGCAGGGTTCCTGGTAGCTCCGATTCTGGATTTCTTCTTCTTACATTTGGCTCCATCTGGCTCCAGATTTGGCCGTTTCATGTCTGGTAAAGTCCAATGGATGCCGGAATTTGAAATTGTCCACAACGAAAGGAAGCTACATATTTTCATAGACGTACATCCACTTTTCATACTCTTATTTTCCATTATTGGAAAACTTCGCCTCATACTCTAAATATGTTGGAACTTGAGGTATTCCAACAACTTCGACAAACAGACTCTTAGTTTTATTGTGATCAAGCAAACTTCTCAGCTCTTATTAATGCATTTTCTTTGCAGACAACTCCAATCGATGCAGTCATCCAATTCGATCCAGTTCTGCCTCTGGTCGATATTCTCAGGAGGAGCGATCTGCCTCAGATCCAGGATGTACACGGAATGGTAAATCCCCTAAGCTAGTTGGTAGAATGATAATACTAAATCCAATATTAGCAAGGTTACCGCATAGTGAGACAGATAGCAGGATGTATGTCTAAACAATCGTTGTCTAAACATTCATTCGATGTCAACTCTAGGCTCTTTCTAAAAAGATGGGTACGGGTATGTAAGTCCTTCCTCTCCGAACATTCGATGACTATGTTAAAACTATAAGGGTTCGAGTATGGATGGCCACAACCTTCCTTGTTGGAACAATAATTTTATGTCTGCTATGATAAAATTGGGAACACGGGATGGGTATGGATGTCTCAACCTTGTTCGAACTTTCATTTACTTTCATTCGATGTCTGTTGTGGGATATAAAATTGTATGGGTCTGGAGTTAAACCTTCTAGGGATGTCTGTATAAACCTTTTTCGGCATTTGACAAACATTCATTGTTATAAATATGGGACCCATCACCCAATGGTTCATTTACTTTGAATCATTTGATCCCGTAGACGTAGGTAGTGCTTCACCCAAATACATATGAAATCATCCATTCCGTTCTATCTCTGGTCGATATTCCGAGGAGGAGCAATCTGCCTCAGCTCTAGGATGTAAACGAACTGATACTACTCTCACGTTCAACAGGCATGGATAGGGCTTCGTATCGATCATATGAATAATTAGTTATAGTAGATGCTCTGCCCCTGCTAGCATCCCCTGCTCGATCGCTATGATGAAGTTGTTATGATTGATTGATTGTGGTGATTTGGCTAGATGTTTTTTATAGTTTCATAAAATCCAAGTGTATGACATGTGAATTATTCTAATGCTTTCTTTAATTTTCAATGAAGATCGCCAAAATTACAAAAATGCATTTTTTATCTGTAATACTCAAATTCTTAAACAGAGAGACAAGCAGCTATTCATTGATAAAAAAGCTCCAAAGATTCCAAATATGAAATTATATGAATCTAATCACATTACCGAACAAGCAGGACAAATTTACAAACTGCCATCCATAACAACATATATCCATAATGTCATCATAAAATTACCCAGAGAGTTCGCAACCATGGCAATTTCAAACACCGCCAGGTTCTGTCAACAATTCTACAAGCTTCCCATTGGTATATTTCCAACGGTTGATGGTGAAATTTTGTTTCTCTCGGTTTGAAGCTTTATTTTAGTAAATTTGGATATTTACTCTCTTGTTTTAGTAAATTTGGATATTTACTCTCTTAAACAATAGGCTGGATGCTGCAAATTATTCATCTGTTTGTACCTGGGCATCGATGGTCAATCCCTTTGGAAGCTGTGAACTACCTCACATCACCCATCTAGAGTCTTCTTAAACCTTGCATGGGCACCAGCCACCACTTGTCAAATGGAATATTGGGACGAGCCTTTTCAATAATGATGTTTGGGTCTTTGATTATTGAAAATATGGATCCTTCAAGAAAACAAAGAGATATATTAATCATGGTCATGCCAAATGTGTAATTCAACTTTCTTGCAAGTGTCTTTCCGCATGGTGCAACATCACACTAACTGGATGACTTCATTGCCACTCTAGGCATGCAACCGGGAAACGCCCAAATGGTCCAAGTGGGAAGTGCCCGGGGTATATAAATAAAGCTATCGTCAACTATGATTATCGCTTCCATGTTATTTGTGGGCCTAGCTATTAATGGGTATTGCATGAAGACGATTCACAATGAGGACGATATTTCTGTACCCCTATCTGTTCTAAGTGTTCTATCTTAAACTTAGAAACTTGAGTTATAAAGTTGAACACCTACCACTTTATGTAAATTTTGGCTGAAAGAAAGCATATAAGGCAGAATGTGTTCATATTTAGTCACAATATCTTGGCTCTCTTGTGTAATAGATTTCTCCAATATCAATATTTATGACTTATAAATAGTTAATGATCTTTGAGCAAGTTTCAATAAAAAAAAAAATCATTTTCAGCACATACTTGTGTGACATGGAGAAATAGATATGCGCAATTCAAGGAAAATGGAGAAATTGGGATGAACAACCATTTTTCTCAAGTCTTGAGTTTGAGTTTTGGCGATTATGTGAGACCTAGGATGCATAAACACAACACCTACCTTGGAAACTTTTGGCCAGGCATAAAATTTAACAAGCTAAGGGAACATGTTGTTCATTGAGACAATTGGCAAGCCTATAATACTATCTCATTGTAACAAAGAAATTTTAGAGTGAAATGTTTATACTTTTGGTGCATAAGTAAAAAAAATTATTGAATATAAGAATGCTTATACTTTTGGTGCATAAGTCAAAAAATTATTGAATATAAGAAGCTAAGGGGACATGTTGTTCATTGAGACAATTGACAAGCCTATAATAATATCTCATTGTAACAAAGAACTTTTAGAGTGAAATGTTTATATTTTTGGTGCATAAGTCAAAAAATTATTGAATATAAGATGATTGCTCGATTATGATGTGAATTATCAATGACCTTGTATTTTAGTGACATATATTATACATCTTGTTTTTAAGTAACTCGAAGACAAAATACAAATGTAACGTTTAAAAATATTGAGAAACAATCACATAGCCAATTTTTTGGGGAAGAAAGGGAAAAACCAATGATTTTATAATGATGAATCATACATCCAAATAAAACTAATGACCATTGTCCCAACTTTTATAACATTGAATTTGAATACCCAACTTTTACAACATTTATTTTGGATGACAAAACTCTATGGAGTAGATTTTATGTTCTTAATGTTAATTAATTGCCTATATAGATATAAAGTTTTGTTTGTGCCTTGTGCCTTTCTAACTATTTTGAAACACATAGCCTATATGTTCTTAATGTTAATTAATTGCCTATATAGATAGAAAGTTTTGTTTGTGTTTTTCTAACTATTTTGAAACACATAGCCTAATTATGGACTTGATTGTGTCAATAGAATATATTTTTTACAATTTTATGTTATGACATTAATTATTAATTCTCTTTAAACATGTAAATTAAAATGTGAAATTTTAATACATGCAACCTAAATATGGACTTGATTATGTGTCAATAGAATATATTTTTACAATTTTATGTTATGACATTAATTATTAATTCTCTTTAAACATGTAAATTAAAATGTGAAATTTTAATACGTGTATACTAGTTCAAATGTATGTTGTGAATGTATCACAACTATGATGAATGGTGTAAATGAGCATGTGTTTTTTATTCAACATTAATACATAATATGGATTATATGTGTGTATGTGCAAGTGCCCCTATATGTACGCGTGCGCGATTGCGCGCATGCTATATGTGCATGTGTGTGTTCCCCCTATATGCATGTGTGCGCGATTGCGCGCATGCACGCGCACATACACACACATGTAGATTTCGATGGATATGAATCATTGGTGAGACGACCTACAAGTGGATGAGATATGGACTAACCAATGTTAGACAACATATCATGAAATATATATGAAAAGATAAGGAGAGACATGAAGACGAACAATGGCAGAAAAGGCAATATATTAATGAGCTATTAAGCTATATTGCATATGCACAAAGATGTACATATATATTACAAAATGACTGTAGCTATTGTCATGTAACCATATAACAGTTAGGTTAATCTAACCAACTATGATTAATCTTTAACATCCCCCCTTAATCATAAGATTGTTAGCACCTAAAAAACTGCCACTACACAATCAACAATGTGTCAAGCAAATTTGGTTTCAAGTTGACCATAAACTAATGGTTTTAAGTTGACCATTAAACTATCCCAGCAGAGAAACAACTGTATATGTTCTCTGAAAATGTAAACAAGTAGAACCTCATGTTTTCTGCTTAATTGGTGGTTTTAGGATGACCACTAACCAAGAGGTGGTTTTAGGATTACCACTAACCATGTCAACAACAATGAGGTGGTTTTAGGATTACCAATAACCATGTCAATCAATTTGTATGTTCAGGAACACGCCTCAATACTTGTTTCCCATTTGATGATCTGTTCACAGGCTTTAAAACAAACTTGGAACATGACTTTGATATATTCCCCCCGTCAATGACAAGTTCTGTCAACTGCATTAAATTCATTTGTGTACTCAAAATCTATGAACATAAACAAGTTCAGATTACGTAGTCCTTCATTCACAATATTTTGAAAATTTTGAACATAAACAAGTTTAGAATGTGTACTTTTCTTTTGTTGCATGTCTTCTTTGACCCTTTTACAATAACTCAACAGAAGGGTGTTGGGTTCAACCAATAATGCACCCAATTACAATCATACATCAATTCAACATGATAGAAAAGAAGTGTTGAATTGTTCGTAAAATTCCAGATGTTGGAAACTTTGTTTTAATTTCTCTAGCAATGGTTGCAATCTTCAATCTGGATGAAATAATACTAGATGCCTTCACTTTCAAGGCAGTTCTCTAAATGTGACCAACTTACGATCTAAAGCTTCTCCTCTGATGGTGGGCTTCCTCCTGCAATGAAACCTTTTCTTTTGAATATAAAATCAAACCTTTTATGATTGAGTGTTTCTAATTCAAACTCTTTTTGGGCCTTTATTCCTTTCCAACGTGGGAAGGATTCAGTATTCTCTCATATGGCGGCAACAACTTCACATAAGGATGAATCCCATTACTTTCAATCAAATTATTTTATGCAGTCGATAATGTTTTTAACTTCCAACTTGCAAATAACACTAGCAGAAATAATATCAGTGATGGTGATAACATTTTGATGCTCAAATTTCAGGTGGCGATAATATGAATCCGCGTCGATGGTGAAGCTTTGAAGAAATCAAGAATTTCAAAGAATAATCTTCCTCCTTCTCACAGTCTTTGAAAAAATCCAATTCATAACTTCTTAATTTTACATCCCTTTCAAATTTTAAAAATCATTATCATATTCTTTACTCATAAATACGTTACTCCTTTGCATTAACCTTTTCACAAGAATTTTTATTAAAATGTCATTTTCATTAACCATGTATCGACTTACTTCTAACTTGGACTTCTTGGACGGCTTAATCGAGTTTCTTCACGGCTCTTACAAAGTCAGCACTCGAGCAAATGGGTCCTTGTCCTCGATAGATCTCAATCAGGTGGGTTCTGATTTTTAAAATGGTTGGCTAACCTCTTTTCGAGTACATGCAGATGTTTCAAGATACAGATGAAGCTGCAGGTCTCATCATCTTCAACAAATATCTTATGTGTCCTGGAATTTCGGCATACCTTTCACTCAATGGATTCTTTGGTCTCTGATATGTAGTCACTCCCTCATGCTCTAATAACTAGGGTATGATCTTTATGCAGGTTTTTCTCTGCAATCTCCACACAACAATCTTTACAATCACAATCCTTAAAATCAATTATTTCTCTGAACCTCACAGATCTTCATGCGCTCTGATACCACTGTTAGACAACATATCATGAAATATATATGAAAATATAAGGAGAGACATGAAGACGAACAATGGCAGAAAAGGCAATATATTAATGAGTTGTTAATCTATATTGCATATGCACAAAGATGTACATATATATTACAAAATGACTGTAGTTGTCGTCATGTAACCGTATAACAGTTAGGTTAAGCTAACTAACTATGATTAATCTTTAACAACCAAATGGTTTAGCAGTGAGGTGACCGAGATGATATGGCTCTAAGAAAAACAATTGCACAATATGGCTTAGTTTTAGGGTGTTGACCCTATTTATATTAGAAGAGGTGGAGGTGTTTCCCATCGTGAATCCTCTAAAACATGGAGTAGCGGGAGGGTTGTTTTTATGAAAACACCACCTTATATATGAGAGTAGCTAAGGTCGAATTCATCTGAAAGACTAAAGTGGTGTGGCAGATATCCAAATAAACGATTGTTCAACGCTGCCAGAGAAGTTTAGATGCCTTCGTGCAGGGCCAAAAAAAATGGCCATGGCATTTAAAACCATATTTTCTCTTCTTTGAAGACACTCATCCGCGTCTTCAAAATACATACTCAACTTACTCCTTGGCTTGCATCGTAATGATCCTGAAACAAAGGCTCAAAATCAGTAGCTGAGAAATTGTAATGGATTTAGGAACTAGGATCGATGAGTTGGTCCTTCTCTTTGTCAAATGATGCATCAATTCATCACAGAGTATGCATCGCATGGCTCATGTTTCAATAGATCTCCAGTTCCCAAGAGCGAGCCAATAGTTCAACCTTTGAAAGAATATGCTTCCCCTGACATTTGAGGCTGAATGTCGAACATAAATTACTTTCATAGTCGAATCTAAAATCCAATGGCATATGACATATCCTCGGTATAAAATGATACTATTATGTCATGTAACCGAAGATCGAAGGAGCACTCTAACCTACACAGGAAAAATATATTCGGGGCTTCAATTCTTGTATCGATAAGTTGTGAAAGATAGTTCGACGTTTTCACATTCATGTAGGTTTGCATGAATAGTCTACTCACCATAGTTAAGGGAAAAAAATATGTTTACTATTACTATTTACACATAAAATTACCATTATCAATCCATGTACCAAAATTATGTGCGATAAGAAAAGCAGATAGGCTCCCACTTAAGGTAGGGACTTGAAACTTTGTTTCTATCTATCTTGTTTAATGATTAAAAATGGTCAAACTTATAAGAATAATGATGAGACAAAATAATCAATAAATGTTTCTTAAATTATTTGAAAATAATTTTAATTAAAAATAAAGTTCTTTTAATGATGATATAGATGTTTGGTTCGCAATCATATAAATATCATTTTGTGTTTAAAAATGAATAATGATATCAAAAGTCTTATAAATTTCAAAGAAGTATTAATTTGTTTTATCAATTAAAAAGAATAAAAATAATGACCAAATTTGTTTTATAACATGGAAAATCACCATATGAGTTATCCATAAATTAATTAAGATTCGTCAAAATGATTATTTATTCATCAAAGTAATGAAGATCCAAACTTTGTAATATTGTCGAAACGTCATGCCAATCCAATCAAGCTAAACCAAAGTGCATTCTCAACTTATAAAACCTCAAATAAGAGCATGTAATCATCATCAGGCAATCAGGAAATCAATAAGCTAAATTGATCGAAATGAACCATATCACCAAGTCCTTTTTATCATCAAGACCAATCCAAAGGGAAAGTAGCACAAAGAGTGATGGATCAAAGAAAAGAAGCGATGGAGTCAACTATTAAACCAAGCAAGATCAAATATAAGAAAACCAAATACTAATACTCACAAAATTCTAATGGGGGCCCCTTGATTTCACAAAATCAAGGGGGAGTTGTTGGGGGGCAACAAATGGTGACATGATGGGTGACCAGTTATCTCTACATAATATACCCGAAAATGATAAAGATGGGAAGCAGAAAAAGGGCTCTTGAAGTATCAAATTTCACACATCTTTAACTCACTAGCTTATATGGTAAAGATCGAACTTTAAAATGTTGTTGCAATCAGATAAATTACTCCAAGAATTATATATGAAACCTTACAAAGATAAATGGTTATTGATATAGGTACAGTGAGGAAACTCCATCAAGAAAGAATCTTCAAAAGCTAAAGATAGTCAAGTAAACACTAGTATAAATATATGACCACCATACTGTCAAGACGACATCAAGATAATCTATCCCATCCATTCAAATACAAACAATTATTTACATTATATTATTTATCTCCTCTTCTTTTGTTTTTGTTTTGTTTTGTTTTGTTTAGATAAAAAGTATTTACAAAAGAGATTAATTAAGGGACACTGCCTTAGCTTGGTAACTAAATGATGGCAATGTCATTCACAAGCACCATTAGAAGTGAGTGGGATGGCTCGTAATGAGACCCCCCGTCTCTCGATTTCACAACCGAGAGCCACTGCCCCAGCTTGTTGATCGGATGTGGGAAATGTCAGCCTGATGATACCAATGATCATGAGAAGGTCGGCTCATTTCTAAGACCTCATGTTCCTTAATTAACTTCTTCATTTATTTCATAATTATTTACAATGAGATGGTGATATTTATAAGAACCTTGGTTAGAGACTACTGCCCTAGCCTAGTAACTAGATGTTGACAGCATCACTCACGAGAAATATCGGAGATGAACAGGCTGGCTCATGATGAGACCTCCTATCTCGTGGTCTTTCAACCAAGAGCCATCACCCTAGGTTGGTGACCAAAGATGGTGATGTCATTATGACAGGGCTGATGGTTATGATAGGCCGACTCTATTAAGAGACCTCCTATTCTTTAACCAAAGCCTTAAAATGATTGATTTTATTTACAGCAAAAGTTAATGGATGGGTAGAAAAATCAAGATAAGACTCCTCAAATTGTATAGACATTCTAATGATGGCTAATGTTACCGACTCATATAGATTCTTGAAGAAACATCCTTGATAGGTGAACTTACTGACTTTTGCTACCATTTTAAAGATAAAAGTTTGATGATAACACCCAGGGGTTTAACTGATTGCTTGGATAAGTTCGTGAAAGGTTTTTCAAAGCTAGTAGTATTTTGGTCATAGTAAGAAGATTTGATAGAACAAGAAACTACTTAAAAATACCTTCCTAAAAAGATATCAAGCTTATTGGTAGCATGCCAACACAACGTTATTTATTTACAATAACCTTCTTCTAACTTCAAGCAAACTGAAAAAGCAAAACGAAAAAGTAAAACTAACTAATTTAACCAAAACACACAAACATATATACAAATAAACCTAAGGAAAGACCTAATTAATTTGAAATCTTAAGCTAAGAAAAGAATGTATCACAATTCAAAAGAATTTAACTGAGAAGCAAAAAATTGATATTTGTCGAAACTTAAGCTGACCATTGAAGGAGATAAATGAACTTGAAATGAGAAAACCAAGATATGGTCATAACCTATGAGATGATCTATACAAAATAATGTAAAAATCACAAAATACTAACATGCATAAAGAGGAATGACGAATCTCCCAAGATTAAACTTTTGATAATTTCGCAAAATGAGTCTAATAAAAATAGAAAGGGAGATACAATATACACATCAAAATGAAGATAATTTTGTAAAAAATGTCTTGTCATCCCATCAGTAGAGTCAAGTCTTAACGATTCCAATTTGTTTTCCTTTAAGATTGTGATTGATGAATGAGACATCTAAATTAAGCACACTTTTATTAGAAAATCCTAAAATAGAAATTCTATAAGCAATCCTAACTAAGTGTTCAACTAAGAATGATATATATTGATTTGAAAATAAGCGAGCCACATTAAATTCTATGTCAAAAAATGAAATCATAAGCAAAGTTAAAGATACATTCTTGCTTCATTAAAGTAATATATGGATTAAACATTTCACAATAAAGATCATGAATTCGAGCTATAATTGCAGAATGTTTAAGAAAATAATATGGACAAGAACGTAAATAGTGAAAGATATTTCCAAAACTGTCTACGGATAGGAGCAAAGGAGCCCATTTGGGAAGCGGGTTTTAGACGGTTTTGCTAGATTCTCAACGGTTTGCTCACAAATTGACCCCGAATTTGGCCTCTCTCCCCGGGTGCGCGATCCATTTTTTTAATGAACTGTTGCGGATCCTCCTTCTTGATTGAATATGAAGTAAAGACAACATGTATAAAGGATAGAGTGTCCACTATCATTTGGGCCAAGAAAGTGATACATAAGCATCAGCAGGTGATTGCTATCCAAGCTAGAATTGATGTTATGACACAACAGGTGAAACTTTTCAGGGATATGTTTGACCCTTTATTCAAGAGGGTACTTCCTCTCTTTTGGGAAGAGGATGGCACCATCAGGACACAAGAGGAATATCAGGGAAATTTATGGGAATGTAGATTGGATCATGAATGCTTTGCTGATATGAACCAGCCTCTGACAGGAAAAACAGTAGTGGAAAAGTTAACAAAGGAGTTTGATTTGGTATGGGTCTTTAGAGAAGCTTTTGCACACTTTAGGATTTGTTCATATAGGGATCACACAGAGCTACGAGTGTTGTTTAAAGAGGTGGCCACGTCATATTTTCCAATTTCCGATTAGTGGAAGCTCGTGGAGAAGTATGGGAAAGCTAAACTAACACTATGTGAAGATTCGAGGATCATGAAGATTTTGGCATGAAGAAATAGTTACTGAGACATTTTGTTTATTTACCATAGTTGGTTACTAGTTGGAAGATTCTTAGCGACACTTGTAGAAGGTTATTTAGCCTATTTTGTCAGCATCTGATTTTCTGTTGTAACTAATCCTCGAGAGAGGTAGACCTAGCTGCATAGGTGTCAAGAATTTTGTAACAGTTTTTGTTAGGATGATTCGGGCCTGAGGGATGAAAGATACGTATAAATACTCTTATGTAATAAGGAACAAGGGTTGAAATTTGTTGAAAACTTGTTGAAATCTGTGGGAACCCGTGAGACCTTTTTGGTACTGTGTATTTTGAGATGTTCCTTTAATAAAATTGGCAGAGCCAAGCAAGTAATTTGAGCAGAGATTCTTGTGTTATTTTATTTGCAGTTTGTACCTTCTTCTTCTTCATGTGAAAGTTTCCTTGTTATCTACTTCATAATGTTTTCTTTCATGTTTGGATAAGTGTATATTGAGTCAGAATCCATAATTGTTATGCTCTACTTCTTTGATTCCAAGCATCCACAAACCAGTTTCTACTAAAGTTAATGCATAATTCATTTAATAATGCTCTGTACTGATGGACTGTTCTTATTTTCTTCCTTATCACCAAACAAATAGCTCTTTGACTGAAAATGAGTGGCTACCCTGCCTCTGTTATGAATTATTTGCAAAGCATTGTCACTTCATCATCATAAGTGTTTTGACTCCATTGCCCAATGAATATTCACCTTGTTTCAACCAAACAACCAATCTGTTTTTTTATTCTAATTCATATATTTGGCCTTGATAAACAATTGATGAGAGATCCCTATATGGAAATATAGAGGCCAGCTAGCTTTTCTAAAGTTTGGTTTTGTGTGTTACCTTGAAAGGACCTCTCCACAACCTTGGGGGCGATTTGAGTGCTAACATAATTGGAGCCGTTGTCAGGGAGCGAGAGTTATATGGTCCCTGGGAGAAAACGACAAAGACTTCCAGTTTCCATAGAGAGAAGGGATTTCTGTGGGAAAACAGAGATTTCTGCACTTGAAGAAGGTTGTACATTTTCCCTGGCGACTCCACTCATCAGAATTTTCAATTGAAGGTAACTTCACTGGGGATGTTAATTTTTCAGAATTTACTTCAATCTGATCTAGGATCTTAATTGAGAGAACAACATGTACAGCATATCAATCATGGATACAATAATGCAAGCACAAGAGACATAGATTTTTACTTGGGGAAAACCATAAAGGTGAAAAACCCCAATAACTTCCTCAGAGATAGATAGAGCAATGATACAACCCAAGCATAAGAGATAGACATCTCCTAGTAGCAGATTCTCCTCCTCCACAAGTGCGCCACTCTACCAAGAGTGTGAGAGAGAATAGAATGATGAAATAAAGTTCCTCCCGCACTCTATTTATACTTGAATTGACTTTCCTAATAACCTTTACTAGGTTGGCCTTAACTTAACCACATAACATAATGCTTACTGGGTCGACACCCAATAGGGTGGTCTAATAACACTTTGACCCACATGGACGACCCCCAATAGGGTGGTCTAATAACCCTTCGACCCACATGACTTATACAAGGCCGACCCCAACAAGATGGTCTAATAACCCATCAAGTATAAGTTATGACACTTACAATATAAATGACGACACTTCCGTATAGAGGAATAATAACATCTCTATAGGAATACAAACCCTTCCATATAGAGGAATAATACCATCTCTATAGGAGTACAATATACATATATGAAATACATTCCGAAGTTACATATACATCAACACTCCCTCTTAACTAGGAAGGTATTTCTCGACACAGTTCTTCTAGCACAAGTCTTCCTCTCTGGATCATCGTCACTGGATAATCATCATCGAGTCATCGTCATCGTCACTGCTGTTGCTATCTCAATCAATCTCTGAATCTACTCGTCATAGGAAGTTCTACAGAGCCAGTCCTTTTTCATACTGGATGTAGGCCCACCATCTGCAGGTCTTCATCATCACTGTCCATACTGTGGAATCCTCAGGACTTATTACGTGCATCACAAAACCTCGCAAGAGCATCCCAGGCTGTTACGAGCACACGGCTCTACCTGTAGGATCTCCAAGGGCCATATTATATGTGACCTCACCACAAAACCTCGCAAGAGCATCCCAGGATGTTACGAGCACACAGCTCTACCTATAGGATCTCCCAGGGACATATTACATGTGGTCACCACAAAACCTCGCAAGAGCATCCCAGGCTGTTACGAGCACACAGCTCTACCTATAGGATCTCTGAGGACCAAATTACATGTGGTCATGGAAAACCCTCGCAAGAGCATCCCAGGACTTATTACAGGAACATGGCCCAACCTATCGGATCTCCCAGGGACATATTATATGCCATAGGACAAAACCTCGAAAGAGCATCTCCCAGATATCCCAGGGCCAAATTATATGCCATAGGCAAAACCTCGAAAGACTATCTGCAGATCTCCCAGGGCCAAATTATATGTTCTCCCAAAGAAAAACCTCAAAAGAGCATTTGCCAGATATCCCAGGGCCAGATTACATGCCATAGGCAAAACCTCGAAAGACTATCTGCAAATATTCCAGGGCCAAATTATATGCTTATCTGCACAACCTGTTCCATGGCCATAGAGTATCAACCTGATACTCACCATACATCATCCTGATGTACACATGATCATCCTGATCATCATCACTGCAACATCCTGCTACATGTCATCTGGAGCAACATCCTGAAGCTCGTCATCCATGATCATCCTGATCATACAATGCATCTACCTAATGCATACCAAGTATCTTCCTGATACATATCACCATACATGATCCACCTGATACATACATAGATACATGATCCACACAATGTATCCACCTGATATATATCCAGCATCCAACATGATGTGTACATACATAAATGATCCAACTGATCATATCCATCATCCAACATGATGCATACATACATAAATGATCCAACTGATCATATCCAACATCCAACATGATGCATACATACATAAATGATCCAACTGATCATAGCAAGCATCCAACATGATGCATACATACATATATAGAGCAATAACTGGAGCATCGTCCTAATGCTCATCATCCATGATCCTCCTGATCATCATAGCATCGTCCTCTTCAGATCATCTCATCGTCCATGAAGCATAGCCCAGATGCACATCATCTAGCACTTACACCATCGACATGGGAGAACACATCTACCACCATTCGGGGAAGGCTCCAGCCCTTACTTTTTCACCATGGGAGAACACATCTACCACCATGTGAAAAATGGCTTCAGCCCTTACATCTACACCATGGGAGAAAAAATCTACCACCATGTGAGAATGGCTCAGCAATTACATCACAACCATGGGAGAACACATCAACCATGTCAGAAAAGCTCATGTGCATCTGCATCTTCCGGACTCATCACTTCCCTTTCGAAGGAACCTTGATCTGAAGTGCACCAAGCTTCTCTCTGAAGTACTCAAACTACACTCTGGCCAATGGCTTGGTCAATACATCTGCAACCTTCTCATCCATCGCAACATACTCTGCTTCAGCTGTACTCAGTGCTACACAAGACTGCTTCCCGCTAAACCAAGAGATCACACCTGATCCCATATTGAAGCAGCACCTAAAAGTTCTCTTCCTATCTGCAGCACTAGCTGCCCAATCTGAATCAACATAACCCTGTAGGTTAAACTTTTGATTCACATCATACTTGAGCCCATAATCAACTGTACCCCTCATAATATGCTTTACAACAACTAGGTGAACATCTCTCGGATCCGTCAGGAACTGGCTCAATGTGTTCACCGCAAAGAAACTATCTGGTCTCGTGTTCCTCAGGTACATGGAGGACCCAATCATCTGACGATGCATAGTGACATCAACCAGATCAGATGAAGCATCACACAAAAGCTTTAGGTTCGATTCCATAGGTGTGGCCATGTCCTTGCAGTCCATCATCCCAAACCTCTTCAGGATCTCTACTGCATACTTCCCTTGTCCAAGGAAGATTCCATCTACACTCTGCCACACCTCCATGCCAAAAACAAATAGTGCATCATCCCCAAGTTCTTCATCTCGAACTTGGCAGCAAGCTTCCACTGCGTGTCGGCAATCAATCTATCTTCACCTGTAATAAATAGGTCATCCACATACAAAAGTAGTATCATTGGATTGCCTTCCTCAACCTTGTAGTAAAGGTTGGAATCTGCTTTACTCTTGGTAAATCCCAAACTGTATAGAAAGATGTCTATCCTACCATACCAAGTTCTACACATATATGACTCCCTGTCATGTGTCTCAGAACCAAGTGGCTGCTCCACATACACTTCTTCTTAAACTACACCATTCAAGAAAGTTGTCTTGAAATCCATCTGGTGTATCTTCCACTTCATCACTACAGCCAGAGCAAGTACGGATCTAATGGAAGTGTATATAGCTACAGGAGCAAAAGTCTCTATGCTACCACCTACAGCATGCTTGATCTTGTAGATCCTCTTGGAAGTCACTACAGACTCCCCTTCAGGTCTTGGGACTGCATCCCAAACATCTTCATGATCGACTAGTACTTCTCGATCATGGCATTCTTCCCAGATCCTCGGAACTTTAATATCTTCAATATTTTCAATAGATAACTTTGTTGTTGAACAAATGTTGTAGTCCTTCTTTTGCAGGTGATGGTATACGATCTTTCCTACACAACAAATTAAATTGCATGATTAGAAAACATCTCATAGTTTTCATAACAAATTCTTACACATAAAGAAATATGTCATATAGTCATGCAATTATCTTAGCCAATGCTTCAATACAACATTTATCCATATCCCGTAACTTTCTAGATGCCTTCCAATCTCTACTAGAACATTGTTAAGAGTGTGCATAACTCCCAACATGTCGGCAAAGAGGTTTTATTCTAGATAAGTAGCAATGGAATGTTGTACACTTCCATAGGCCACTTACCCATGTATATTAGTAGCATATTGTTCATCAATGCAACTATTCTAATATGCATAATACACAACCTAATTCTAGGAACATGAGTATATACATTATGGAACAATATTATTTAAACAATAAAATATGCAAGGAATGATAATTCAAATATTTATCTTTGTTTGTTTGTTGGGTTGACTCCCTCTCAAACTTTGCTTCTTTTCTGCAACTCCATTCTGATGTGGATTGTGAGAAGTGATCAACTCCCTCTGAATATCTACATCCTTGCAGAAACTACTGAAGTGTGCTCCCTCTTGATCTTTGCTTCCTGGATTACATGTCCTTGAACTTATATCCATCCTTAATCACTATGCATGCTTATTAGTATCATCATTGTGTGATCCTCGAGGTCTCATACATAATCACACATTCATTAGTATAATCTTAAAACACAATAATCTTAAATATGTATAGTCATGATCATTTCAAACACAGATAATAAACATTAGTATTCAAGGTTTCAGGGAAGTCTTCTTTTACTCATGCATATTCTTATTTGATCATAGGACTCTTCTGGTTAGTTAAATCATCAATCAAGGTAAGAGACATAAAATGCATAAACCCTTGATTACTTACATTTATAAATTTATGAATAAACATAACCAATCACACCAAGTATACTTATATAAGGGATCCTAACACAAGGTAGGATTCTAACTTGATATAGGAAAAACATACCTGGATTGCTATGTTAGCTAGTTATGTCTAACATACCCGCATGATGTCTTCTAGTTCTCTTCAATGACTTGTGCTAGTAACCTGCATGTCTCATAAGTTAACCATTGTAGAACCAAGTTATACATACCTTGTAAGTAGATCTTCTATGTGATCCATGACAATGGATTAATCTTTGTCCTCATGTCATCATGATCATATGTTCTTGAACTAGAACATGATTTGTCTTTCTTGGTGTACCTTTCATGTTAACGGACAACATAAACCTCATACAACACCATAATGCATTAGTACAATCATAAGTGTCAACACCCTAATCAATGAATATCTTCTCTCATGCATTCATAATTTTATCAAGGTGATACGACAAGTCTAAATTTAATCAAGATTGTACTAACCGTAATAACATGAAGACAAACATACCATAAACTTAATCATGAACAAATATCGTAACATACATGGATAAGTCATACCTGTCGAGATTGCTTGTAATCTTCTTATGTAAGGCCTTAGCCTCATCTCCCTCTGAAACAGGAACTTCTTCACTTATGCAAGTGACCAATCCATTCTCTTCTAGGATTAACCCAATCCACTTGATTTGCAGGAACTGGATCTGAAGCTGGATTAGGGTTTGTCAGAGAAACCCTAAATATTCAAACTTTGAATTTCAAACTTCCGAAAGGATAGAAATATGTTCCTTCATGAGTTGATCAAGCCAGTATACTCAGAATTTGAAAACTGCAAAGTTTCACCCCTCAAATTTTCCTTTGAAACTTCTGGATTCACTGGACATGACCCCGAACTAGGGTTTGATAAAGCTCGGCCTTCTTCCCAACCAAAAATTATGATCTTGGTCTCTAAATTTTGATTTTGATGAGTAGCATTCAGCCGTAGTCTCCGATTACAAAAATTCTTACTTTCTCTGAAACCCTAAATTCCGGAAGCCATGAATGAAGGTGCTAAAAAATAATTCTATTTTGACAAAAATATGTACCTGATTGTTTCTGGTGTAACTTCGAACTTTTTGATCCCCGGGGTCTGAAGAATTTTCTTTTGATATCCCGACCTGTCATATTTCCAACCCCATAGGCCTGATCTCAAATGGATTCTCTGAGAGAGAGTTATGCCAAGTGTCGCAACGTGACCTGTTTATGGAATAAAACAGGAGAGCAAACTTGTACGGCGTGCCACGTGTCACTGGTTCAGTTTCGGCCTCTGAAAACGTTACCTAAGACATTTCAGTTCGTGCATTACCTATCACATTTTACGAAATTTCATTGGGAGCTTCCTAGCCCAATTTATGACCTTTTTTCCAAGGTCACCTGTTTTTTACTGAGATCTGGAAGAGGCAGAAACCCTATATTGTACAGATCATAAATCACAAATTACAATGAATTAGAGGTTTTCCTTTGGACACAAGGTACATGGGGATCTTAGATTCACCCTATATGATTTTAAGATCTTGAAACCTCACCGAAATTTATTTATAGCGAAAGTGCTACGATGACTGGTTTTTTATATATCAAGCCCTAGCTTTGCGATTGCAACAAGTGTCATACATGCCATACCATGCCTTCTTTCAGGCTAGCTCTAATACCATGTTAATTTTTCAGAATTTACTTAAATATGATCCAGTATATTAACTAAGAGAACAACATGTACAACATATCTACAACATATCAATCATGGATACAATAATGCAAGCACAAGAGACACAGAGTTTTACTTGGGGAAAACCATAAAGGTGAAAAACCCCAATAACTTCCTCATAGATAGATAGAGCAATGATACAACCCAAGCATAAGAGATAGACATCTCCTAGCAGCAACTTCTCCTCCTCCACAAGCGTACCACTCTCCCAAGAGTGTGAGAGAGAATAGAATGATGAAATAGAGTGCCTCCCGCACTCTATTTATACTTGACTTGACTTGCCTAATAACCTTTACCAGGTCGGCCTTAACTTAACCACATAACATAATGATGACTTGGTAGACACCCAATAGGGTGGCCTAATAACCCTTTGACCCACATGGCCGACCCCCAATAGGGTGGTCTAATAACCCTTCGACCCACATGACTTATATAGGGTTGACCCCAACAAGGTGGTCTAATAACCCATCAAGCATAAGTTACGACACTTACAATATAAATGACGACACTTCCGTATAGAGGAATAATAACATCTCTATAGGAATACAAACCCTTTTGTATAGAGGAAAAATACCATCTCTATAGGAGTACAATATACATATATGAAATACATTCCGAAGTTACATATACATCAACAGGGGAAATTGGTGACCCCACATTGATCCAAAGAAGGTTTCAGAAGAAATCCTGGCTCCCAGAAATATCCATATGAGAGGTGATCCCATCTCTGAAATTTTACTAAGTGTGTAAAACCCAGAAGTTTTGCTTAGGCATAGAAGTGGAAAAGAGAAAGCTAGCACTTCTAATATTGAAAGATCTGTGTCTTAAAAAGAGTTGTATGTTTTTCATGAATTGGATTCAGAACTAAGTGTTAGAAAGACTTTGTTGAGGTCGAAATCAGAGTCAAATCTAGAGAAAACGGAGATAAATTCAAGTAGTTTTGAGTCATATTTGCAATAACCCCTGTGGTATAATCTACAAAACCCTGTAAAAGCTAAAGAAAGAAACCCTCATTTTCAAACTTCCCAGCCTTGTTAATAAACCTCTTCTAAACCCTACTGCACCACAAAATCCACCTGTTGTACCACCAAATCCACCTAGACCAATGGTAGCTAGATTTGCACCCCTGGTTGTGCCAACGGTTTTGCATGATCTCACTCAAAATTATTCACTGAGAATTTCCTTATATGATGGAGATGGGAACTTTTCAGCAAGACAACATATGGATAGATTTGAATATTTTACTGATTTAGAGGAGGTAGACCATGATGATGCAAAGATGAGGTTGTTTGCACAGAGTTTGTCTGGGGAATCTAAGAGATGGTTTAAAGATCTACCAATAGAATATATCCCTACCTTTGAGGCTTTTCAAACACTGTTTTTAGATAGGTGGGAGGTCAAGAAGAGTCCCTTGCAAATACTATCTCAATATGACCATTTGAAGAAAGGAAACTTTGAGTCCGTGCATGAGTTTTCTAGCAGATTTATGAGGATATACAAATCAATCCCAGATGATATTAAACCCTTATTAGGTGTTGCTAAACTCCATTATGTAGATACATTTGATGGATATTTTTCATGCATGTTGAGAGAGAGGAAGTCACCTACCCTATCAGCTATGTTAAAGGATGCTCTAGAGGTGGAATCCAATATGATGGCTTCAGGGAAGTTGAAACGTAAAATAGAAGTAGATAAGAAGAAAAAAGAAGCCCAACCATCCACTTTTGCTTCCTCCTCTGCAAGTGATGTTAAGTTTGAAATGATGATGAAGACCATGGAAAATTAATGGACAAGTTGGCCCTAGACAACAGACCACCTAATAGAGAGCAGCCCGAGAACCAAGTAAGAAACCCAAACTTTAGAAGACCTCCTTTTCCTCAAAGAAACTAGAGAAATCCTGAAGATAAGCAAATAAGACCACCATTCCCTGAGAATTTGTTTGATGAGGAAGGGAAAGAAGATCCAATGGATATCCAGATTCATCACTTTGATGACAGTGATTCTGGAATACATTTGACTAAAGAAGAACATAATTTTTTCACTCAAGAAGATGACAGTCATATTTCAGATCTAGATTTAGAGCAATATCAGAGAGGATATCATAATTCCATTGATGATTTTCATAGGAAGTTAAAGCTGAGAAACCGTGATGTGATTACCAATAAAGGGAAGTCCAATTCAAATCAGTTCTCCAACATCCAACAAAATTCAGAAAAGCAAAAAGAGAAAGAAACTATTGCATAGAAAGATCTAGAAAATAAAGAACAATAGCCCAAGGAGAGTAAACAATCCATACCAATTGATGTAGATAAACCCATTTCATCATTCAATCTGAAGTCAGAATTGGCAAAGGTTAAGATTTCTATCCCCTTTAATGAATTGTTGAGGAACAATGAGTATAGGGAAGAGATTACTAAAATGGTCAAGAATCAAAGTGACCCTCAACTTGACATTTTAGAAGTGAAAGATTATTCCCCCACTATTCTTTTTGGACCTAAAATTGAAGATATAGATGATGAAGAAGTTCCCCCATTTTATCTAAGTCTGAATATCCATGACATGATTTTACAGAATGCCATACTAGAGGTTACTAGGCCTTACAAAGACTTGTTTTATTTTGATTATAGAAAGTTCAAGTGTCTGGGATAAATAAAAGATATGGTGGTAACTCTTACACAACTTCCAGCTAAAAGCATTGTGATGGATTTTGTAGTGGATGATGTTCCTGCAAAGTTTGGTATGTTGTTATCAAGATCCTAGCAGTCAAAGTTGAAAGGAACCATGCAAATTGATTTGTACTCATATGCCACCATACCTTTGTTTGGAGGTAATAGAAGGTTATATAGGGAGAAGAGATTGGAATATGCATTCAGTGGCAAGGATGAACCTGAGAATCATCCCATTTATGATGTTGATACTAAATTGGGGTCTTCTATATTCTTTGATGATGGACAACACACTGATCTTGAAGTTCCTGTACATATTGAAGTTAAAGAGGATGAGGAATTTGCAAAAAGACAAGAATCCTTCGAGAGGAATCAGGATGAAGAAGGGCTATGGACTATGTATTTTGATAGGTCTTTGAGTAAGAATGGGTCTGGTGTAGGTGTTTGGATCATATCCCCAGGCAGAGAATTCAAATCTTTGTCTTATAAACTGACTTTTGAATTCACTAATAATGTGGCTGAGTATGAAGCTTTGTTATTGGGTTTGCAGGATTTGAAAGATATGGGAGCAAAGAGAATAGAAGTGTTTGGGGATTCAAAGCTTGTGATAAACCAAGTGAATGACAACTACCAGAAAAAACATCCCATAATGAGGGCCTACAGAAATGAAGTTTGGGACATGTTTGGCAATTATTTTACAGAGCATAAAATCAAGGTGGTACCCATAATTGAAAATCAAGTGGTTGATTCTTTGACCACTACTACTGGTGGTTTCAAGACTCCTTTATATTCTCAGAAAAAATATAAAGTTGAAGTTATAAACAGACCTTCAATACCTGATAACTCCAAGTATTGGCAATTTTTTGATGATGATATGCAAATAAAGAGATTCTTGGAGTTGTCTGATGAATTTGTGAACAATTAGATCGACTCATAAAATGAAAACTAAGAGTGTTTCCAAGGTGATGGGTCAGTTGAAGGAGGAGCTGAAATTGGAAAATGGAAAAATGGAAAAATACGCAGGGAGGAAAGGATATAATTCAATTCAAGAGTAATTTCATCCCTAGAGGCCTGATTCCCCTGGAGAAGTTGTTTGATTAGAACGATGTGGCCAGAGACCCTAAAATGAAGCATGTTGATGATTTCATTGAAGAGTGGAACCTAGGGACTGAGGTAGAAACGCGAGTTGTAAGGCTGTCCAAGAAGTTGCCTGCAAAGGAGAAAGGAGAATACATCAATCTGTTGAAGAAACATACATATGTTTTTTCCTAGAGCTATGAATACTTGAAAGAATATGATACCTCTATCCTCTAACACACCATTCCAATTAATCCTGGGGAGAAACCTTTTAGACAGAAATTAAGAAGAGTGAACCCCAAGCTATTGCTTGTAATAGAAAAAGAGATCGAGAAGTTGTTCAATGCTAAGATCATTGTGACTCTGAGATTTTCCAAATGGGTGGCTAGCTTGGTGCCTGTTAGGAAGAAAAATGGTGAAATAAGAATCTGTATTGACTTCAGAAACCTAAGCAGGGCCTCATTGAAGGACAATTACCCACTACCTAAGATGGAGCACATTCTGCAAAGAGTGGTAGGGTCTGAAAGAATTTCTACCATGAATGGTTTCTTAGGTTATAACCATATCAAAGTGCTCCCAGAGGATCAATAAAAGACTGCTTTTACTACACCCTGGGGCACATTCATATATGCTAAAATGACTTTTGGACTGATGAATGTAGGAGCTACATTTCAACGTGCTATGGACATTGCTTTTGTAGAAGAGAAGGACAAATTTGCAGTTGTTTACATGGATGATATCACTATGTATTCATAGATATGATAGGGAACATATCAAGCATTTGGAGAATGTCATTATAAAATGCAGGAAATATGGCATCTCATTGAATCCTAAAAGGTCTAATTTTGCACTTGAAGAGGCTAAATTGCTAGGGCATATTATTTCAAAGGATGGCATTAAGATTGATCCAGAAAGGATCAGTGGAATTCTGATGGTTGAGGAACCTAGGAGCAAGAAGGAACTGCAGTCCTTTATTGGATAGGCAGGTTTCCTAAGAAGATTCATTCCTAGTTTTGTTGATATATTGAGGAGCATTACTAACATGCTAAAGAAGTAAAATCAAATAAAATGGACAAAAGATGCTAGAGAATCATCCAGGGGTATTAAGAAGGCCATCACTGAGGCTCCAGTTCTGGCAAGCCCAAATTTCACTAAATATTTCCTAGTTTTTTCCTGTGCATCTGAGCATACTGTAGCTGGAGTCCTATTGCAAAAGAATAACCAAAATGATGAACAACCTTATGCATTTTTCAGCAGGGTGCTTAGAGAGGGAGAATTGAAATATGACATCATGGAAAAGCATGCTTAGGCTTTGGTGAAATCTTTGAAATATTTCAGGGTGTACATTCTTCATTCACATGTTATTGCACATGTTCCCAATAATGCAATAAAGAGAATTCTTACCCAACTAGATCTAGAAGGGAAAAGGGAAAAATGGATTGTTGTCCTGTTGGATTATGATCTGGAGATCAAGCCTACTAAGTTGATTAAGGGACAAGGGCTGGCCAAATGATGACAGAGGCTAATTGTGAATCATTGCAACTTAATCTATTGACCAGCCATTCATATCAGCTGGACACAAGGGTGTAGGTAATACCAGAGTTTTCTATGTCTCCATGGTACACTGACATTGTGTATGTATTGCAGAATCTACAAGCTCCTGCAGGACTGAGTAAAACAAGAGCTAGATCTGTAAAGTTAAAGGCTACAAAGTTCTGCATCATGAACCAATACTTGTATTGGAAAGACCCTGGTGGTGTATTATTGAATTGCTTATTGGAGAATGAATCCCAGTAGACAATGAAGGATTTTCGTAAAGGATATTGTGGAGGACACCACTCATGGAAGGTAACAGCAAACAAAATTTTGAGAGTAGTTTTTTATTGGCCTACTATGTTTTCAGATGTTTATAAAGAGACTACCACCTGTCATAAGTGTCAGATCTTTGATGGTAAGACGAAGCTGGTTTCACTTCCTCTCAACCAATTTTAGCAGAGGCACCTTTCCTACAGTGGGGGTTAGATTTCATTGGGGAAATCAACCCAAATTCTTCAGGCCAACACAGATGGATCCTAACAGCAACAGATTATTTCACAAAATGGATTGAGGCCATACCCACAAGGAGAGCCATTGATGTTGTGATCACAGACTTTCTAGAAAATAACATCTTGGCTAGGTTTGGATTCCCTAGAAGAATTGTGGCAGACAATGCAGTTGCTTTCAAATCCAAGAAGATGATAAGTTTTTGCCACAAATACCACATAAACCTGAACAATTGTACTGCCTATTATCCTCAAGGGAATGGATTGGCTGAGTATTCTAACAAGAGCCTGGTAAGGATAATCAAGAAGTTGTTAGAGGAGAACAAAATAGCTTGGCATACAAAGCTGAAATATTCTTTGTGAGCTGACAGGATTGGCACAAAGAGAGTAATTGGAATGTCTCCATTCCAGTTAGTATACGGAGCTGGAGTTGTTTTTCCCACATATCTAGGAGTGTCAGTCATGAAGTTGTTGCAGGGGCATGAATATGAACCAAACCATATGTAAAGGAGAATAAATCAAATAATAGAATTGAATGAGTTGAGAGACAAGGCCTATGACAGAGTGCAGGTGCACCAAGAGAAAATGAAGAATACTTTTGTTAGGAAGGTTAAAGAAGAACAATTTCAGGTTGATGATCTGGTCCTAAAATGGGATGCTCCTAGAGAAGACAAGCATGGGAAGTTTGATCATATGTGGGTAGGCCCATACATTATTGCAGCAAATAGGGGTGTCAATTCTTTCATTCTGGAGCATCAGGATGGGTCTCCATTGACAGGAGGTCCAGTGAATGGTAGATTTTTGAAGCACTACCTGTCCTGAGGATGGAAGGTAACCTTTGTATCATAGTTTGTATATATTGCTTTACATTTGCATTAGTATATGTGGTGAAACAAAATATTTGAATCCCGAAGTGAAGGCCCTGAAATATGGAGGGATAGCCATTTTGTTTGTTTTGATTTTTACATACAGAAAAGAAAGAGCAGTGGGTTGAAGTTTTGAAAAACAGCACAAGGGATCAGGCACTGGGTCTACGAGGTTCTTTGCTACCTCATAGGGAGGATAGAATCCCCAATTGGAGCCATTTGTTGACACCAATTTTTTCTTGAAGGGCTGGAGAAGGTTAGACCCATGAAGATGGTGAATGATGGCCTCGGTTTTCAGACCATGGAGACCCAAGTGAGGCCAAACGAGAGCTCTGGACGTATAGTTGTAGCTAGATAATGAAATAATCCAAAGCCCTAAGTTTTAAACAATGCATAAAGGATTAAAAATGCAAAAAATTCCCCCAGTTAAATGACAGCATAAGTGAAAGGCGCAGATCTGCGACGATGGAGATCAACGGTTGAGAAACAACTTTGCGAAAGAAGTAGGGTATGTTTTAAGTGGAGGAGGAGTATTTATCCCTCAAGCAAATTGGAAAGTTGATCGACGGGTAGAAGGACAGATCTACTGACAACATTAACTTCGTCAATTTGACGTGCACGGGGAAATGGAGTTTTCAGTTTTGCAAACTTTTGGTAGTGACCGCATGTTTAGACGGTGTAGAACTGGCAAAGTGGAGATCAATGGCAGAGGATTTGTTCGCAGATTTTACTTGCATGGGTTAATTACACCTCTCGAGTCTGCGAACCTGGTAGAGGCCACTCCTTTTGACGGTCAGGATGTGGGAGAGATCTAGATCGATGGTCGATAGCGTTTCTGTCAACCCAAGGTGCAATAAAGGCAATCATGTGAAAAAATTGAAAGCCATGAAGAGTTGTAGAGCTAAAGGGTGAGGAAAATCTACGATGCAGATTTTATCACACAAATGGAGGGCTCAGAGAATCTCTGCACTGTGACAGATGCAAGGGTGATAAGGAAAAAGGAAATGGTATAAAATACAGCTACACGATGATCTGAGCATCATTCATCATGTGCATTGGAAAGCAACAGACAACCACTGTGCAGAAGCAGACAACTCATCCAAGAGATCATACCAGCTGTCAAGTAACCAGGTAAGGCCTTTTGTCCTATACAAATCTATTTAAATGGTTGAATTGAGTGAGATAGAACCCCTAGTTGTGGAATACCAGAAGATAGGTGATTTATTTGAGGATAAGGATGCTGAGATTTATGATACAGTGTGGATAAACAGCCCCCTTGAGATAGAAAAATACAGATTGGAGCTGATTAAGAAGGGGAATGTAGACATACACAAGGTATACAAGTCATTTTTCCATCTTTTTTCAGTTGACCAAACCCCAAATTTCCCTGATTTCATCGACTGGTGTGCCACCCATTACTCCTCCTCTGAGAGGGTGATTATGGACGCATCCAACTCTAAGATCTTGTGCCCAGTCAGTCCCCTCACTGTTAGAAAGGCCCTGTCAATCCCGGTTGAATTCTTCCAAAAAGCCAGAGAATGCAAAGAGGAAGCCCTAATTCAATATTTCAGGCAAGCCCCAACCAAGCTGAAGCACATTCTAGCCTACATCCAAATGCCTCCTTCCATAACCAACTTTTCCCTGGTGAAGCCAGTTTATTCACCAAAGAGTCCAAATATGTCATCACCATGATAGCCCAGTTCCTAGGATTAGATACAGATCAGTATATCACTGAGCCTTTGATAAGCTTGCTTTTTGTCATGATCAATGTCCTCTTGAGCCTGAGGAGCCTAATCATTCCATCCAGTGTGCTTGTTTTAGGTTTGATGAGGCCCTAGCTGAGAAGATTCTTTATTAGCTAGTGGAGTTCCCCAAAACTAGAAGCTTCAGATACCAGTATTACCTTTTGAGAATGTTCCTGTCCTTTAATGAAGAAAACTTGCAGATGCCCGAGTTAATGCTCACTCGGGAGATACTCACAGACTACACCAAGTTCATGAACAACATCATATATTAAGTCCATAGTGTTATCTTTCAAAGGAAACTGCCCAGGGTATTAGCAGAAATGAAAGAATTGTTGTATCCTTGTCCAGAGAAGAGGATTAGGGACTGGTTCCTATCAGATCACAACACAACAATTAGAGTTTATGGGTTTTCCCATGCACCCTATGCGTTTCCAGCCTTTTTGAGCCCCATACTATTTACATTGGAATATCAGGCAGAAACTGAAGGTGGAATTTAACCATTTCCTAGATGACAAGAAGGCTTGAGATATCACCTTCCCATGGGCTGTAGGCCCATTCATTGTCAAAAACAAGACTTCCCTCTCAACCATTCAAGATATGATGAGAGATATGGGATTCAGATCAAAGGCAGCCATCAATTATGACTTGCACCATATCATGTCATATAGGAGAAAATAAAGTAACAAAAAGGATTTTATACATTTTGAAATTACAGGGCTGGCTGAAACTGCTAATTTGCTAGAATATCCTGGAAAAAGCCAGAAGGATATAGATACACCTGATGACTCCACATGCCTGGTACCACAGGCCACATTACCACAAATTGGATCCTCTAGCTTAGCCCTAACCATTGAAGCAATTTTACCCTTTGCCAATAGGTCTAGGGAAACCAGCAAGTTGGAAAAGATTGATTTCATGGATATAGATGATGACACAGAGAGAGATTCAAAGAGGAAGAAAGTAGAAAAACTTGAGCAACAGTTGGTGCCAGTGACAACAGGTCAATCTAATAAGAAATAGGTAAAGTTTAAGGTTCCTACCTTCGAGGTCAAAGAATATGTATTCGACCAAACATCCATTGAACCTGCTGCACCGAGCAAGAGCAGAGATGAACTATTGGAGGAGTATAAAGGAAGCACAGAAACATCCTCAGAGGAATCTAAGTTGTACGAAGAGGTGAGGCATATTTCCAATAAGGAGGTGTCTTTGGTGACCAACAGGATCCAAGTCTAGAACACCTTGAACTTGGCCTTGGCTACCAAGAACAAAGCCACTGAGCTAAAGGTGAACCTGGAAGATATCCTTGTTCCTGATATAATCGATTTGCACAAAGAAACTGGGGATGTCATTTATAAAAAAATACTGAATTATGTACTATAATTATCCAAGTTGCAGGTCAATAAGAACAAGGTTCAAAATCAGCTTAGGCAGGAAAGAGTAGAGAACAAGGCCCATAAAGCAGAACTTAAGAAGTTGCAAAATGCATTATTGGCTACTGAAATCTAGGAGGACAAGAAAGCCAGTATACAAAAGTTGTTGGATGAGAAAGATAACACCATTTAGTCACTGAAAAAGAAGCTAAAGATCCCCTCCACCTAGTTGGTAGAAGCCTTTGAATTGGCAGAGCTAGAGGAGAACAGAAAAAAGTTACAGGAGGAACTAACAGACTGCAAACCTAGGTTGCTGAAGTTTGAAGAGAAGGAGAAGCTATGGTTGAGCGATATAGCTCTTGTGGTGGAAAGTGAAAAGAGGTGGAAATCTAAGTCTGAAGACCTTGAGAAGAAACTGTAGGAGAATAGTAATGAACTAGAGAACATGGCCACACCCTCCTCCATAGAATCAGGTGACTTCTCCCTTGTGGGGGCTATGGAAGAAGCAAGTCTAAGGGAATTATAAGTGGAGAGATTAAAGAAGCAAAATACCAATATGAAAACCCTGATGTCAAAGGCAGAGCAGGAAAAGGAGGCTTGGGAAACAAAGTACCAGGAGATACAGGGGAATTGGTGAAGTAGGCTACAGGACAGAACTCCCTTCAAGAAGCGAAACAAGTCAATTGGGATGACATTATCACAAAGGCATAAAAGCTGAGGCCCTACCTTGAATTTATCCTAGACAAGGAAGTTGTAATCAAACTAGCCAAGCAAAGTATAGTAGCAACAAATGAAAAATTGAATAAAAAACCTGTGGATCACGCTGAATAGGACATAGAATTCTTAAATGGCTTGACTGAAGATGAAGTAAAGACAACAGGTATAAAGTAAAGAGTTTCCAATATCATTTGGGCCAAGAAAGTGATATATAAGCATCAGCAGGTGAGTGCTATCCAAGCTAGAATTGATGTTATCACACAGCAGGTGAAACTTTTCAGGGATATGTTTGACCCTTTATTCAAGAGGGGACTTCCTCTCTTTTGGGAAGAGGATGGCACCATGAGGAAACAAGAGGAATATCATGGAAATTTATGGGAATGCATATTGGATCATGAAGGCTTTGCTGATATGAACCAGCCTCTGACAGGCAAAACAGTAGTGGAAAAGTTAACAAAGGAGTTTGAATTGGTTTGGGTCTTCAGAGAAGCTTGTGCACACTTCAGGAGCTGTTCATATAGGGATCACACAGAGTTGCGAGTATTATTTAAAGAGTTGGCCACATCAGAATTGCTAGCTGCCGATCAGTGGAAGCTCATGGAGAAGTATGGGAAAGCTAAACTAACACTATGCCCATGAAGATTCGAGGATCATGAAGATTTTGGCATGAAGAAATAGTTACTAAGGAATTTTGTTTATTTACCATAGTTGGTTACTAGCTAGCAGATGCTTAGGGACACTTGTAGAAGGTTGTTTGGCCTATTTTATCAGCATCTGAATTTCTATTGTAACTAATCCTCGAGTGAGGTAGACCTAGCTGCATATGTGTCAAGAATTTTGTAATAGTTTCTGTTAGGATGATTCGGGCCTAAGGGTTGAAAGGTACCTATAAATACTCTTATGTAATAAGGAACAAGGGTTGAAATTTGTTAAAAACTTGTTGAAATCTATGGGAACCCGTGAGACCTTTTTGGTACTATGTATTTTGAGATGTTCCTTTAATAAAATTGGCAGATCCGAGCAAGCAATTTGAGCAGAGATTCTTGTGTTATTTTATTTGCAGTCTGTACCTTCTTCTTCTTTATGTGAATGTTTCCTTGTTATCTACTTCATAATGTTTTATTTCATGTTTGTATAAGTGTATATTGAGGAAGAATTCATATTTTTTATGCTCGATTTCTTTGATTCCAAGCATCCACAAACCAGTTTCTACTAAAGTTAATGCAGAAATCATTTAATAATGCTCTGTATTGATGGATTGTTCTTATTTTCTTCCTTATCACCAGACAAAAAGCTCTTTGACTGTAAATGAGTAGCTACCATGCCTCTGTTAAGAGTTATTTGCAAAGCATTGCCACTTCATCATCATAAGTGTTGGCTGCTCCTTGGGCAGACCCGGGTTTTAATGAAGCGCAGCAACAAAACCCCTTGGCGCACTGGCCCTCTCGGCAACGAGCTGCGCGGCAGCTCGAGGTCTCACCCGAAGTGGCTATGGGGGGGTTAAGGAATCAGGTTTCCTTAACCGGGGTGACGCGGAGATAGCTTGTCCTTGAATGGTTCCTGCGAAATCGGCGGTCGGACCTTCCCGCAGACCGCTCGGCGCAGCTGCGCGGGTCCCTTCCTCGGCAGGTCTACTGCGCAGTTTCTCCTTTCCAACGCAGCAGGCAACTATTCCTTGGGTCGCCGCGCGAAACACTTTCTCGCCCTTCGCATCTAGCGCAGTAACGCAGTCTGCTCTCGCCACAGCGACTGTGCGTTACTACTTCTTTAGTACTTAAGACACTTATAGTTATCAAGGGACCTTTCCAACTCGCTCAAACAGTCACAAAGATAAGACAGAAGTCTTGCATACACAAATAATGAACTCGGAATAGTTATCATTCACACAAACATTATAACAAGAAGATGTAGTGAAGCTCATCTCCTCGAGGAAAACCACGTCCTCAGGAGTCTTATATTAACCGGAAAATGATAGAGTTATACAATATGCTGCGCACACAGCTGCAGCCTTAGAACTTACAGAAGACTCCACGCACACAGCTGGGAGTCCCTTTCTCAAGCTTGTCTCCTCTCTATGGAGATTACAAAGGCACAGACGTCGACTCAGACTGTCTGGCAACTCAGGGATTAGCTCCTCGGCTATCCGATTTCCTCTCTCTAGTTCTACGCACCAGGTAGAAATTACAGTGAAGGATAATCAACACATGATCTATCCCTTTAGACTGGCTCTCTAACAGTCTAGCATCTAACTCTCTAACTCTCCAAAAAGGGAGGAACTGAAAGAAGGGAGGAAGAAGAACCAGAGAAGAGAACCCTCTACCCATTACAGTGATTCATCTATATAGGTAGCCATGACGGTCACACCTTTACAAAACTGTGGGCCTTTCCCAACAGTGATTCCCAAAAACCCTAACCACGCACATGGCTAGGTGTACTGTAGGCGCCGCTTGCAGTCACGTCGCCGCTTCCTGCAGGCTCCATGAATTCCGGCGCAGATTGTGGGTATGGGCGATCGTCCTTCGCCTTCAATGCTCTGGTCCGTTGCTCCTCCTTGATCCGAGCAACCATAACTTCTGTACTAAGCCTTTAAATGAGGGTAGCTAAGCCCTCTACTCCATCACCTTATTTATTATGGTAGCTGAGCCACCTTCATTCTTCGATGACGTGCGCGCGAGCTCCGCAATTTCCGGTCCGTGATCTGCGCTGAGACCATCCATCTGGCACCGTACTGCGCACCGTCTCCTTCTTACCCAAAACTTAGTGCTTGTCCCAACATTAGCACTTTCCTTTCATACTCGTGCTTTTTCCCAAAATTCGCAGCTTTTACTATAGCTGCGACCTTGGCCCCAACAGGCCCCCAACACTCACTTGTGGCTCGCCCTCGAGCCACTCGCACTAGCGCGTGGTCTTTGAATTTGCGCATCTGCGTTTGCTTGAGTCTCCGCGAATGTTTTCTGCCATTTCACAATAGCGGAGTCCAATTCCTCAATACACTGATCAGCTGTTTGTACTGTTTCTGCGGTCGTTTCTTCTTTAGTGAGTGTATCAATGATCTCTTGAGACTCGGCAATTTCTTTGATTTTTGTCTCAATCTGGCCAACAATTTCAGCATACTCATCCATGAATGGCTGAATGCTGTTGGTGAGCTTCTCATCTTCAGTTCTGAGCTTGTGCAGTTGCTGCTGCATTTTGCGCACTTCGCCCATTTTCTTCATCTTTGGCAAGCCTGTTAAGGACTTGGCTTCTTCATTCAGAACAGTGAGGGACTGTTCTGCAGCTTGCACCTGTTGTGATAGTCCTACTTTAAAAGGGAGGTTCACAAGCTCTGTCCAAGCTTCCATAGCCTGGTTCATCAGGTTCTTGGCTTCCTGTACTCGACCTTTCATTCGCGTGGAAGCTCTGCTCAATGCTTCAAACTGTACCTGCGCATCATCTGTAAGATGCGCAGCAACGCGAGCTTCTAGCTCAGCGATCTGGGTTTTATGGCCTTCTGCCATAGCAGCTATTTCTTGCTCCAGGGTTTTCGCCCTTTCGCCAATAATTTGCACTTTTGCAACCAGAGGGAGGTCTGGTTGAATCTCGCAAGCCGGCAGTTCCTGATCAATCTCTTCTATTGCATTTCTGATGCCGGTGTCTTGCGCCTCATAGAGTGCAAGCTTCGCAGAGATATTTTTATGACTTTCCTTCAGCTCTACCTCCTGCGATTGCAGTCGTTGGTTTGCCTGGAAAGTAGAGAGCTCTCTAGCTCTCAATTCAAGAGAAACTTTCTCCTGTACTAGCTGTAGAGTTTCTATAGGAATCATAGACAAATTAATTTCTACAGGTCCAACTGTGCTTACCTGCAGTTCAGCTAGGGGATCTGGAAGTCTCATGCTGGTAGGCGGAATATACACGACAGTGTGCCTTTCTGTGAGTTCTTCAACTCGCTCGGCAGTTGGGATTTCTTGTGGCGCCTGCGAAGTAGATGCTGGCGCATGGGTCTGCGCAATCCTTCCTGCGAGACCTTTGAGTTCTACAAATTGTAAATCTAGAGCACCTCGGATGTGAGCATGCATGTTCCGCATCTCACGAAATTGCTCTTTCAAATATTTGTCGACCTCCGAGGGAATGGCCTCAGTAGGATGCGACACTTTCTGCTTCTTTGTGGCTGGTTCTGTTGAGCCTTCGTCGCTTCTTTGCTCAGGGGCTTCCTTGCCCTTATCTTTTTCCTTCGCAGCGGCGTGTGGCATCGCAGGTGCGATGTCAGCTGCTGCTCTCCATTCGTCTGACCAAGACTTAATGGTTTCTTCAACATCTTCTGTGGTCATCCTGTAAAGACCTAGCGCCCAATCACCTGGAATGTCGCAAGGCCGAAGGTAGAGTTGATGGATGTCGGCAGTAAAAGCCAACTTCCCTTCATACAATGTGGCTGTCTCCGCGCTCAGCCTTGGCATATCTTGTATGGTATCGCGGAGGAGATAGTAATACTCACAAAAAACAGCGCGATTCATCTTGCGCTTCGCGGGATTAGGGGAATCCCAGAGGTTGATGTAGCGCATGCCGGCAACCTCTCCTGCGCGGCGTGGACGGAACTGAGTATTCGGGGGCTCCTTCCACCCGACGAGAGCACATAGAATTAAGAGCCATGAAAAATGGAATGATTGGCCTGCATTGTCCTGCACATTCAGGCAATCAGCCAAAAAAGAATTCAGCAGGAAGAGAGACCAGTTGTACTGTTCTCCCTCCGCAGCTGCGATAGCGAGCTCTACGACAGCTCCAGTAACTTCTTTTGGTCGGCACTTGGTGAGAAGTCTACCTGCAAGCAGACTTCCTGTGAAGCGAAGTGCCTCATCTTCAACTGTGGTGAGGTCATAAGCCCGACCTCCTCTTGTCAAGTTATATTTCTGGACCAGCTTTGCGGCTAATTTTCGGTCCTTCTCTTTTCCCGCAAAATGGATATTGGGATCCTTACCAACCTTAGATAGGCCGGTGATACGGTGTATCAAATCAACATTTAGATCAATTGGCCTCCCGAGCCAAAGGTAACCTCCATGAACGCAGGATAGCAGTGTTTTAACGACTGCGTTCACTTCGTTGCTACGCCCAAAGTGCGGTAGCTTCAACAGATTCAAGAGTCCAGGGCGCTCAAGATTTGCTGCAAATCCCTTCGGGATAAACTCATCAACATTTCTGGTGGGATTATGGACGATATCCAAATATCGGTCCAACTGAAACTGAGGATATGTCTTGTAGTCTCCAAGGTTAAAATCAGAGAATTTAACCAGTGGAATGTTTCCCAATAGTTGGCCTTCTACCCGCACACTAGCCGGTAGTGGCGGTAGCGGAATTGGATACTTTGCATTCTTCGGAATCTGGACATCCGGCGCATCGTCTGGACGCGGCGGAAGGTAGTTCACCATAGACGCGAGCGGTTCTGGAACAGGTTCCTCCGGCTGCTGCTGAGATGCTCTTGTGCCTGGAGATGTTCTGGGATCAGTAGCACCAGGGTGTACGTAGGTCGAAGCCGTCACCGGAGTGGCCATGCCGAAATCTAAGCCTCGGCGTAGAAATTGGCGAATAACTTCTTCAGTTGATAAATTCTCCGTTGTGAACCAATGTAAATAACAAGACTCTGGACAGCAAATGGCGGAACTGCGTAGGATATAGACTCTGAAAACAAGGGAAAATAGTCTGCACACTCGGCTCTGAAAACAATAATGCAGATCTTCAAACAGAACTTATGCAACTCGAGACAGTAACCCGAAATTGATACAAGTGTGGGGTATTTATAGCCAGCGGGGTTAGTAAATGCGACCAAGTGGGGTAGCGTAGCTGTAGGCGGCTACAGATGAGTTGACAATACGCTATCCTCCTTGCCGTAGCGGTGCATTTAGTGTGATTGACGGGTTCTGACAGCCTTCCGGGAGAAGCTAATGCTTTCGGCGCCTGAATTAAATGCAAATCTTTTCGGAGATTAAGCCGAATCCGTCGGAACGGCTGGACTTAAATAGCGGCCTTATCCTTCATTTATTCAAACGCGGCTACATAACTGCTTGAATTCAAAATTTCCGGCGGGTCATTTCAACTTAGGAAACTGTGCCTCTATGGGTCCACAACAAAACTCTTTTCAGCGGCAAATTATCAGAGGGAACTCCGCAAGAGCGATAGTTCAACGGTTCAAAAACAAAACTTCGCCAGAGCGCACCGATAAGCTCTCTTCAAGCAATTTTTATTCAGGATGCGCGGATATTTCAAGGAACTGCGCAGGAAGCTGGAAACTGAGGGTGTGTCGCAGCTTCCGTGTAGACTAAATGCGATGTCTCTTTCAACTACACTGGGCATCTGCATTCCTGAGTAATATATTATGTCAACAGGGCGGAGTGGCCGTCGCAATAAAGCTTAAGCCGACTCCCGTTTATCATTGTAGGTAGTAGTTCTCCATTCAGCTTCGCAAGCTGAACTGCGCCTCCGTCTGTTATTTTTATTACCTGAAAAGGACCTAACCAATGCACACGAAACTTGCCTGGAAACTTGATGAATTTACTATCGTAAAGGAGTACCAAGTCTCCTTCTTCAAAGTGCTTATGCTTAATGTGCCTGTCATGCCAAGCTTTCTGTCTTGCCTTCTGTACCTGTTGATGAAATCCGGCCATAAGTCTGTCTTCTTCTAAAGAAAGCAGTTGCGAAAGTCTTTCATTCATAGTGTCAGGATCTGCCATTTCTGTAATTTGCGCAATTCGGAGACTGGGAACAATGTATTCCATGGGCATAACTGCTTCTTGTCCATACACCAAGCTGAAAGGTGTGTGACCTGTTAATTTCTTGCAAGTGGTTCTGTAAGCCCATAATACAGCTGTGACTCTAAGGTCCCAATCATCTCTTTGTTGATTACAGATCTTCGTCAGGGCATTCTCAAGGATCTTATTGAATGCTTCCACCGTACCATTAGCTTGAGGATGGTAGGGTGTACTCTTATGGTGATTAATTTGAAATTCTTCAGTAAGGGCCTCTATAGTCTCATTGAGGAAATGTGTACCTTGATCACTCATGAGGATCACTGGGCATCCAAACCTAGTGATAATGTTCTCGAAAATGAACTGCGCGGCAGTAGCAGCGTCGCAGTTCTTAACTGGCTTCGCCTCAGCCCATCGGGTGAGGTACTCAGTAGCTGTAATGATATATCTTGCGCCAGTTCTTTTTCCTGGTGGGTTAATAGGTCCTACAAAGTCAATGGCCCATTTATCAAAAGCACGCAGTGTGATCTGGGGTCTTAGCGGCATTTCATCTCTCCTTGAGGGTTTCCCTGTGCGCTGGCACACATCGCAACATTTACAGAATTCCTTAGTATCCTTGTGCAATGTCGGCCACCAAAGTCCTGCGGCTAATATTTTCTGCGCAGTCGGCTTTCCTGCGAAATGGCCTCCTGCGGTACCTGAATGCGCTTCTGCGATGATAAAGTTCTTTTCATGTGGTAAGATACATCTGCGCAAAATTTCGTCCGGGCCCAACTTATAAAGCTGGCCTGCTATCAAAGTGAAGTCTGCGGCTCGAACAACAAGTTGCTTCTTCTGCTGGATTGTAAACTCAGCCGGCGCTTGTCCGGTAGTGAGAAAGTTAAGAATATCAGAATAATATTCGTCTGCTGCTTGGATATAAAACAACTGTGCGTCAGGCAGATTGTCCTCCAGACTCGTAGGTTCCTCTCCTGACTCTATTCTGGATAGATGGTCAGGCCCTGCATTCAATCTGCCTGGCTTTACAATAACCTCAAAATCATACTCTTGAAAGAGCAGTAGCCATCTGCAAATTCTTCCTCCTAAAACTGGTTTATTGACCAAATATTTCAAAGCAGAATGATCAGTATACATTTTAAAGTGAGCTCCTAGCAGGTAGTGTCTGAATTTCTGTAGGGCATACACCATAGCTAGTCCTTCCCTTTCTGTAGTGGTGTAGTTCTTCTCAGCTGTAGATAACTTTCTGCTGGAGTAAGCAATTGGGTGGTCAATACTTCCTTCTCCCGACTGTGTAAGCACGATTCCTAATGCTATGGAAGAAGCATCAACATGAACATGAAAGGGTTTTCTCCAATCCGGGAAAACTAAAATAGGCGCTGTGATCATCTTTTCTTTAAGTGTGTCCAAGCTCTGTTGGCATTCCTCTGTCCATTGGAACTTCGAATCCTTCTTCAGCAATCTTTCCATAGGCGCTGTGATCCTTGCATATCCTTTGATGAATTTTCTGTAGTATCCTGTATGTCCCAATGTAGTGCGCAATTGCTTAACTGAGTTGGGCGCAGGTAAATTAGCAATGATGGCAACCTTCGCAGGATCCATCAAGAGTCCTTGTCTGCATACAATATGTCCCAACAAAATACCAAAGGGCGCACAGAATATACATTTTTTCAAGTTAAGGGAAATCTGATGCTGTCTACATTTTTCTAGCATCATACGCAGATTCGCAATATGGTTCTTTAGTAAACCAAATACAGTCCAGTCATCAAAATAGACTTCTAAAAACTTGTGGATAAATTCTTTAAAAACAGCAACAACAACTCTAGAGAAGATAGCAGGTGCGTTTTTAAGACCAAAGGGCATTACCGTGTACTGGAATGAGCCCCATTCAGTTGCAAAAGTAGTCTTGTGGCGGTCATCCGGATGGATTCTAATCTGATGATATCCCGAAAATCCATCAGTGAAAGAGTAAGCCTCTTGTCCTCCAACATTATCAAGTACTTCATCTGTGAAGGGAGTGGGAAATGGGTCGTGCGCTGATGCATCATTGAGTTTGCGCAAGTTGACACAAATTCTTATTTCACCTTTCGTTTTCTTTTCTTGGACCACCATAGGACTAATCCAGTCGCTTTCCTCTACTGGCTCAATAATACCTGCTGCAAGCATCTTATCAATTTCTTCTTTGACTTTTTCTTTGTAGCGCGGGTTCAACCTGTATGGGCGCTGCTTTACTGGCTTGGCGTCTGGCTTCAGAGGTATGCGCATCACTCCTAAGTCTCCTAGGATGCCTTTCATTTCTGTGAACTTAGTAGGAAAGATATCCTGATAGTCACGTAATAAATCTGAAACATGCGCAACGGTTTCATCATCCCAATAATCTCCTATAGAAGCAAACTTTGGGTCAGCTTCTGTGCCAATGTTAACTTTCTTGAGCTTGACGTGTTCTACGATGGCAGGAATATCAAGCTCAGGACCTTCAATATTGCGTGTCCCTTCTGATTCTGGGATATTGAGGTTGCGAGGATCGTCGTCCTCATCTTTGGCGGTAAAGTTATAACATTCCAGGGCATGCTCCATCTGAACAGCCCAATCTGGTTGGGAATATTCTGTTACTAGACCTGGTTCAAATACCTTCTTTTTAATACACTTCAGAGCCTGATCAATGCTTGGATGCTCTGACTCAAAGCTGAATGTGAGTTGAAAACTTTCTATCATAAGAGCCCAAGTAAGAGTGCCTTTGCGCAATTCTATTTCAGTATACCAATTCCTTGGAATTGTATCTAATGTGTGGATGAATTGGTGAACCCATTCATCTTCCGGAACATCTGACCATTGCTGGATACATGCTTCAATGTGTGACCTGGGGTCACTCTGTCCTTCATATTTGCGTAGCGCTTCGGCTGTGGTGTCCTGAAATCTGCGCAGTATCAATCTGCGACAGTCTTTCCATGTATGAATATTCTCCTTGTGCGCAATCCACCATCTTGCGGGTGTAGCGCGCAATGCTATATCCAGTGCCTGGATGCGCTGTGGTTCTGGAAGCTTTTGTTCATATTCCTGTATGAATTTAGTTACTTCAGTTAAGCCATCAAAAGTTGGGGTATCAACTAATTCTGTACCAATCCATCGAATGGATTTAGTCATCATGGCGCAACGTCTTGCAGAAACCTCATGTAGACGATTCTGCCAGTTTTCCAATCCTGCATCTGAATCTGATGTGCACGAGCTATCACATCGCCAGCTGATATGGCCATCTGCTGTGGGGTTGACATAGTCACTGTGGTTAGTGGTCATCTGATAGAAGCTTTCCATGTGGCGCGCTTCCTCTTCTGCGCGAATAGGTTCTATATATCTTGGTCCTTGAATAGGATCAAGAGGTGCGATGACCCTGATCTGGTCATCCTCAAAGGTCATCTGTCTTTTCTTCAGGTTAATGACAGCCAAATTATCACATGCCCAGTCTATTCCTAACAGCGCTGGGTATGGTCTACTATCATCCATAATTTTGATTACTTCAAAATCTGCAGAGCTTCTTACTCCTTCAATATCAATAGGTACATTGGGTAATCTGCCCAATGGAGAAACTCGTTGCTGATTTGCGAGTCTTAGCTGGATAGGGGATCTTGTAAGCTGAGGGCTTCCCATCTGTTCCCATGTCTGCATAGTGAGAACATTGGCTTCTGAGCCCAAATCTAACATGACTTCGTCCATTTCAAATGCTCCAATCTGCGCTGTGAGCCTCATCTCTTTTCCAGTTCTAATGTGACTCCTAATCTGGTGAACAGCACGCTGTGGTGTGTTCATCGAAGCAGAGTGTTGGCACCTATCCAACAGGTGTTGAAGTTCTAGAGTTGCTCTTTCATTGCGCAACAATTTTAAACATTGTCGCAGGAATGCATGAACACTTCCTAGTGCATGCTCATCGTCATTATCATCATCAGGCCTTCCAGCTGTAGTGGCCTGTTCTTGTACCAGGTTGTCTTGTCTTAGCACTTGCGATCTACTATTGTTCTGCGGAATCGCGGTAGAACTTGAAGCTCTCGGATCTGAGAAATACTCTTGAGCTTGCTTAAATGCTTCTTTTTGCTTCTGCAGGTTAAGTGGGGCTGGTTTAATGTTAGCGCGGCGCACCCATTGCGTCGCTTGCTTTCCCGTTCCCATCTCTTGCGCACCAGTTGTAGCTCCACTGCGTGTCACTATATTAACTGTAGGGTCTGGTTCTCTTTTTTCGGCTCCAATCAACTGGATATTCTGATTGACCTGTGGTGTCTTTGCTTGCATCTTAGCCTGTAACTGAGGGCATTCTTCGATGATATGGTCAGAAGATTTACAATATCTGCAGAGGGTTGTAGGATTTTGGCAATCCCTAGCAAAATGACCTTGTTCTCCGTAATTATAGCAAGTGATCTGTCCTCTTCCACGACCCAAATTTGTTGTGCGTCCGCGTCCTCTGTAATTTGCTGCTCGGGCGTCCCGAGATTGGTCATAAGGTGGACCTGCTGTGGGTCCTTGTGTCTCTGCTTGTACCCTATAAACATCATGCTTTCTTTCTATCATAAGATCATATGCTCTACAATTGTTCTCATCATGACCTACTGATTTACAGAAATTACAATATAGATTCTTTGGAGTTTGTACATATTTCTGAAGTAAGTGGCATTCTTGTGGTCTATGACCTCTAGTTCTGCAGATTTCACACCAAGGCCCTTGTGCCTGTGGTAAAGGATTAGGTGCTCCAGTTGCAATATAGTCTATGAAAACAGGACAATGGTCCTTTGAATGACCTTGGGCTTTACATTTTGTACACCAAATTTCTTCCTTAATCTCCTTGCCTTTCTTAATATCATGCACTTGCAAAGTTAAGTTTGCTAATTGGTTCTGTAAATGCGCAACATCGTTGCTTGTTCCTGCAATTGGCGAAGCTTCTAGTTTCATAGCCATTTCTAGAGCTTGTTCCTGAGTATTGAGATTCTGTTGCATAAGAGGAAGTCTAATGTGTGGGAGCAGCGCAGCAATGAACCATTCTTTATGTTGCTGTGGTGCAAACTCGAAGCTTACTTGATCTATCAAAGCTTTGAACTTCTGGTCAAAATCCCATACTGATTCTGTAGGTAACTGTTTGATGTCTTTGAGCTCTGTTATACACTGTGATTCTGACTTAGGTTTCTTGAATTCTCTAATCATGGCATTTCTTACCTCAGCAAGCGTCCTATTCTGTGCTGCTGAGTATTTCATGAACCAAGTCAAGGCTCTTTCTCTTAGTGTGGTTGCTAGCTGAACCAGTTTAACAGCATCATCATTAATTTGCTTAATTGTCCAAATGGCTTCACATAAGAACCAGTGCTGCTCAGGGTCCTCTATCCCCGTTCCTCTAAAAGTTGGTAGTTTCATGTCATCACCCATCCTTCTTGCACGGGTTTGAGGTGGAGGTACTGTAGCAGTGCCTCCGGGATGGTTAAACAAAGGTGGTACAGAGGTACTAGAAGTAGCGTGTGGGCTACTCGAAGGTGTTACTGTAGGATTATACTGAGCTCCGTCTGGTTTTTGCGGTGTAAAGGGGTAATACGGGATATGAGCACTCCCCTGTCTTTCTATATGGCTTGCTCTAGGGACTTGGCGATTGTCTGGGCTAGACTCAAAAGGATATTGGTCAAGGCCTACTTTATATCGTTTCCCACTACGAGTGCAACCAATAACTTCAGGATCACTATCAGAATCTACGGACATTACTTGACTATGCTATTCATCAGAAGCAATACATAGCTTTCCTTTTTCATACAGAAGCATTTTAATCCATAAGTTCAGAGAATTTAAGAACTTACCTCTGTGTACTTGGAAGAAACTCCTCTCAGCTTCACTGAAACTTTTTCTTGTATCGACTGCAAATTCGGTAATAAAACCTTCCAGTAGACTATTCAACCAAAAGTCTACTGCGCGGGACACAGGATTGTCTATCCGCTTCACAATACTAGCTAGCTCAGGCGTCCACGTGACGGGTCGATCCACATGCAGCGTAGGTCTAGAATCTGCTAACTTGGCTATCCAAGCGTGTAACTCCAATGCAAACGTAACAAAGAAGATTTCGTAAAGGTCAGCATAAATATACTTCTGTAACCAATCTTCTGTTTGAAGCGTAGGGCTTCTATTTTCTTGTTCAGCAAACTCTTTAGCTTTTAAATCAAACCAGTCTCCAATTTCCTTAGTTGTAGGGTTCCAGTAACACATTTGGAACCATTTGTTGGTCACTAGGCAACGGAACCATTTGTTGGCTGAGCAACAAGTTTCAGAGCAACGGAAGTGACGTGATCAAAAAGTCATGAGGCAACGGAACCATTTGTTGCACTGTTCTATCTCGCGCGTCGCCAAAATAACAAGTCTCATTCGCGCGGCAACGGAACCATTTGTTGGCTGAGCAACAAGTTTCAGAGCAACGGAAGTGACGTGATCAAAAAGTCATGAGGCAACGGAACCATTTGTTGCACTGTTCTATCTCGCGCGTCGCCAAAATAACAAGTCTCATTCGCGCGGCAACGGAACCATTTGTTGGCTGCTCCTTGGGCAGACCCGGGTTTTAATGAAGCGCAGCAACAAAACCCCTTGGCGCACTGGCCCTCTCGGCAACGAGCTGCGCGGCAGCTCGAGGTCTCACCCGAAGTGGCTATGGGGGGGTTAAGGAATCAGGTTTCCTTAACCGGGGTGACGCGGAGATAGCTTGTCCTTGAATGGTTCCTGCGAAATCGGCGGTCGGACCTTCCCGCAGACCGCTCGGCGCAGCTGCGCGGGTCCCTTCCTCGGCAGGTCTACTGCGCAGTTTCTCCTTTCCAACGCAGCAGGCAACTATTCCTTGGGTCGCCGCGCGAAACACTTTCTCGCCCTTCGCATCTAGCGCAGTAACGCAGTCTGCTCTCGCCACAGCGACTGTGCGTTACTACTTCTTTAGTACTTAAGACACTTATAGTTATCAAGGGACCTTTCCAACTCGCTCAAACAGTCACAAAGATAAGACAGAAGTCTTGCATACACAAATAATGAACTCGGAATAGTTATCATTCACACAAACATTATAACAAGAAGATGTAGTGAAGCTCATCTCCTCGAGGAAAACCACGTCCTCAGGAGTCTTATATTAACCGGAAAATGATAGAGTTATACAATATGCTGCGCACACAGCTGCAGCCTTAGAACTTACAGAAGACTCCACGCACACAGCTGGGAGTCCCTTTCTCAAGCTTGTCTCCTCTCTATGGAGATTACAAAGGCACAGACGTCGACTCAGACTGTCTGGCAACTCAGGGATTAGCTCCTCGGCTATCCGATTTCCTCTCTCTAGTTCTACGCACCAGGTAGAAATTACAGTGAAGGATAATCAACACATGATCTATCCCTTTAGACTGGCTCTCTAACAGTCTAGCATCTAACTCTCTAACTCTCCAAAAAGGGAGGAACTGAAAGAAGGGAGGAAGAAGAACCAGAGAAGAGAACCCTCTACCCATTACAGTGATTCATCTATATAGGTAGCCATGACGGTCACACCTTTACAAAACTGTGGGCCTTTCCCAACAGTGATTCCCAAAAACCCTAACCACGCACATGGCTAGGTGTACTGTAGGCGCCGCTTGCAGTCACGTCGCCGCTTCCTGCAGGCTCCATGAATTCCGGCGCAGATTGTGGGTATGGGCGATCGTCCTTCGCCTTCAATGCTCTGGTCCGTTGCTCCTCCTTGATCCGAGCAACCATAACTTCTGTACTAAGCCTTTAAATGAGGGTAGCTAAGCCCTCTACTCCATCACCTTATTTATTATGGTAGCTGAGCCACCTTCATTCTTCGATGACGTGCGCGCGAGCTCCGCAATTTCCGGTCCGTGATCTGCGCTGAGACCATCCATCTGGCACCGTACTGCGCACCGTCTCCTTCTTACCCAAAACTTAGTGCTTGTCCCAACATTAGCACTTTCCTTTCATACTCGTGCTTTTTCCCAAAATTCGCAGCTTTTACTATAGCTGCGACCTTGGCCCCAACAATAAGTCTTTTGACTCCATTGCTCAATGAATATTCACCTTGTTTCAACCAAACAACCAATCTATTTTTTGATTCTAATTCATATATCTGGCCTTGATAAACAATTGATGAGATATACCTCTCTGGAAAGATAGAGGACAACTAGCTTTCCTAAAGTTCAGTTTTGTGTGTTACCTTGAAAGGACCTCTCCACAACGTTGGGGTCGATTTGAGTGCTAACAAAAGGTATCCATAGGATGGACCTCCCGTATAGAGGTGGACATTCCGCATAAAGGTCATGGTTTACTTGCTAAAATCATTTAATGTTGTGTGATGTATTATTAATCATGATCACCAATTGCTATTAAGTCTCCTTCAAAGATTGATCACCTTTAAAGTGAATTACTTTAGCATATGATCATTTGGTCCAGAATAATAGAATAGGATCACAACATCCAATAATTATTCTTAGTATAATGTAATGTGATAGATAATTAAAGGTTATCACATATTGACCATGCAGTAAAAGATAAATCATAGAGATAAAGAGGACGAAATTGCCAAGACGATTTGAAATTTCCCATGCAAACACTTCAACTAATTAAAGAGAACTCAAATTGTTAAAGCTTCAGTTAATTAACAATGTGTGCCTCAATCAATGCTTTAGTTAAAGCATCAGTTAAAGATATGCAATCAGATAACTAAAGGATAATTTAGTGATCACTTCAGTAAAATCCATCAACATGATTTTTAGTTAAGAAAATTTAACTAAAGTGTTAAAAATCAATTAATTAACTAAAGTGTTTTACATGACGACACTTTAGTTAAACTAAAAGTTAAAAGACAACGCTTAAGTTACAACTCTAAATTTTCTCATGTTGCATGATGACACTTATTTTAGCTTGTTAACTAAGTGCTCCTACATAAATTATGAGGTAAGTTCACTCCAAATTCAGCTAAGCATGATTTCAAGTTAAGGAAGAAAGGCATGGCACATTGTTGGTGCATGATTGAAGAAATTAGAAGTGCACTGCAACTATCCAAGAAGATAACTCGCTATGGTTTGCATGGAAGGCTTATCCTTCATGCATTGATTTTCTATTCCTTGCATGGCAATGATTTTTTCTATATATTGATGTGCTGGGAACATTGCAAAACACATCCGATTGATCTCTCTTCTCTATTGATTTTGTATCTTCACCAAGAGTATTTTGGTGATCTCTTATCTTCCGAAAGCAATCTACTATCTTCTAAGAGATACATTCTATGTTATCCATTATATTATACTGAGAAGAGTTGTTGGGGTTTTTTTTCTCGTTGTTTTGAGTATTTTCCCCAAGGTATATGTTATGTTATGGTTGTATGAATTTCATGTGATTGAATTGTCTCATTGTTTCAAGTTTCCGCATCTAAAAGAATTAAAGATCAAAGCTCAACCAAATATTAACAGAAACCAAGGTCACGGGCACTTGTAAACCCAAAGAAAGGCTGAATCAAGGTAAATGCACAGCAAGATAAGGTTATCTAAGGTTGGGCCATCTTGCCAACAAGCCAAATAAATAAATAAAATCAAGCTTCTTAAAGATAAGTATGATACAATTCATCTTCCATATGCACATGCTATGCAAGATAAGTGCAATCATGATTGTAAACGGATATGAACCAGATTTTAACATGTAATCTAACATCAATCAATTAGATCTTATACAACCATATAATCATTAGTAAAATCAGACTTGCAAGCTAACTCTAGCAATATAAATAAAATATCCATGGGCTTCCATATTAAACCATATTGACAAAGCTAGAAACTAGATCTATTGACTGCAGGGTATTTTTTAAGGATTCTAATAGTATACTTAAGTCTAGTATGCTAGACTATTATTTTCGAATGGAAAAAACATATATATAGATATATAGATATAGATATAGATATAGATATAGATCTATATCTATATCTATATCTCTCTCTATATATATAGGTAGGCGAATATTAAAAATGAGACATACAATTTACTACTGAAACTTGTAAAGTTTGGAGAATATTATGATTAAAAAACATATTTTATGTAAATATAGGCGATATTAGAGACTAAAAATGACTAAATAGCGAATTTATTTTTTGAAAAAAATCCCCAAAAATAGCCAATTGGCGAAATTTCTCCCCTAAAAAATTCCCTTGCTGACTGCCACCTACAACCATATTAACTTAAGTAAAAACCACATATGAGGGATGCCATATACAACCATAAATATGATAATAACATAAGATCTCAAGTATGTCAACTACAACCATACAAACCATAAGCAAAACTTGGATCCAATGAGCACATGTACATCATAATATTGTAAATAAGCACATAATAATATTATCATCATGAACTACCAACCATAGCCATATCAACATGAACAAATTCAACTATGAAAAATATCATCTAAACCCATATAAAATCATATCTCAAGGTTGTCACCTACAACCATATAGATCATAAGCGAATCAGATCCATGAGCACATATAATTCCAAGGATGCAGTAAATACACATATAATAAAATACTTATCTGATTGAGGGGAAACTAGCTTCGATCAGACATATTTCCACCCATCCACAGAAACAGTAAAGTAAATCCATACTTGAACAGGTCACCCCTGAGTTGAGTCCATAGATCGACAGGATATGTACTCTCAAGCCAATATGTATGGTGCGCTCATATCAATACCATAAACACTGCCACACAAAAATAACTGTATCTCAGCCATATGGAAAGATTTTTCAATGAAACAAAAGGTATTCCTTAATGGAAAAGTCGCTTCGGATGCAATGGAATAGGTATCGGAACCCAAAAATTATCATAAACATCTGAACTAGAATATGTGGCTGCACCTTTCTCAAGAACCCTGCCACATAAAAATGATTGCATCTTAGTCATACTAAAACCATTTTCAGTGAAATAAAAGGTGTTCCTTAATGGAAACGTCAATCTGGAACCCTAAACCCAAAATTTCTCACATATGGTCAAACTAGAACATATGGTTACACCCTTCCACAATGTCAGAAACCACAACTACACCTTTCTCCATCTAAACTTTCCCTTCCATCTATGCTACCTGGTGCAATGGAATTCCCTTCACCACACAGGTCCCTTAGGACATCACCATCCACCATCGGGATTCATGTGCATATATTCAGACAGGGACAAGAAATGGGACAAGAAATCATGTTGTGTTATGCACATTCAATCTCCAATCCCCATTACAAGGTCTTCAGACATCATTAAAAGGCCTTGAATCTTCATTGCCTGGTGAGTTGTGACTATCCGTGCTCACCATGACCCTTTGGATATCACCACCCTCACCCAAGACTTCAATCTTTAACCATACAATGCTTCTTCTCCACAAGAGCATGCACCTTCAGTCCAATAGCCAAGAGAGATCCCATGAGAGAGCCCATTCAAATTCATAAAGAGAAATTCAAATCCACTCCAAGAGACGTCTAACTCCAACTCGTTGCGGAGGTTACCCAAACCACAAGAGGTTAAATCCAAACCAAAGAGGCCAATTAGAATTAGTGAGACGAGATTACAAAACATGAGGGGAGTTAAACAACTTTTGAGGTGTTGAGGCTAAAAATAGCCAGTGAGGATGCACTTGTGCAAGTGGGGGTTACAAAGCCAAGTGTAACCTCCACAAAGGAGTTACAAAACCACCAAATGTGCACATTTAACAAGTGGAATCCATCCAAGCACTAAGGAAGACCCACTAAATCATGAATTAGGCTCAATAATACCAACATAGGATAAAATAACCAAAAATAGGAAACAAAGAGTGTTGTTAGGGAGAGCCACAACTCCTAGTCTCCAACCCCCTCACATGTGGAATCCATGGCTCGCTAGCCACATTAGTTCTCCAGGTTGAGGTATTTATTTAATTAAAAATAATAATAATAATAATGTCCATAGTCTAGGAACCTAATGCCACATCACAACACAAATAATAACCACAACGTATGTCCAGGGGCTTAACACACAGGGTATTACACGTATTTGGGGGGAGAGGATGGTCCCCACTTTTGTGTAAGGAATCCATGTAGTTTCCTCATTCTTTGGGAATTCATAGCTTAGAGGAAGATACAAATGGAGCAATTTGATGCTTATATATGCATCTTAGTTATAATTATAAAATGTTTTCAATTATTTGTTTAGATGTTGAGTCTTTCTCTTATTAAACTTCATTTGCTCATATAATATTAATAAATTGGCCACTTTCATTGTCTAATGAGACTATAGGACTAAATAATTATTTTTCAAGACATGTCACAAGGCTCAGTTTTGCATCCACAAGGTTCATATGTAGCAATGCTCACTCTTAGTCCAATTTTGACTAGTACAGTTCCGAAGGGAGAAGACCCAATTTTGACAGTGCATCTCATCAAAGGCACGGTCTAGGATCAGTTACACTACAGCTGCTTGGAACATGCATAGTGACACTCGATGATCCACAAAGTAGCTCATTTGGAGGCCTAGTCCCTGAGCACCACATGATTTCTAATCAAACTACCACTACACATATAACTGTTCCTGAACTACCTCTACACATGATCAATCTGTTTAGTGAATGGTGCACACTTCAATAGACTAGGAGTTCTATTATTTTCAATATTTAGAAAGTTATTATTTAATCTAGATAAACCAGCTAGACAGGGAGTACCGCCCATTTTTTTATATGATATTACATTTTATTGTAACAACGAATATCTGAAATCAAGTTTTATGACATTGATACTTTCTACATTGTAATAAAAAGCATTCCAATTATCATATCTATCTTAGTTTTTTTGCGTTCCTGTCTTTCCTTGGATAAGGGCCCATCCAAGGTTAAGTGCAAGGACTTGTGTTGTTAGTTTAGATTTACTTCTTACATTCATTTTAGTTTCATAGAGTAGTTGCTTAAGGATTCCTGCATTTTGTAGAAATTTATGTGTTTCCTAAATTAAGCATTATTTACAATTTGTTATGCATAGGAATTGTCAATTTGTTTTGTTGAATTGGAATGTGAGTCGGATGTTATTTATTTTGTCACATAAGATATTGATTATCCATGCTTAGTATAAGAACTAAATACCTCTTCCTGTTGTGATTACTTGCATGAATGACTTAGGCTGGAATTATCTGTATTTGGTAACTTGTGGAAGAGTTATTGATATGTTTTTACTGAAGGTCGTTTGCATGAATGAGAAATTTCTCAGTATTTCTATCTGATTTTGTTGATAAGGGAATGGATGCCAAGTAGGGAAGTAGTATTTTTTGCTCTAGCAACCCCTCGTTAAAATATGATTTAATTGGGTTTTTATGATAGCTAGAAGCTTTGTCATTTTGATTAATGAGATTAGGATTTACATACTACCAGGCATAGTTAGCTCCTATATAGTTGCATATATTGTGCAGGACCCTCATAAGTTTGTACGAATACCTGGGTTGATGATTAAAGTAAAAGGTTTAGATACAACACTCGTGTTGATGTCTTGGTTAAACTTGATACAGTATTATTGTTGATATTAGGATCCCGTCAATTGGTTAGAAGCTCATTGAGCTTTATTGATTGTTATGAAAAGAGAGTACTATGCCTCGATGACGAAGGAAGGACAATTCAAATCCGAGGTTTTAAAAGGAATTCGTCTCTCTGTTTCATCCCAATGATGAAATAAAAATGATTTCTAAGGAAAGGATGTCAGTTATTTGTAGTAGATGCAGTAAGTGATGAGAAGGGAATCATTCTTGATTTGTACCCATTTATGTCATAATTCAAGGTTTTTCCAAAAGAGTTGTCAAGGTTACCTCCAAAAAGGGAGATCAAATTACAATTGAATTGAAACCAAATGTTGGCCCAATATCTAAGACCCCTTATAGGATGACAACCCCAAAGTTTTGTGAATTGTGGATGCAATTAAAGGAATTGCTAGACTTGGGACTCATTACACCCAGTATTTCACCATGGGGTGAAACAGTGATCTTCGTCAAGAATAAGGATGGTTCACTACGGTTGTGCATAGATTATCAGTATTTGAACAAATCCACAGTGAAGAATAGATACCCAATACCTAGAATCGATGACCTATTTAACCAGATGAAATGGGCTTAAATTTTCTCAAATATCAATTTTTGATCCAGGAAGGGAAATTTTAAGGATCCGTAATTTTCTCAAAGTTTAGAAACCTTGGCGAATCTTACTAATTCTTAGATTTGCAACCATAAAATATTTGTCGAATTTTTTTAAAAAAATCAAATTTATAAGGACTTTATATAGTTTTTGGACAATATTGGCAATTTTTAGATTAAAAATAATTATCACATGGAATTTGGGTGAATCGTCTTTGAAAAAAAGGCAAATTGGCAAATAATTTTTTGGAAAAAAAGGTTGAAAAATAACCCATGGGCTAAATTTCGCCCCTAAAATTTTCCTTGAGATTATGGGTATCACTAGCTAAGAATTAAGGAAGGTGACATCCCCAAAACTACTTTCCTCACTCGGTTTGGGCATTACACGTTCATAGTGGTGCCATTGGGTTTAACCAATGCATCAATTATATTCATGAGCCTCATGAATAGTGTTTTCTGGAAGTACTTGGATCACTTTGTGTAGGTATTTTTAGATGGTATTCTCATTTACTCTAAGAACAAGACGGAGCACAAGGAGCACTTGTAGCTAGTATTTTCATGCTCAAGAGAGCATAAATTATGTTAAGTTGTTGAAATGCTTTTTCTTCAAGAAGGAGATTCACTACCTGGGACATATTATCATAGGAAAAGGAATCTCAGTAGACCCGAAAAAGGTGAAATCCATCAAGGATTAGCTAGTTCCAAAGAATGTGCATGAAGTGCATAGCTTAACAGAGTTAGCATAGTATTATCGAAGGTTCGTGGAAGGTTTCTTCAGAATTATGAAACCCATTACCACCTTGTCATGCAAGGGAATCAAGTATGTATGGACCAGTTATTGTGACCCTGCATTTGTGGATCTGAAAATATTTTCAAATAGTGCACCAATCCTATGCATTTCGAGTATGGATAAATAATTCATGGTATGCACGGATGCCTCGAAACAATGATTGGGTGCAATTTTAATGAAAGAGGGTGGAGTAATAGATTATTCATCCCGAAAGTTGAAACCTCATGAGGATATTTACACCACATAATTTAGAGTTGGAAACAATTATGTTAGCTCTAAAGTTATGGAGGCATTACCTTGTAGGGTGAAGCTTCACACTCAAGAGTGACCATCAAAGTTTATAGTACATTTTCATGCAAAGGATTTTGAATGCTAGGAGGAGGTGATGGAGTGAATTTATGATTAAGTATGATTTCGGTATAACATACATCAAAGGGAAGGAAAACGTAGTGGTTGATGCCCTAAGTAGAATACTGAGACTCTTCTTCATAGTACTTGTTGTTAGGGAAAGTGTTCCTATGGTTGAGGTGAGGCCACCAATGTACTGGGGTGTAAGATAGACATCTAGAGTTCTGCAAACACAATAAAGAAGCAACATATTTAGGATTTGAGAGGGTGTGTACCTTACATTAGAAGTTTGATCCAATACTTTCCTTGATTCCTCCTCTTGGTCTCCAATAAAGGAACCTGCAAAACCACTTCAAACCTTCCTCAAACCAATTTGACTTCACATAAAATATTAATATTCAAAAGAACATAGCATTGATCTCATAAACATCAATAAGTAATCATATTTGAGATATATATGCACATAGTGATTTGGAAAGGGAAGAATGTCCAATATTTATTAATAATGAAGCAAGTACATGACTATACCTTTATTCGAGCATGGAACTTCATGAAACCTACAATTTTGAATCTCCTGCTTCTCTCCTCCAAGAATCCCAACTTCCAAGCAATGCATTAGGGTTTATAACCAGCTAGGGAACAAGTGAGGGGGATATGAGTCCAAATTCCTCCAGCATAACATTGCAATGGGCTTAGTCCCATTTCATGGTCCCCTCTCCCTCTCTTATATAGAAAATGAAGAAGGTAGGTTCAAGGAGGAAGAAGTTATGATTAGAAGAGGAGGTTCCAAAACCACCCAAACCACCAATTTTTCGAGATTTTATATATTGTTTTGGTATTTTTGAGGTACACACTAGTGAAAATTGGACCAAGGGAGTGTACATGCATTTGAAAAAGGGATCAAGGGAGTGTACATGCATTTGAACCATGTTACACCAACATTTTTGTAAAAAAAATGGTGTAAAACTATCATTTATGGGTCTTTTCAGGAGAAGTTTTGGTCTCCAAACTTGTTCATAAGCTTCCTAAATATTAAATGGACCATGAAAGAAGTAAGGAAATCCTACTAAAATAAAAAAATATGTCCCTCCATCCCAAATTTCCTTTTGTGTGACTCATAGTAACCTCATGAAGTGTCGCCATGCGACGAAAAGGTGTAAGTGTCATCACGGATGGAGAAGTGCCAAATTTGGCTATAACATATGCCCCCTAATGTATGAGGTCAAAGGGGAAGATGGTAGCCGAAATGAATTATAAATAATGAACTGATCCGCATCATAATTGGAAATCATCGATGCCGATACAACTTCGACAAGTTTTGACTCGACAGGACTTTGACAACCTCGACAGGTTTCGATTTCGACACAACTCCGACGAGTCTCGACTTTGACATACTGTGACACGTTCCACACCTTCGACATGTTCAACAACCTCACAGTTCGCAACATCAACAAGCAGCATCGACATGCAACCAGTGACTGTCGAACTTCGAGAGACTATCTTTATGTCTTCCAATCGACTGTAACGGTTGAACTTTTGAAACCGTTCTAACTTCTTCTTTGTAACTGAACGTAACGGGAAGGAACCCAAGCGTCTCAAAATTCTATATAAGGATGTATAACATTGTAACATATATCAGTTTTGATCTGTTTTGCAATTAATAGAGAACAGTTCGCATTCTTGCATATTGTCTGTATGTGTTTGTGTTTATCTGTGTTGCGTAAACTTGCTTTTGCTCATTCTGTTTATTAAGATTCTGCCATAACAGAGCTGACTCATTCAATTGAACTGTTGTCCCCCTCGTGATTCCTGGACATGAACCAGATCATTGGTATCAGAGCACTCAGTTTTTTCGTGCTTAAGTTATGTGTATACACTTCTCTCGAAGTTGCCTAACTTATGCCGGTTCAAACTCGCTCGCAATCTCAGCAATCCAAGCAGACACGATCTCCAGAAATGACAAATGATAGACATGCAGCTGACGAGACAGCACAGCTTATTGAGCAAGCTCTGGCTCAATAACAGACTGAAATGTTCGCCCAGTTCAACAAAATTCTCTTGCGATTCGCTTTGACATCTGGAGGATCCTCGATGAGAACTCACTCCGACAAAATCATCCCCTTCAAAGTGCAAATGAATCTGGACATACCGAATCTTGAAGATAAGATTGACGTGGAATCCATCAACAATTGGGTGCAACAATTGGAATCCTATTACGTTGTAAATCAACTCTCCGAAGCTGAAAAAGTCACCATTGCATCCTTAAAGATGTCAACCTCCATGCACTGCTGGTGGTAGAACCTCTCGACAAAGATGGAGAAAAGCAGAGAACTCATTGACACATGGGATAAATTCGTCGAACACATCTGAAAATAATTTTACCCACCTAAATACCTCAAGAAACAGTATAAGAAGTGGCAACAGCTAAGGAAATTGAAAGACCAATCAGTACAAAGTTACACCGATGAGTTCTACCAACTTATGGCAAGACTTGGCATCCAAGAAAAAGATAAATTGCTTGTTCTGAAGTACGTTAGCGGATTGTCCCAGTACATTCAGTGGGAGATGGAACTTATCACTGTCAATATGCTTGTGGATGCTTTCCACTACGCCAACAAACTGGAAACCAGTAAGAAAGGAAAAGCACGTTTCACAACAAATCCGACATCAGGATGACCACCCGACAAGAAGACACCAGCCGACTTCGACAAGTCGAAATCTTCTTAGCCAACACCGCCAAAGCCAAAGCACGGTAAGAAGCCTTTTCACAAGAGGGAACATAGCAAACAACCGTAGACTGGAAAATGGTGCGATTACCACCACTCATCTTGGCATGATACATCTGAATGCAAATCTCGGAAGACATTTTTGACAAAATTGTCGACCTATGACGCGTTCGACAAGAAAGTGGAAGAATCTGATCCAAACGCAATGACCCTTTTCACCACGACCACTCCAGCAGCCTCGACTATCGTCGACAAGGAGGAACGAGAGCGCATGTTCCATACATGGATGTGGGTCCAGAGTATCCCATTGCATCTGATTGTGGACAACGGGAGCCAAAAAAACTTCATTTATGAAGAACTTGTCAAGAAATTAGGTCTTGTTACCACTCCCCATCCTCATCCTTACAACATCGGTTGGATGAAGGATGGACAAGAACTACGGATCACTCGACAATGCAAACCTACCTACTTCATAAAACCTTTTAAATATGAAGTACTCTGCGACATGGCACGACACTCCGTAGTTGATGCCCTGTTTGGGAAACCTTACCTCTAGGATAGACATGGAAGTTATCAGTCACGGCCTCAGAAGGTGATTGTTAGAATCTGAAATTGATGGTTCAGCATACTAGAGCGTCAACCTACACCGACGGTTGCATTGATATCTTCCAAACAGACAAAGAAGCTCATCAACCATGCTCAGAAGTTCACATTAATCATGATCAAGCCGCAACATTCTAAGAAGACTGCAGCAACGATTCGAGTCACTGACCAATGCAGTTCTCGACAGAAGCAGCAATTCGATCATTATCTATATGAGTACCAAAACCTCTTTCAAGCTCCAAACAGAGTACATCAACATTGTCAGGTGAAACACTCCATTAAACTTGTTCCTGGTTCTTCTTTTCTTAACGCATTTGTTTACAGAAGATCCATTCTCAAAAATGAAGAGATTCACAGACAAATCCAAGAATTAATCGACAAAGGTCACATCCAACCCATTTCCTCTCCTTGTGGAAGTCCAGTCGTCCAAGTTCCAAAGAAAGATGGGACTTGCGCATGTGCATTGACTACAGAGCTCTCAAAAAAATATCAGTGAAGAATCGGTACCCTCTGTCGCAGATAGACGAGCTCATTGACTGTCTGAAAGGTGCTAAATTATTTACTAAGCTCGACCTCAAGTTGGGATACCATCAAATTCCAATTGAGCCCTCAGATGTGTGGAAAACTACTTTCAATACCAAGGAAGTATTGTTCAAATGGTTAATCATGCCTTTCGGCTTAACCAATTCACCCGTGAACTTCATGCGACATATGGATAACCTTCTTCGACCTTTCATCGGCAAATGGGTTATTTTCTATCTTGATGACATATTGGTTTTTAGTTGATCATGGGAAGAACATGTCGGACATCTTTGACAAGTCCTCGACACTCTCCAGCAACATCGACTCTACTTGAACATGGACAAGTGTTTTTTTGTGATGACCAACATCAAATATTTGGGGTATGTAATTGACTCTGGAAGCATTCATGTCGACCCAGAAAAAGTATAGATTCTCAAATATTGTCCCATTCCTAGAAGCATTCAAGAACTAAGAAGCTTTCTTGGTTTGGTGAATTTCTATCTACGGTTCATATTTGGCTTCAGTCATATAGCCTAGCCCTTGAATCAGTTGACGAAGAGAAATGGGAAAACAGTCTTTCAATGGATAGAAACACAACAAACAGCTTTTGAACAGCTCAAACACAGGCTTTGCACTACACCAGTACTTGTGTAACCTGATTTGCATCAGCCCTTTGAGATTGAGACGGACGCATCGAACTATGCCTTGGGAGCAGTGATCACTCAGTCTGGTCACCCAGTCGCTTTTCATTCCGAGAATTTTAACGACACAATTAGAAGATACTTGACGTACGAAAAAGAACTGTACGCCATTGTGCAAGCTCTCAAGCAATGAAGGCATTACAACCTTGGAAAGGAAGCGGTCATTCTCACTAATCACAAGCCTCTACAGTTCACTTCGACACAATCAAAGTTGCAGACAAACCGACAACTCAAGTGGATTAATTACCTACAACAATTCCAGTTGGTGATTAAGTATTAGAAAGTTAAATCCAATGCCGCCGCCGATTGCCTCAATCGACCACCCATTACTCTCCTTTTGACAGTGATGAGTATGCAGGGATATGACACGAACACTTGGAAACAGTTGTATGAGGACGACAACGAATTCTCAACAGTCTACCGATAGTTACAGACTAACAAGTCATCGACCTCAGATTTTGACTACTTCCTGAAAGACACCTTGCTATACAAGCTTGGACAACTTTGTGTACCGACCGGTGAGCAACGACAGCAGCTCATTTTGGACGCGCACTACAGCAAGATTGCAGGACACTTTGAAGTAGCAAAGCACTTACTATTTTGCAGAAGTATTTCTTCTGGCCTACACTTAAATCCGACATCAACAAGTACATTCGATCATGCGTGGTTTGTGCCATTGCTAAGCCACCTAATCAACGACAGGGATTGTATACACCTCTGCCAGTTCCTAGTCGACCATGGGAATCTATTTATATGGACTACCAGACATCAGTATGATGTGATATTGGTAGTATTCGATAGATTTTCCAAGATGGACATTCTCATACCATGTAAGAAGACCACGACAGTGAAGCAAACCACTCATCTCTTCTTTACACATGTTTGGAAACACTTTGGTTTACCCACAACCATCATTTCTGAACGAGATTCCAGATTCGTCATCATCTTTTGGAAGACCCTCTGGAAACAACTGGACACATGACTCTCATTGTCGACAGCTTTCCATCCTCAAACCGATGGACAAACGGAAGTTGTGAATCTCTTGGTAGTACAACTGCTTCGCATGTACAATCACCAGCATCAACGCACATGGGATGAAAGTCTTCCATACATTCAGCACATCTACAATCGTGCTCAGCACAACTCTACAAGAAAGATTCCATTTGAGATATGTTATGGATTTCAAACCTCGACACCTATCGACTTGATCAGCTCCTCGACACAAGCAAACTCCGGCACAGACCACAGCCAGCAAGAACTTAATAAAGCAGTCAAGTTTCGAGAACAAATTTGCGACATCCAAAAGAAAGCATAGGATATGTTGCATCGAGCAAACGAAAAAGCTAAGGCCCGACACGACAAGCATCATATTCCTCATACATTCCAAACTAGGTATAAGGTCTGGCTACATTTCAATAAGGAGTGCTTCATTGGACCTTTCAAGAATTTAAAACCTTTGCGATATGGTTCGTACAGTATTCTTCGACAAATTGGCGAAAATGCTTTCCAGCTCGACATTCCTGCATGCTTGGGTATGCATCCAGTATTCAATGTGGATCTACTTCAACCATACCATGCACCCTTGTTGGAACAGAATGACTTATCAACAACAATACCCGAATACATCCATCCAAATGTTTAGGAGCCTCTTCCTTGCGACGACGAGTATTCCTTACAAGAACGAACATAATTCCCTTGTTTCAGGTTGCCAAAGCTGGCTAGCTCCCATCTCAAGGAAAGTGGCACTCTACTACTGAAGTGACCGACAAGTTTCCTCACCTTCGCGATCAAACAATGGAGACCATTTTTTCTTAAGGAAGGGGTTCTGGTCGCATCATAGTTGGCAAGTCATCGATGTCGATACAACTTCGACAAGTTTCGACTCGACATGAATTCGACAACTTCGAAAGGTTTCGATTTCGACACAACTCTGACAAGTCTCGACTTTGACATACTACGACATGTTATGCACCTTTGACATGTTCAACAACCTCACAATTCGCAACATCGACAAGCAGCGTCGACATGCGACCAGCGATTGTCAAACTTCGACAAACTATCTTTATGTCTTCGAGTCGACTGTAATGGTTGAATTATTGAAACCGTTTTGACTTCTTCTTTGTAACTGAACGTAACGAGCAGTCACCCAAGCGTCTCATAATTCTATATAAGCATGTATAACACTGTAACATATATCAGTTTTGATCTGTTTTGCAAGTAATAGAGAACAGTTCGCAATCCTGCATATTGTTTGTATGTGTTTGTGTTTATCTGTGTTGCGTAATTCTAATTTTTCTCATTATGTTTATTAAGATTCTGCCATAACAGAGATGACTCATTTAGTCGAACTGTTGTCCCCTTCATGCTTCTTGGACACAACCTGGATCACGAACGGTTGGGTCATGGAGTTGAGGAAACTGTAGAAACCAAGAATCGTAGGCTCAAACGAAGTACATGAAAGAAAGGAAAATGTTAGACAATCTCGTCCCTGGGATAAATGTCCATGTTCAAATAGTGGAACATGACCTCCATGATGATACAATGATGATACAGTACATAAGTATAACTAATGCATATTTCATGGCCACTAGAATACAAGCGTGGATCCATGAGAAACATAAGTATGAAAATAGCCACATGAATACAAAGGTGGATCTATGTAAAAATTGGAGATCATAGCCATAGTGAACAAACTGGATCTATGTCTCATCAAGAGACAAATTGAGTGTGGCTCAGTCTTCCGCAGCTTGGGCAATAACAAAATATGACAATGTTTCCATCATCCCTAGGTATTCAATCAAAACCATCTCAAGGTATGAATCCTAACCCTGCAAATAAATGAGTCGAACATGGAGGACACTGTTTGAATACCGACCATTGATGTAAACCATTAACAAATGCGAGGCAACCCACCAATGATGAAAATGGGCCCCAAGGTACCTAGTACATTCTTACAAGTGTGGATAAGAGGTCTCGAAGTCGAACACCTAAAGAATCCATCGAGTAGGAGACATTGATGCATTCCCACTACACAATAGCGAGGGAATTTTCCACTGATGACTGCAATCCCCAAGGTACTACTAAAAACTCTAAAATTCATTCCCAGAGCAAGATGAGATGAAGTCGATTGGAAGAAGTCTGTTGGAAGGGAGGCCTTAAGGAATCCTCCATCATCCAACATGAGGAACAATCAAAGGTTGATCTGATTTGGAGTAGGACTGAGTACATGATGAAACATACTGACACTAAGGCATGCAAGCCAACACATGAGGTCAAGGAAAATGCAAAATGGTCATCATAGTTTTTATCCTTGAACAGTGAGCAAGACACAGGAGTGACTTAGGCAACTTTGAACACAAAGGGACCATGATATAAATCTGCAATGTCGAAGACATTAACAAATTATCCACATGATTGGAAGAGTAACGAATCAGAGGAGTAAAAAATATAAGATTATGTTTATTCTAAGGATAAAACTAAAACCCAACTTATTTGATAGACTCAAAACAGGTGCTTTGTTCAAGGAAATAATTGACTTGCTGTCATTATATTGAAAGACATTTGACACTCTTCCCTTCCCTTTTATCTTTTTAGGTACCTTTTTCATTTTTTAACGAGCTTGAAAAAGAACTAAAGCATGCTCGATAAGAATCCAACCATGTGTATTTTTATGATTCCATGGAAGGGAAACTCGATAGTTTCTTCTTTGTTTTATGAGTTTGAATATAAGATAGAAGATTACTCGATAAAATACTGATCCGCGGATTTTAATATCGAGCGGAGATGTGTTCATGCTTGCCATTGTTTTCGTATTTAAAGAGTCTGAAAAACTTAAACAATAACTCTATACACCATCTCGTGGATTTTATATCGAACCCGAGTTGGTAGATTCTCATAGGGTTTTCATTTTTAGAGAGTCTGAAAATCCTAAAGAAGACACCATGGGGTACTTGTTGTGGAAAAAATTTGCACAAGTGCACTCTTCCACTTGGTAAGGGGCTAACCCTTGTAGGTTGCAGCAAGGCCTTAGTCCTGAATCCTTGGATCCCCTTTTGTGTGTGATTGGTATTCCTCCAATTGATCCCGCAAGAGATTGTTAGTGTAGTTAACATTCAAACATAGAAATATTGATAGTAAAAAAAATTGAAAGAGATGGGGGGGGAATACAAACTCCAACATAAACCAAATATATGCTAAACCACTCTTGTATTGCCTAATGGAATAGTTGTACAACACCTAGGAGGTGTGGGCTTCAAGGGAATCCAACAATCTCCCTTAGGGAGGCCTTTATTGTCCAAACGAAATGATAAGTAGATGGTAGAACAATGGAGAGAAACACTTTCCCCTAGATGGAAGGTGGCAAGGGAGCTTGGGAATGCTCACAATGGTAGGAAATGGTGGGCTATGAGGAAGCTCCAACCCAAATCCAGTAGCATAACCTTGTTTTTATTTTTCTCTACAAAATACATGTCAATGGCTTCCTTTTATAGGACAAGAGGTGGCCAACAAACAACTAGATCCGAATGTGAACTCTCCTCCTCAATGAACTAGTTCCCAGGTACACTGGGCGGTTGATTAATGCCACCAAGTGTGTGAGGAGATGAATTCATATCCTTAGGGAGGATTGAGCCTTTGATGTGTTGTTGGGAGTGAGTGGTCCTATCATTTTGACAGTAGCGTAGTTATCGCAGAAAAATATACACGAGTGTAGCGCAGGAATTGTTCAAGTAACCTGCGCTATAATGCGGGTCAACTGTGTGTTACCCGTGCTACCCTTTCTTTTGACAGTTTCTTGGCACTTGTGGACTCATGCTATGTTTTGGATTTGTTTAGGATGATTGTGGTGATGTGCATTCTTTATGTTGATGACGCCTTACTGGATGAATCGCCGAAATGTCACATGTATGCGAATTTTAGGCGTTAAAAGTAATTTTTCTTAAAGTTAGTCTCATCGCCCAAAAAAGGGTAAAATAATGCGAGGGAGAATTCTTCTATTTAAGTATGACTAGAGTATTCATTTTTCGTATATAGTCTAAATGGTCCGGGAAAGGGTTAAACTTATAATGTAGAGACGACCTTTCAAGTACTTTAACGAGTATGAAAAAGACAAGTTGTCTTGGTGATCTTTTCCTATTTAAGGAGTCTAAAAAGAGCTTGAAGAGGACTCCATAAAAATATCTTCTGTAAAGTTATAACAATCCCGAAAAAGAAAACTCATGACCTCTTTAGTGTTTTTAATGAGCTCAGAGGAGAGATGGAAGAATGCTCGTAGCCTCCTTACTGCTTTTAACGAGTTCAAATAAAGGGTCGAATAATGCTCGTATCCTCCTTACTTTTTTTAATGAGCTCAAAGGAGAAATGGAAGAATGCTTGTGGTCTCCTTACTATTTTTAATGAGCTCAAAGGAGAGATGGAATAATGCTCGTGGCCTCCTTACTATTTTTAACAAGCTCAAAGGAAGGATGGAAGAATTCTCATGGCCTCCTTACTGTTTTTAACGAGATCGAAGGAAGGATGGAAGAATGCTAGTAATGGGAGGAAACGAGTGTCAGGAGCACGTGGGACTAGTTACAAGCGCATGGAACAAAATTATGCATAATGCAAGGAACATGAGCAAGATAAGGACACACGGGGTGTGTCACGTCCCCTCCCATCATACCAGCTAGATTAAGAGGATCATGAGGCTAAAACCAGGCATCTAGACCCATAAAATTTTAACCAAGCATTCACATAATTTAAAAGAGATATGGGATGTATAATTATAAGAAAAAAAAACACAACGGAAATAAAAAATTACACATCCATTATACATTCAGTATATTCATGTCATTTATCAATCTAAACAATATCAATTTAGCAAATGAGAATGCTTATCTTAAACCAAGTAATCCCTCAGCAACCAGCTACGCTTCTACAACGTTCCACCCAACCGTAGGCCAGTGTGCTCCTTAATCTCACAGCACCACTGCCACCCCCCGAGCTGGGCATGATCTCCACCAGGAACTAGGGAACAACAAGGTCTCACATAACCATAGGTACACCAGAATCAGCCATATCCACCTGCAGTTGGGTTTTTTGAGGCTGCTAGGAGATGGATGCATATAACAACAAAAGTGTAAGTGTTGGGCATGAGAAAACGCTTCTATAGTGAAATTCCCAACAATGGGTTTCTAACAGTTCCAGAAAAACGTGGGCAACCAAAACGAAAAGGAGAAAATGGGAAATCAACCCCAGGAGAGCATAATCGTTTTCAGAAGAATGCTTATGGGCATTTCATGGGCAGAAACGGCCTCCCTAACCCCAAAAATTGTGGCTCTCTTCTCCCATCCAATGAGCTAACCAAAAATGAGTTTGCAGGCATGGAATAATGTAGGAAATGGTGAAAAACGTGAAGGATAAAACCCCAACAGGCTCAGACTGCGTGAGAGGAAGAATGTCATGGGTGAAGAATGGCTTTGGGCCAATCTCGTGGGGGTTTTCTTGCCCAGCCAACCAAAACTTGATTTCCCAGGTTGCTGTCTTTCCCATACACGAAAATTGACAGCCATACCTCTCCCATCCCAAGGCATTAATTGTCTCAACCAATTATTGGAAGAATTAAATGATTGGGTGCATGAGACCAAATGGGTAGTTGAGAGTTCATGGGTTTCCTCAATGAAAATGACTTAACACCATGGCTCAAGGGTTTGGTTATTTTCCCTCCCTGTTCCTTGTAAAGATCATGCCCCCATCTCTTTGTTGCATTGCGTAGCTGGTTGTGGGTATCTTTCATTAAATTCGTATTTACATGGTGTCTTATTTACATCGTGCCCTCCTAGCACAAGAACCATAGGCATCTATCTCTTTAATTTCCATTACATAAAATGCTAAATCAGTGGTGGGGCCTTGGCCTTGAGCTCCTCACCATGATTAAGTTACAATATTTACATCATTCATGATTTAATGCAAAGGGGGTCAAAATGGGGACGTGACAGGGTGTGTCTCCTCTAGTTAAAGGATGTCAAATCACAAATACAAAATGATACGTGGCTTAACAGAAATGAGATAGGATATGGAGGCTTATACAACAAGCTTAAAGCATGGAAGCCGAAATCAAGCTCATTAACACAAGTGGGATCAAAGTAAATGCATATGCGACTTAAACACAAAAATGGGATCCTTATAAGGAATGGCCAGAAATATTTGAGGAAGAAATATATGAGTCTTCTTCTCAAATTCATGGTGAAATTATAAAGGATTCCAAGCCTATGATAAAAACTCAGCATGGGCACCAAAATGGCATAAGGGTGCTAACTAGGGTGACCCATGTTAGGTAGGCTCTGCTGCTGGACTGGTGCAAAATTAATATAAAGATGGTTAACGCACCAATATCCAACAGGTTTGACCCTGTGGAAAATTCGGATGTAAAAGGTTCAAATGCATCATAACAGCGAGGAGGCCTAACCCTATATGCAAGTTTATGAATATACCTGACATGATCCAACAATATGTCAAAAAGGACTAGTAATAAATCATGAATCCTTCTAAGAATCCTATCTCCAAGAAACAACAGTACCAATATCATATCTAAAAAATATGTAAAGAAAGATCTGGTACAGGTAACTATGGTAGAAATACTTTCAACTCCATTGTCATCAATAACAGGCGTAATGCAGGTAGATCTAACTAATGAAGACTCTATAGTACCAAAGACTGAGTACTTACAATTAACAAGATCAACTTCAGGATGAAGATCAAAGTTGAAGGATGTGATGGAATCTACAGGAACAAATTCATCATCACGGGAGTTGAAAATTCTAGAAGTAGAATCAAACTCAGCAGGAACATCGATTTTCAGATCTATATGAGAGTCCAAATACTCAACAGTGGTAAGATCGGACTCCAAAGTCAAACCGGGACTGGACATAATCACAACAGGATCAACATCCAAACAAATGACAGACTGCATTATAGACTCTAAGAAAACTTCATCAGACGGAAGTATATCATCCTAGATGGAACACATACCTACACATTCATATGGATCAACAGGGTGGAGAGCAAGCTCCGATGACCCTATCAGATGGATCCTCTGGTTACCTGTCGGATTTGAGTCCCGAGAAGATAAGCATGAACTCATAGGCTTCTCCGCATTATCAATTGAAACCAAAGGATATAATGGTTGGTTGTTTGAGTACACCCAACTTCAAAGGCTGAACACTTCCAAGAGTTCTTAAAGTTTGAAGACTTAAATTGAGACTCCTTATTTATGGAAGGTGTGGCAACTGTTGAAATTGTGTGCACATGTGATGCATTAACTTACAAATCAGGTAGAGGAAGAATAAAATTTCCCATTAATGAAGTATACATCCCCACACCACTCTTTTCACAACTCCTCACGAAATGGGAAACTAAAGGAATGTTGGATCCATGATCCCAATTGGACTCATTGTTGTTTAAGAGTAGTTGGTCAATTGTTACAATATTTCCTTCATGTGGAAACTTGATGATGCAAAAGATCGAAGAGACTACTGCCATCATAGCTTGAGTCCAATTTCTCCGTAGTAACAAATTATAATCAAGTGGGGAATCAAACACTTCCACATCCACTTTGACTACTTTTCCTCCCATCTCTATAGGAAAATTTGGGATAATCCCATGAGGTTTAAAAATATGGTTGTCAAAATATTTCAACATGGTGACGGGAGGAACTACATCAGGTGATCCTAAATCCTTCTAGCACGATAAAGACATAACGCATGTGGATGCACCCTCGTCTACAATTGTCCTATATTGAATATTAGTGTTTCTAGATATAAATTGAATCTGAAAAGAAGCATGGTAGGGTAAATGAGGCTTCCAATTCTCAAAATCGAAAAAGACCGCTTGACTATCTATAAGATCGAGAGCCCCTAAAGCTAAAAATAAGGTCTTCCTTTAAGTTGGACAAGTTTGGAGGACCTCAAGTGTATACATCGCACATGAGTCTGTTCCAAATATTCAACTATGCTATAATTATGTGCAGCATGCGCTTTAGGATTGAATGTTGCTTTCTTAAAAACACCTTTCGGTATTCGAGGCATAGTATCGTTGGGAGGATTCTCTACATGCAAAGAATTGTCACTATCAACATTCATGGGTTCCTTACCTTTGGATTCAAATGAATTAGTTTCATAACTCTTCTTCCTAGTATGGAGATACAAATCTTTTTCACACATGAAAACTTCTCCTGAGCCTAAACTGCCCCCTTGAGAGGAGGCTCCCTGGTTTCCCCCTTGGGAGGTTGTAGGGTTTGAATGAGCACCAACAATCATCTTTGTTCATGTTGAGGAAATAGATTGGATAAAAAAACAAGTTGGGAGGACCCTTCTCGCTAAGCCAACAGCTTTTGTGACTCTTCCATCTTAGGGAATTTATAAGTTAGATGATCCTCCCTGCATAACAAGCAAGGGAATTTCATCTTAGCTTTTTCATTAACCCCACCAACATTTTTGTTGTTATTATTTGCATTTTTCGTCCCCTTATTCCCATTTTTATTATTCTTATTTTTCTTCCCTCTGGGATGCTGGTTGCCTTGATATTTTTGTACTGACAAAACATCCGAAGGAGGGTTGGGTTTAAGGTTCTATGTGTTAATCTACGTAGTTTCCAATGAATTTTGACTTGAAAAGTTAGTACCTAGGCTAATTGGATTTTTCTCAACTGTATCGATCACTCCATCAGCATGAGGTATCGGGATAGGTTTCGTTGGGTCACGTTCTGCTCTAGGAGAATTGGGCATATTTTCATACAGCATCCTGGATGGGAATAAACCAAATCCAATTGTTGGGCCTTAAAAATAGCTTGCTCCTTGGTTTGAACCCCAGAAAGAGCCACATCTTTTGCAATCACAGGTTGCAGTGACTTGATGAACCAATCAATAAGGAATTCATTAGGGATCTGGGCCTTGATCAAACTACGTCTCCTCTTCCATTCATGAATGTGGTCGGAGATATGGGTAGATTTGTCCTGGCGAAAGGATGTTAACAGCTCAGTTCCAGTTTCATAACGGACCCGAAGCTCAAAGTAGTTAAGAAATACCATCACAACTGAGTTAAAAGTTTGAAAATACGCTTGTGGTAACTCTATGTACCATTTCACCACTGCCCCAGTTAAAGTCCTTTGGAAAAGCTGCAAACGAATAGCATCATCCATATAATATCTGGATGCACACCATAGATAAAAATTCATCACATGGGTAGCTAGGTCTTCCTTGGGTTTACCTTCAAACTTAGGAATGTCTGAAGGAAGTTTAGTGGGTAGGGGTGGCCATCTCGGGTCATGTAACACTAGATCATTAGTCAACTTTGTAAGATCGAACAAAGTCAAAGTATCCAAAAATGGAAGCTTCGTCTGAGCCATTGAATTCCAAATTTCGGGAGCATTATATTCCCATTGGTTGGTGTTGGCATGTGGTTGTCCTAGAATATATGAATTTCCAGGATTAGTGGAAGGTGGAGTGATTTGTCCAAATTTCTAACCAAACTGGTGTTGAAATGAAAATTAGTTGTTCCAAAAGTCCCTCCCATCCCTCCAAAAGGTTTCCTACCTTGTAAGACAATTGCCATAACAGTTTTATCCATATTAGAAACCCCCATCCCATACAAGGGGATGTTACACCTAAAATCTACTCATCATTAGATTCAGTGTATACATCCTTGAAGTCACCTGGACTAAGTACTTTCATTTGGGAGGATTTGCACTCAATTTTGCAAACTTTTGAGAGGTCTTCGCAGGTTGCACATTAGCAACATGTGACATCGCAGCTTGCTCCACTGCAGGGTGTGACGAGGTCTATTAATGAGAAAAAATAGCCTATTCGAGATCCTTCTCAAAACTTACTCATTTAGGGGCTTATCCCTGACCTCTAGGGGAGTTGGTACTCGAACCCTAACTCTTTTGGAGGATCCCCTATCTCTCTCCTACCATCTCTCATCCTATCCTATCCATACCCTATCCACTTAGTCCTATATAAGTGAGGCTCACTCCCATCCCAAGGGGAGGAAGTCTATAGTAGTTGCATGCTGGTGAAATCTCTCTCTTGAGAGAAAGACTATGGTATCTACATGCTGTTGAAATCTCTCTTAAGGCACCTCTATTCACCTATTGGAGAGCTCATACTTCCTTGGAAGAACATGGCAATTGGCTTGGTCAGAGAAGGGCTACTATGTTAAGTCTTTGGTTGTAGTTCTATATCTCTATCATGTATTCCTCTATTTACAGTAATACAAATGCTTTCCACCAATATTGTTCTCATGTGTAATGATATTATGTAGTTTACCTACTTAACTGTTTACTTAGATCGCTTATTGTATAGATGCTCTTTACTCGTTTCTCTTGTTTCTGTGTCTTGACAAGTCTTGCAGCTTGGATCTGACGATCATGGGACGTGGAGCAACATTCAATAAAAAGGATTGCGTAGTAAACGGTAAGACATCTAGTACTTGGTCCTTAAGTAGATCTAGGAAATGCACTTGTAGTCTCTTTTATTTTTTCTAGACTCACATTGAGCTAGGGAGATCCGGCTCGCGTCCGCTCGAGTGGATTGTCCGGTAACAAATCTGACGACCATACTAGGGACTATAGAATCTGGTCAGTAGTTGTCAATCTGAGAGTCATTTTCAGTTGATTGCTTGACACGAGCCTTTTTTATTTTCTTGCCATTTACTTCTTGAAGTCGGTTTCACCATCAGATCTTCACTTTGAAGAGTATGATTACCTTCCTTTGAGTTTGTGCTTCTTATTTTCAAACCATTTCATTGCTCATTATCTAGAGAAGTGGTTCATTTTTGAACTTAGATATCGCCTGTCGCACCTGGTCAGTGTACTCAAAGCGACACTGTGTCTTTTTTATCTATGTTCTTTATCTGTTGGCTTCTCGTCGTAACCCCTCCATTGGTATACTGTGACATTGTTGCACTTCTCGCATTGGTGAACTACGATGTCACATTGTGCACAACCACAGAGTGCGTCGATCTACCAAAAGTACCTTACAGGCGCCCCTTCTCCATTTCTGATTTGAGTTTTGGTTTGTGTGCAGACTCCTCTGCACTATACCTTCCACGCAGATACCCTTTTGTCCAGCAGTGTTTTGCTTGGCTTGTTTGTATTGGTTTTTGGGTCTTTTGAGTTTTGGATTCATGTTTTTCCCCTTGAGTCAAAACTAGTGTTTTGCCCCATGAATCGTGCATCCTTTAGTCGTTTTGACCCATCTAAAGGTTTTGAGATCATTTTTTGGTTTGGCGTGATTGGCTTGTTTTAAAGACTTGAAGAGTGTGGGATTTCCATGTCTTTTTGAGCCTCTCTTTCTTAGGTTATGCATCTTGTTTCCTTTACATGTTAAGCTATCTAATGATTATTGGGAAAGATTGATTCTTTGTCTCCACTTTAGTTCAAAGAAAGGCTTGATTTTGTCACTCTTTTGCTATTTTCACAAACTTGGAAAACGTAAATATTCTTCTTACTTTATTTTTTATCATTTGAAATTCTTGGTCTCACACTCATAAGAAGAAGAAAGATTCGTTTCAGATTTGTATGCATTTGAGTTAGATAAGATGGTAAAGTGCTTTTCTTTGTCTTGCATTTAATTGGAAACGTTGGTGGGATCTTTCTTTCCATGGCTTAGATGTGTCTTTTTCAAGTGTAAAAAGATAGGAAATGAGTTATAATTATTGCATTTGGTAGATTCTGAGCCTTTCTTGAGTGCCTTTGAGTTGTTTGGGCGCTTGCCATTTTTCTTTGGGAATTTCTGAATGCTTAGAGTGTTGTAGATATTCTCTCACTTTCTGTATATAGATATGAAAAGTGTTGAGTTATCAAATTTCATTTTTGGTACATGCATTTGAAAATTGAAAAGTGCTTCATCATTTTGTCTTACACATTGTTAAGATTAGTTGCATCTTTCATTTTCTTTGCGCTTTTTAGCTGATTATTGCACTCTAGGAAGGAATTCTTCTTTTCGCTACTACTTAAGTACTTTTAGTTTGAAAGAAAGAAAAATATCTCCTTACCTTAAGTAGTTTTCATTGAAAAGGAAAGGAAAATGTGCATTATCATGTAGTTGAGGATTGCATTCTGTTTACATTTATGTACTCACCTCATGCATCCACCTAACCGTACAAGATAAAATTAACACTAGCTTAGGTTAAAATCATTTAGTAACTATGTGTAAGTTAGAGACGTGTTCCGACGTCGTTAAGTGTGACAGCTATCGTTATTTTCCAGCACTGTAGTCCGGGGGTATTGTAGTCTTCCACGTACATCGGTATATCGAGCTCCTTCACATACCCAACAAGTACCATAATCCGTACTTGGCATATATCAAAGGGTGTATCACGTATATTGGAAGGTCTTGTGCCAACGGCTGTGCATTAGACAGCACCACTATGGATTACGTACATCGGTATATCGAGCTCCTTCACATACCCAACAAGTACCATAATCCGTACTTGGCATATATCAAAGGGTGTATCACGTATATTGGAAGGTCTTGTGCCAACGGCTGTGCATTAGACAGCACCACTATGGATTTGAGCTCCCACGTACCTTGAGTATATCAGGAGACACCCATAGGAATCCTGAAACCATCTAAGTTAACCATTTGGCCATCTTGGCAAAGCAATACACCGAGAACAGCACTCGGGGAGATTAGCACACATGTATTGTCCAGGTAATCAGGTATGCAGGCAAGGGTACAGTCCCAATCCTCCTTGTTGCGTCATATTGTTGGACCCTGTAGTATATAGCGGTTTGCGATGCCTTGATAATCCTGTGAGGTTCCAGACTTTGAATCCACTCCTATTCACACAGTTTGCTTGTTGCTTTTAGACTTGAGTAGTGTTTGATTTGTGTGGTACTTTAGAGACTCTTGGGAATTTTAGATATGGAATATTCTTTTAAGACTACCAACCATGGCGCCCCATTCTAGGGTATGCCATTTGTTATTCCCCCTTGTGGAATTGTTGGTCCTCCCTTTATGGCTACATTGAGTCTTCCTGGATTGACGATAGGATTACCGGTATGGTTATTCTCCAATACAGTTACACCAAGTGCACCAATTGTACCGGACCTAGGTCCTTAACCACATGAGCATCAATCTCATGATGACCCTTCTCCTTCTCCGTCAAAATTTGAATCGGCTTCCATCTCTTCCTCTTATCCTATTGAAAACTCTGATGTTAGTAAGAAGGCGAGTGTGAATAAGAAGAAAGGGAAGATTAAGAAGAAGAAAGATAAGAAAGAGACCAAGCGTCAACCACCTACCTCTGTTGGCACTCATTCTATGAGAACACCTCGTAAGCCCAAGTTCCCATGCAAACTTTGTAGGGGTGATCACCTTCTCAAGGATTGTCCCAGTCTTTCCCGTGTGTCAGAAGTGTGGTCAAAAAACCCCAAACCGCTTGTATCGTCAACCTCTGACCATCATGTTGATGATACTCCCTCGACCAGTGACCCGTTGGTGAAGGGTTGGAAGGGTAGAGCTACAGACCCTCACTGGATATGCAAGGGAATGCATCATACTTACCTTTATCCAAGCATGGATGAATCTTCACGGTGGTTGGAAGATATTACTAGTTCTCAACAGGTGCTTCCATTGGAAGGGTAGAGCTACAGACCCTCACTGGATATGCAAGGGAATGCATCATACTTACCTTTATCCAAGCATGGATGAATCTTCACGGTGGTTGGAAGATATTACTAGTTCTCAACAGGTGCTTCCAAAAAGTGATAGTAAGTTTCCCCTCGACCCCCCGTTGGTTGATCAAGTGATCAATTCAGTTTCATCTGTAATTGATCCCACTCTTCCTTCCGAGAGTGAAGTGATTGAGTCGATGTCATCTCCACTCAATCCCGCTCTTTCATTGGAGAAATTCCAGACTGAAGCAGTCACCATGACACAATCTTCGTCTCATTCTTATCCTCCAAGTGAGAGTGAATTGGAAACCGCTGATGTTTTCCTAGTCAGTTCAGAATGTCCTAGGCAAGGGGAAACCCTTTCCATTTCTACAGGACCCCCCCCAAGTACTGAGGTCATTTCCTTTGATCGGAATGGTCTAACAGAATCTCATCTTCCTTCGAGTATTCCTTTTCAAATATCTATAGGAGTTTCCAATAAAGAAATCTTCCGTACGATAGTTGATGAAGGAGATTCTATTAGTATTTTATCCTCAACTGCTTGGCAAGCTATAGGTTCTCCTCGGCTTGTGCTAGTAACTGACTAGATTTTGGCTTTTAATAGAAGGCCTACCAAACCTTTAGGGATTCTCCCACAGTTACCTGTCATGTTCAAAGGTAAAACTGTTTATGTTGATGTCATGGTTGTCCAAGGTCCTTTAGATTTCAATCTACTCCTTGGACGTGATTATGTCTATGCTATGAAAGTCGTCGCGTCCACACTCTTTCGAGTGATGTATTTTCCCTATGATGGGAGGATTGTGACCATTGATCAGCTTTCTTACGTGACACCCACTCATCATATGACTCCTAGTCATCAAAATTCCCTGAATGTTCCACATGTTTTAGTGGTTTCTTCCCCTTGAAGATGGGGGGTACGAGCATGGCTTGTGTTATGTTTCAAGATCGTTAAAAAATGAAACCAATCCCCTGGAGCATAGTTTTATTCTATTTCAAGCTCGTTAAAAAATGAGATAGACCCCTCTAAGCATAGTTTACCTTTGGTTTCAAGCTTGCATAAAAATGAAACCATCCACTGGAGCATAGTTTTATTCCATTTCAAGCTAGTTAAAAAATAAGATGGGCCCCATCAAGCATAGTTATTATCTATTTCAAGCTTGTGTAAAAATGAAATAGGTCTCCCTCCCATCGATTCGAGTCTCTCACTAGAGTTAAGAACTTGAAACCTTCATTTCATCTGTTTCTCGTTTTTCCCCCCTTAGCGAACATTTTCATATTAGTAGCCAGGTTGGTAGCTGGGTTAGCAAGCAACATTTTAAGACGAAATGAAGCTTGGGGGTCATGTACCAACCTTTGGATTCCATGTTGGGAAGAGTCCACCAATGGGAAAATTTTCAAGCATAGTTTTATTCCATTTCAAGCTCGTTAAAAAATGAAATAGGTTCCCATGAGCAAAGTTCTAATATTGTGTCAAGCTCGTTAAAAAATGAAACATATCCTTTCCCTTTGAGTCGAGTCTCCTCATAGACTTAGTACCTGAACCTTCTTTTCACCCGCCTATGCCTTAGGAAGATGAAATGAAGATTGGGGGCATGTCATCAACCTCTGGAAGTTACGTTGAAGTCAACTCGATCACCTCTCCACACCACGTTGGAGCTAAGTCACTTACTTCTAGAAATCATGCTGGGGGCATGCACCAACCTTTGGATTTCATGTTGGGAAAAAGTTCACCATTGGGAAGATTTATGAGCATACTTTTCTTTTTAGGTTTCGAGCTCATTAAACCATGAAAATTATCCCGAGCATAGTTCATTTTTTCTGTTACAAGCTCGTTAAAAAATGAAGCAGACATCATGATCATTCTTCCAACCTATCTTTGAGCTCATTAAAAACAGTAAGATAGTATTTGAGCTTACTTTTCACTTTTTTCGTGCTCTGGTTAAAACATGAAAGATGGTGTTGAGCTTACTTTTCACTTTTTTCGTGCTCTCGTTAAAACATGAAAAGTATTTGAGCTTAGTTTTTACTTTTTCGTGCTCTGGTTCAAACATGAAAAATATTCCGAGTGCTTTTGATACCATTCTCGTGCTCGTTTAAAAATTGAGAAAAAAAGGTGTGTCTACCGAGTATAGGTTTATCACTTTATCTGGCCTCGTTAGACTATTTACGGAAAAGGAACTGTGCCGAGTTTACTTTTTCCTTTGTCATACTCGGTCATCAACCATGACAAAGTTGTTCATGGAGTCCTTTTTAAGCTCTTTTCGGACTCCCTAAATAGGAAAATATTGCCAAGCGAACTTGATTCTTTCACGCTTGTAAAAGCATTTGAATGATCGTCTTTCGGGTGATAGTTTACCCCTTTTTCAGACCAGGAAGCACTATTTACGAAAAAGGAATACTCCAACCAACCATGGCTGCAACAGTCCTCTCCCGCATTGTTTTACCCTTTTTCAGGTGATGAGGCTAACTTTACGAAAAAGGACCGTTGGAGTCTTCTTTAGTTCTTTTCAGACTCTCTAAACATGAAATGATGACCGAGTTTACCTTCTATGGACTCGTTAAATCTTCACATTAAAGGGCCCGTCATGGGATGAACCCCTCCTATCCCAGGTTCGGAAAATATTCAGGATTGGACTCATCTATGAGATGAGCTTTACCAAGCATCTGGTTACCCTCATCAAGCTCATAAAAAACACATGAGGCACTCATCATTCATGATGGGGAAAAAAGAAAGTGTTTGTGTTACATACCTTAGTGGCAGTATATAGTCGTTCTTGAACATGGCACTCATCTGCATTTGCATACAGTACTTGGGTCATTTGTTTGTCTATGAGTCCCCGCTTACTTTCTGAGTCCTGTTACTCCTTTGAGTCATTCAGAGAAAGATTCCATCATCAGTTGCATTAGAAGTTTGCGTCATTCTCATTGTGTCAATACTGCCAAGTCATGTCATGCCCATGTTCAAGAACATGTCCACTATCTATCATCTACAGTCAGTACACACGTCATCATGTCGTTGTTACTTTGAGTCAGTCTTACATGTTACTATACTGTCTGATCCACTCTACACATCTTTTTTCGTGTTTCGTATCGATTGATGGGGGATTCATCATGGCCCTCCTTCGACAGATTCATCCTTGTCAACTTCAACTCATCATCGAAGGATTAAATCTAGAAACCAACCAAGTACCTTGGTCCTGCATGCCTCAATGGCAGGTTACCTTGCTTTCATCATGAGTTTACATCATTGACTCTTGATTGAGAGATTTCATCTTGCGTTTGACTTCAAATCATCTATTCATGCTTGATGATATGTACTATGATACCTTGGGAATCATTGACATCAATGGTGATATCCCTCTCACTTGTTAACGGTTTACACCAATGACCAGTAATCAAGTGGTTTCTACCATGTTCGACGTCAAGACATTTGTAATCACATGGATAGATTCGTATCATTGTATTGAGTCATATTACATGGATCCACTTTTGTATTGGTCATGGTTGTGTTACCATCTCATCATGGATCTACGCTTGTGTCCAGTAGCCATGATTATGTTCAGTTGGTCATTACTACCATGGATTTGCAATGTATTGGTTGGAATCCATGTTCTACTTCATATGAGATTGTCCATTCAGAGTCAGTTGTACTGCATCATTTGCCTTCGTCCGTCAAGCCTATTGCCATTATTTTTTTCAAAGCACTTCACCTGTACATCCTTAACAGCTTCATGCTTTGGGGGGCATTCTGTTACACCTAAAATCTAATCATCATTATATTCAGTGTATACATCCCTGAATTCAACTGGACTAAGTACTTTCATTTGGGAGGATTTGCACTGTATTGGAGAAAACTCACTATGGCTTGGGAATACCACAACAGACAGATGACTACCAGAAATCTACTCAATTCTCAAAGCAATGCTATTATAAATGACAATGTTAAGATAATGGAGAAATCTAACCAACCTCGATCCAACGTTTGATGTAGATCCCCGTTGCAGCTTTCAATCCACACACTTCCAAGTACTCGTAATCTGCAAATTAGTCTTGACAGCCAATATCCAACAAGTACATATAGTATATAAAGAGCATTAACATTATCAATAACAATGGTCCATAATATCATAATCAAATGTAACCCAATGTATAATAAACAACATTCACACCAAGAATGGACGAGAATATGAGTATTTCTATTAATGAACAAGAAGAAGTACAGAGTGATACAACCTCTTGCCGGCAACCAATCTGAACCAAGATCTAGATCAATCCACTTGTGCCTCCACCACTTCAATCCTCCATCAATGGAAAAATCAAACTAGAGAGGAGTTTGGAAGGTGAACATAAATGGTTCACAACTACAAGGATCAATGAGTGCAGACTCAAGATAGGGCCAAAAATCCACTAGAGTTATCTTATGATTCTCTTCTACCTCCCTTCCATAAGCCATATGTGCTCAATATATAGTCCTCTCAAAGGTAGGTGAAAGTACACATCAAAGCGTTACTCGGGCAGATGGAGAGCCAAAGGTCACCCAATGACCACTTTTGGGAGTAAAAAGTAATTAATAGTGGTTTTTACCATTTTACTTGATACCTGCGGGCTATAGTGATACAAATCGCAGGTACGCATGCTATAGTGATGCAACATGCGGGTAGGAATAAAAATAGGGAAAACTTGTGTCACTGAAGGATAAAAATGGATCTGAGTCACTGAAATGGATCCTATAGGCCAAAGAATGTTGATGCTCATAGGGTGGAAGATTTCTGTGTAACAGATGCCCCCTAATGTGTGAGGTCAGAGACTGAAAGTGCTACGATGGCCGAAATACATTATAAAACTCAGAAGTGGAGTGATGGAGACACAAGTGGAAAGAATGGTTCACTCCTCATAATACAATAGTATCTCTGAATACATGTCGGTATAGTACAACAATCTGATACAATGGCCATGAATAGGCAGTACATAAGTAGATACATGTCATAAGTGATCATAGCCATGATCCCTCTACATTAAGATATGGTCTTCTGCTGAAAAGAAGACAACTGGTGCAAACTGCTGAAATCTGAGAGGTGATATCTCAGATGTAAAGTCAAAGTCATGTGTAGCATACTGAATGCCACAATCGCCTGGGGTCTTCTACACAAGTTTTCGATGGTGCAAGTCCCATCAAGTGAATAAAGGATTCAGGGTCAAACCTGATGAGACATCGTCTTATTACCAGTCAATGATGTATACCATTAACAGACGCGAGATGACCCACCAATAATGAAAATGGGAATCAAGGCACAGAGCACAATCATCAGAGTGTGAATAAATGGGTTGAAGTTGAACACTAGGATGAATCCATTGATCAAGGGACATTGATGTATTCCCAAAACTGTCGATGGTGAGAGAACCTGCCACTAATGACTGCAAGCCTCAAGTCCCGGAATAAATGAGTTGAATTCAATGGAACGAGACTTGCTGGAAGGAGGGAATTAAGGAATCCCCATCAACCAACACGAGGTACCAGCAATGGTGGAATATTTGGAAGATCTCTATTATACCACAATATTACACATTATGTATTAGTGTCGCATCCTTGCACTAGCAACCTAAACGACAGTTTCCCTTAAAGATCATATGAACATCCAGAGTGAAAACCATTGACTGAACACTAAAAGCAAACACTTTTTTTGCCATCTGCCAACCCAACTTAGCCTTGTTTGTGAGCACTACCGTTCCCTGCACATCTACAGGGGTGCGGTAGTAATCACTACCGTGCTTTGCTCCTTCTCTGGGGCACGGTACTACCACGTTATGCTCAGCTATAGGGGCGCGGTAGTCTGAAATTAGCCTTTTTTCCTTGGATTTTGGGATTCGACCTTCGAGGATATTTTGTTGGGATTACCACCTTTGTTTCGATCCTAACTCCTTCTTTGTTTAGCTGTCTTTATCCACTAAACCCTCCATAGATCCACACTTCTCTCTTATTGGTTAACCTTCCCATGTGCTATAAGAGAGAGGCCTTCCATGAACCAAAGGGAGGACTTTTGGGGCATCAAACCTATGATCTTCAGACTTCTGCAGAGATAGCTAGAGGAAGCACTTCAAGCTGGAGGATTGGCTTGGATATCAATCAACCTTTGTAAGCACTCTTCAAGTTTGTAATAAAAGATAACTTGTCTTGTTTTTCCCATTTCATGTGTATTGTATAAATCTTTGATATGAAATGTATCTATTTTAGATTTGAACTTAATATTTGCTTCAAGCTATTTGGAAGCTTGCATGCTTGTTCTTTGTTTGATTTCGACAGGTTCTACATTGGAGTTTCGGGATCAAGAGCTAGAAGCGGGACAAACATCGAATTGGAATGTGAGTTACGTCTTTCATCTCTTTTGAATGCATTTAATCTTGTTGTGAAGATTAGTTCAGGAACACAAGGTAGCATTTGTTTCCTTTTCATCTTAGCATAGAGTCAGTGCATCCTGCTTTATCCTAAGAGAGTTTCTACCTATCCGTAGGGAGAAATTTCTACAACAAAAAATGGCAACCATACTGGGGACTTGAATCCATTTTCTTTTCTTGTGAAGTTTGCTTTCAATTTCACTTATTGATTGTAAGAATTGGGTTCTTTTACCCTCATTCACTTCCCTGTTCTCTGCATTAGACTTCTGTTATAGATCAGTAAGTCCTCTAGGTTGGCAAACCCTTGAAAAGTCAAAATATTTTCTCAAAATTCCGCCTCTTTCCCTCTGTTCACACACTACCGCGCCCCCGTAACTTCCTACAGAGCGGTAATACCGCTCCTTAACCACTATCTAGAGCGCGGTAGTCCAGCAGTACGGTGCCTTAACCACTGTCTAGAGCACGGTAGTCTAGCAGTACCGCCCCTTAAGCGTTGCTTAGAGCACGGTAGTCTATCAGTACCGCTCCCAGGTGGCCTGCCGGCCCGCGGTAGTTCTGGGAAAGTGTGTTTATTTGGTTTGTTTGGTTATTTTTGGGTCTTTTTGAGATTTGGATCCATGTTGGCCCTTTGAGTAAACACTAGTGTTTTGCTTACATTTTTAAGCGAAATGGGTTCTATTTTGACCCATATTAAGGTTTTGAGATCATTTTTGGTTTGGTGTGTTTGGTATGTTTGGATTGCTTGGCATCTTATTTCCTTTGCATCCTATCTAATGATTGTTTGAAAAGATTGATCCCTTGCCTCCGATTTAGTTCAAAGAGAAGCTTGATTTTGTCATTCTTTTACCATATTCATGAAATTGAAACACATAGGTATTCTTCTTGCTTTAATTTAATAATTTGACATTCTTGGTATTACATTCATGAGAAGAAGAAATGCTTGTTTCATATTTATGTGCATTTGAGTTAGACAATATTATTAGGTTCTTCTCTTTGTCTTGCATTTGATTGGAAGCATTTGTAGAATCTTTCTTTCCATAGCTTGCATGTGTCTTTTTCAAGTGTGAAAAGATAGGAAATGGATTAGAATCATTACATTTGGTGTTCATATAAAGAACTTTTTTATTGCTTTGGGTTAGTTTTGGGTACATTTTTTACCTCTTTTTATCATTTTGAAAGAAATAAAATTGCATTTGCATTGGGTTGTACATATTGGGAATGGAAAGAATTCTTCCTTACTTTAGCTGGTGTTCATCGAAGAGAAATGCTCATTTCGATTCATCTTCATTTGCATGGTTTGAGTCGTCACAACACCATCAAGTTGCACTTCCATAACCCGATTGTGTAAGACAGCCTCTAAAATTAATCTCCCTAACTAAACCAATATTAACCTCACTTGAGGAAATCAAAAGAATTTAGTAGTTAGGTAGGACACCGGGGATAGGCATCAAAATAATTCTCCCTTGTCATTTTTCATCTGAGACATAGTCATTGTCTTTAGGGGACTAAAATCCTCTAGTATTTGTTGACACGGTCATACACCAGTTTGTGGAGGGGCCTCCTGACTGTTTCACACTTTCAGGGGTTAAACTGCCGAGATATTGAGAACCGGACGAACTCTATGGAATGTCGCACTCCACTTAGCCCTAAGGAAACATCGATCATTGTCTTCCTTGTATTCATAGTAATGCAAGGGTGATAAGGCAGAAGCGCCAAAAACCTTTTCCAACGTGTCATGAACGAGGTAGCTTAGTGACTTTTCTTCTAGGGCTCTTTACCCAGGATCCCTTTCGGTAGAGGGATATCCTTCCATTATTGTGCTCTCATTTTGTATTGTTCGACTTGGATTTCATCACCTTGCGAAGGATACAATTTGTTGAGGTCTCCAGCTCTTAGTTAGGAGGTTTTGCTTGCTATCTTGTAGAGGGTCTTTTTCTTTATAGGGATGCTTGTTGGCATTCTGGTTGTTTTGTTGTACAGCTCGCTTACTATGGCAGCGGCCTCAGTATATTTTTTTGAGCTTGCTCTTTTGGCCTGTGAGCCTTGACTTTTCCTAGCTCCCCTTTCGCACGCTCGGTTGCTTGAGGGTTTTTGAGTTCTTTTTAACAAGAATTCATCCACATCACTTATTTTTGTTCCATGGAGAATCCACCTCCATGCACCAATGCTCCTTCTGGGACTACCAATCCGGAGACCCATTTTCAAGGGGTACCTTTTACTTTTCCTCCAGTTGGAGATATTGGTCCTCCCTTTATTGCCACGTTAAATCTTCCTGGATTAACCATAGGATTACCAGTATGGTTATTCAATCCGGTAATTCCGATTGCGCCCAATGTTTCGAATGTTAATTCTCCACCACGAGAGAGTCAATCCCAAACTAATCCTTCCCCTTCTTCGTCGGATGAATCTTCTTCTGTTCCTTCTTCCTCGCCTGATCAAAGCAATAGTGTAAGTAATCAGGCGGATAAGAAGAAGAAGAAAAGGAAAGTTAAGAAGAAGAAGAATAAGGAAGAGACCAAGCGTAAACTAGTTTCCTCTAATGGCACTCATTCTACAAAAACACCTCGTAAGCCCAATTTCCCTTGCAAACTCTGCAAGGGTGATCACTTTCTCAAGGATTGCCCCGGTCTTTCCCGTGTATCAGAAGTGTGGTCTAAAAACCCCAAACCACTTGTATCATCAACCTCTGACCATCATGTCGATGACACTCCCTCAACCAGGGACCCCTTGGTGAAGGGTAGGAAGGGTAAAGTCCTATATCCCTATTTGATATGCAAGGGTATGCACCGTACTTTCCTTTGTCCAAGCATGGATGAAGCCTTGCGGTGGTTGGAAGATATTACTAGTTCTCAACTGGTGCCTCCAACAGACCATAGTAAACTGTCCCTCAACCCCCCGCTAGTTGACCAAGTGATCAATTCAGTTTCATCTACAATTGATCCCACTCTCCCTTTAGAGAGTGAAGTGATCGATTCATTGTTATCTCCACTCAATCCCACTCTTTAATTGAAGAAAGTCCAGACTGAAGCAGTCATCTTGACACAATCTTCGTCTCATTCTTATCTTCCAAGCGAGAGTGAATTGGAAACCACTGATGTTTTCCTTATAGGTTCAGAATGTCCTCGGCAAGGGAAACCCTATACATTTCTGCGAGACCCCCTCCAGGTACTGAGGTTATTTCCTTTGATTGGAATGGTCTAACAGAATCTCGTCTTCCTTCAAGCGTTCCTTTTCAAATATCTTTAGGAGTTTCCGATAAAGAAATTTTTTGTACGATAGTTGATGAAGGAGTTTCCGTTAGTATTCTATCCTCAACTGCTTGGCAAGCCTTAGGTTCTCCTCAGCTTGTGCCTGTCACTGACCAGATACTGGCTTTCAATAGAAGGCTTACTGGACCTTTAGGGTCCCTTCCTCAGTTACCTATCACTTTGGGAGGGAAAACTGTCTGTATTGATGTCACGGTTGTCCAAGGTCGCTTACATTTTAATCTACTCCTTAGACGTGATTACGTCTATGCAATGAAGGCTGTAGTGTCCTCAATCTTTCGAGTGATGTATTTTCCCCATCATAGGAATGTTGTGACCATCGATCAGCTTTCCTTTGTGACGCCCACTCATTGCATGACTACTAGTCACCAGACTTCCCTAAATGTTCGACATGTTTTAGTGGTTTCTTCCCCCTAGGGGGAGGGACGTTGGAGAAAAGTTCTATTCCGGTGTCAAGCTCGTTAAAAAATGAAACCATTTTCTCAAGCATAGTTTACTTTTGGTTTTAAGCTTGTGTAAAAATAAAACCAACCATCATTTCAAGCATAATTTACTTTTGGTTTTAAGCTTGTGTAAAAATGAAACCAACCATCATCTCAAGCATAGTTTAGTTTTGGTTTTAAGCTTGTGTAAAAATGAAACCAACCATCATTTTGAGCAGAGTTCCCTTTATGTGTCAAGCTCATTAAAAAATGAAACAGGTCACCATGAGCATAGTTCCCTTTCTATGTCAAGCTCATTAAAAAATGAAATAGGTTCCTACGAGCATATTTTATTCTTTGTTTCAAGCTCGTTAAAAAATGAAATCGACCCTCAAGCACAGTTTACCATTGGTTTCAAGCTTGTGTAAAAATGAAATCAATCCCAAGCATAGTTTACTTTCGGTTTTAAGCTTGCGTAAAAATGAAACTACCTTCGAGCATAATTTCTTTCTGTTTTAATCTCTTTAAAAAATAAAAAGGACCCTTTAAAGCATTGTTATTATCTATTTTCAATCTTGTGTAAAAATGAAATAGATCTCCCTTCCATTTGTTCGAGTCTCTTGCTAGAGTTAGGATTTGAACCTTCATTTCATCTGCCTGGGTCACTTGGTCCTGGTTCTCCCTACCCCCCCTGGTGAACACATTTGGATTAGTAGCTAGGATTTTTGGGTAAGGAAGAAGAGTAGTCAGACGAAACGAAGCTTGGGGGGCATGTTTAGCCGTTAGCAATCATGCTAGGGGCATTTACCAACCTCTAGTCATCATGTTGGGAGGGAACCCATCAATGGGCCTTAACCGTGAGCAGAGTTTACCTTTGGCTTCAAGCTCATTAAAAAATGAAACCAGTAGTCTGAGCAAAGTTCTACTCCTGTGTCAAGCTCGTTAAAAAATGAAACATATGCTTTCCCTTTGAGCCGAGTCTCCTCATATACTTAGTACCTGAACCTTCTTTTCACTCGCCTATACCTTAGGCGAATGAAATGAAGCTTGGGGGCATGTCTTCAACCTTTAGAAGTTACGTTGAAGTCAACTCGATCGCCTCTCCACATCACGTTGGAGCTAAGTCACTTACTTCTAGCAATCATGCTGGGGGCATGTACCAACCTTTGGATTTCATGACGGGAAGAATTTCACCATTGGGAACATTTTCGAGCATACTTTCCTTTTTAGGCTTCGAGCTCATTAAAACCATGAAAATTATCCCAAGCATAGTTCATTTTCTGTTACGAGCTTGTTAAAAAATGAAGCAGACATCATGAGCATTCTTCCAACCTATCTTCGAGCTCGTTAAAAACAGTTAGATGGTGTTTGAGCTTACTTTTCACTTTTTCGTGCTCTGGTTAAAAACATGAAAAGTGGTTTGAGCTTACTTTTTCCTTTTTCGTGCTCTGGATCCAAACATGAAAAATATTTCGAGTGCTTTTGATACCATTAGCATGCTCGTTAAACAAATTGGAGTAAAAAGGTGTGTCTAATGAGTATAGGTTTATCACTTTATCCATCCTCGCTAGACTATTTACGGAAAAGGAACTGTGCCAAGTTTACTTCTCCTTTGTCGTACTCAGTCATCAACCATGACAAAGTTGTACATGGAGTCCTCTTTAAGCTCTTTTCAGACTCCTAAAATAGGAAAAGATGGCCAAGCGAAATTGATTCGTTCACGCTTGTAAAAGGATTTGAATGATCATCTCCCTAGTGATAGTTTACCCCTTTTTCGGACTAGGGGTCATAACTTACGAAAAAGGAATACTCCAGCCAATCATGATTGGAAGAGTCCTCTCCCGCATTGTTTTACCCTTTTTTGGGCGATGAGCCTAACCTTACGAAAAAGGACCGTTGGAGTCTTCTTTAGTTCTTTTCGGACTCTCTAAACATGAAATGATGACCGAGTTTTCCTTCCTTGGACTCGTTAAAATTCAACATTGAAGGGCCCACTTTAGGTCGAACCCCTCCTTTCTCAGGTTCGTAAAAAAGTGAGATCGGACTCATCTATGAGATGAGCTATACCGGGCATCTGTTATCCTCCTCAAGCTCGTAAAACAACAAAGAGGTACTCGTCCATCATGTCGGGGGAAAATGGGAAAATGAGTCAAGTTTACCTTGTTGGCAGCTTGTGAGTCATCACCTTTGAACATGGAATACATCCTCACCTTGTCTGTTTTGGGTAATCAGTCTTGTTGATAGTGTCATCATTATGATTGTGTGTCCTCATTATTGCTATGAGTTCACACTTCCTATGGTTCTGTGTGTTCAAGAAATCCCTGCTGCCAAAATCTGTTTCACGTCGTTATATGTTCAAAGGACTATTACCTTGAGTCCACCTCCACTTCATGTCAAACCTTCCCTTTGTGTCAGTACATATTCTATTGTTTCATCGGTCCATACTATATTTCATTCCGATCTCATGTCGATGATGTGGGAATCATTATGGACCACCTTCGACGAATCTATTCCTGTCGACACCAAATCACTATCCAGGAATTAGGCTTAGGAGTCAACCACTAGTACCTTGGTACCTGCATGCCTCAATGGTAGGTTTCCTCGTATTCAACAGTAGGTTTTCATCAATGACCTCTAATTGAATGATCTCTCAAATGCTCGACATCAACTCGTTTATTGGCATTTCGTTGAGATGTGCTATAGATACCTTGGGGATCATTGTCATTATTGGTGATTTCCCTCGCATTTGTTAACAGTTCACATCATTGACCGGTAATCAAATGGTTTCTACCATGTTCGACTTCAACACCTTGTAATCACATGGCTAGATTCGTATCATTTGTGATTGGGTAGAAGACCCTGGACACCCTTTTGTATTTTGATTACATCCAGGTTGCAATGGAGATTTTTCTGTATTGTCACACAGATCCACTTATGTATTGGTCGTGGCTGTGCTATTATTGTCTCATGGATCTACGCTTGTTCATAGTAGCCATGATTTGTCTACAGTCTATATCATCTCAGTACTCATGGATCTGCAATGTATTGGTCGACAGCCATGCTTTGAGTCATTTGTTTCCAAGCATGGGAATGCTCACCTCAGTGGTATATCTGACATTTTGTTTCTATTTCAGCTTCTTGTTGCTCCCCTCGATGCTATCTCCGAACCATATTTGTAAATTCTTTCGGCCATTAGTCTCTTCTGACCTCACACTTTAGGGGGCATCTATTATACCGCAATATTACACATTATGTATTAGTGTCGCATCCTTGCACTAGCAACCTAAACGACAGTTTCCCTTAAAGATCATATGAACATCCAGAGTGAAAACCATTGACTAAACACTGAAAGAAAACACTTTTTCTGCCATCTGCCAACCCAACTTAGCCCTGTTTGTGAGCACTATCGTTCCCTGCACATCTACAGGGGCGCGGTATTCAGCACTACCGCGCTTTGATCCTTCTCTGGGGCGCGGTACTACCGTTTTATGCTCAGTTATAGGGGCGCGGTAGTCTGAAATTATCCTTTTTGCCTTGGATTTTGGGATTCGACCTTCGAGGATATTTTGTTGGGATTGCCACCTTTGGTTAGATCCTTACTCTTTCTTTGTTTAGCTGGCTTGATCCACTAAACCCTCCATAGATCCACACTTCTCTCTTATTGGTTAACCTTCCCATGTGCTATAAGAGAGAGGCGTTCCATGAGCCAAAGGGAGGACTTTTGGGGCATCAAACCTATGATCTTCAGACTTCTGCAGAGATAGCTAGAGGAAACACTTCGAGCTGGAGGATTGGCTTGGATATCAAGCAACCTTTGTAAGCACTCTTCAAGTTTGTAATAAAAGATAACTTGTCTTGTTTTTCCCATTTCATGTGTATTGTATAAATCTTTGATATGAAATGTATGTATTTTAGATTTGAACTTAATCTTTGCTTCAAGGTATTTGGAAGCTTGCATGCTTGTTCTTTGTTTGATTTCAACAGGTTCTACATCGGAGTTTCGGGATCAAGAGCTAGAAGCGGGACAAACGTCGAATTGGAAGGTGAGTTACGTCTTTCATCTCTTCTGAATGCATTTAATCTTGTTGTGAAGATTAGTTCAGGAACTCAAGGTAGCATTTGTTTCCTTTTTGTCTTAGCATAGAGTTAGTGCATCTTGCTTTATCCTAAGAGAGTTTCTACCTATCCGTAGGGATAAATTTCTACAACAATCTCGGGTGAAACGGACTGACTCAATAAGGATGGCCGACATGCAATGGTCAAGAGAAGATGGCCGAGGAGTGGCCGACACTGGTTTCAGGAATTCCTTTGAACAAGAGCATGAGAAGATGGATAGACTCAGGTAGCATAGACTTGACATAAACTGTGCAACGCATGAGGCATTACAAAGGGCTCCATAATGACTGGAAGTTTAACCAATTGGTGGAGAAAACTGAGAAACAAGTACAGCTCCTAAGGCCCAACTATAGTCCCGACTCATAATGTACGAAGTGGAATGAATGCTCTGTTCAAAGGCGACACAACAGCTACCAACAAGAAATAGTGAGCATAATCCCATCCGGCTTTTTGGAATATTTGATTTTTTTGGTCTTTTTCATATTTGGGAAAAGCTTGAAAAAGAATAAAATTTCTTATAATACAACAAGTGAGGGAACGAGTGTCAAATAGCTAGCATACTAGTCCCAAGCAGTGGAACATACCTATGCTCAATGCAAGGAGATGCGCGCAGGATGTGTACACTCGGGGGTGTGTTCCCTTAGGGTCAAAGGGTCATCGAATTGTGAAAGGAAAATATATAAGCTCTGTAGGGCTCGACAGGGAAAAGTGCTCAGGCACCAGGCTATCAACTGAGTAAGCGGGAGCTGACACAAGGCTCAAGTGGCAAGCAGGATGATGCAATGCAATCACAACATGATATAACTGAGGAGTCCTTTTTCGTAAAGTTAGTCTCCTCACCCCAAAAAGTGTAAAACAATGAGAGAAGAACTCTTCTAGTCATGTATGACTAGAGTATACCTTTTTCGTAATTAATCCACAAAGGTATGGAAAAGGGGTAAACTTATACCTAAGTGAATGTCACTTCAAATCCTTTAACGAGTCTGAAATGACAAGTATACTCGGCAATCTTGTTTGATTTTGAAAAAGTCTAACAAGGGCTTAAAAAAGACTTTATAAAAATCTTTTCCGTAAAGGTTTAACGAGCCCAAAAAAGTAGACTCGTGACCTCCTTACTGTTTTTAACGAGCTCAAAGGAGATATGGAAGAATGCTCGTAATGAGAGCAGACGAGTGTCAGGGATATGCGAGACTAGTTCCAAGCGCATGGGACAAAGCTATGCATAATGCAAGGAACATGAGCAAGATAAGGACACTCAAGGGGTGTCTGCGAATTTGTATAGTAATAGGTTCAAATGCATCATAACAATGGGGAGGCCTAAACCTATATGCAAGGTTCTGAATATTCCTACCATGGCCGAAGCAAATGTTGAAAAGGACCAGTAAACAAGTATAAGTCCAGCTAAGAATCATGTCTCCAAGAAACATAAGTACCAAGATCATTTCTAAAGCATACGTAAAGAAAAATCCGATACAGGTCACTATGGTAGAAGCATTTTCAACTTCACTATTGTTAACCTCAGACATAACGCAGGTAGAGCTAACCACTAAAGGTGCCATAGTACCAATACTTGAGGGATCAAAATGATCAACTTCAAAGTGAAGAGCAAAGTTGAAGGATGAGAAGGAATCTGCAGTGGAAAATTCATCATCACAGGAGTTGGAAATTCTAGAAGTAGAATTGAACTCATCAGGATCACCGATTTGTAGATCTATAGGAGAGCTCAAAGACTCATTAGACTCAAACGTCAAATCAGGGCTGGACGAGACGGTGAATGGATCCAAATTCAAATGGATGGAAGGTTGTATTATAGGCCCATCTTGTTCAATAAGATCAAGGGGAGGAGGGGAATGAGATCTATAATAAAGATCCCCCCACGGCTTGTCATCACCACCCATGGCCTCAAAAAGAACTCCATCTGAAGGTAGGATACCATCGAGGCAATCATGTGAACAAGATAAGTTGGCTGCCAAAACCGGCAGCGTAACGGGATCTTCCTCAACTGTCTGGGAAGAAGAGATATCCAGATCTGCAGTGGTTTGTTGGATATGATCATAAGTGAGCTCCGCTACAGATAAATGCATAGACATCCTGACATGCGAAATGTCTCCAGAAGTGGAACTCGTGGATGGTAAAGTCCATGGATCATTTAAATAAGAGGTCCGGAATAACATATTATTCGAAGGGGGAGGCGCACTGTCGGAAATGGCTCCAATAAAATTCACAGGTGAGGAATGGTTAAAAGTTCCCATCAATGAGGGGTATAGAACTCCATCTGAATGTAGGATACCATCGAGGCAATCATGTGAACAAGATAGGTTGGCTACCAAAACTGGCAACGCAACAGGATCTTCCTCAACTGTCTGGGAAGAAGAGAGATCCGGATCTGCAATGGTTTGTTGGATATGATCGTAAGTGAGCTCCGCTACAAACAAAGGCATAGACATCCTGACGTGTGCAATGTCTCCAGACATGGAAATCGTGGATGGTAAAGTCCATGGATCATTTAAATAAGAGGTCCGGAATAACATATTATTCGAAGGAGGAGGCACACTGTCGAAAATGGTTCCAATAAAATTCATAGGTGCGGAATGGTTAAAAGTTCCCATCAATGAGGGGTACATCCCAACACCTATGTTCCCAGTTGCTGACTGAGAATCAGAAACTTGTGGGACTACAGATCCTGTAGATGTTGTGGAAGGAGTGCCAACATAATCCAGCTGATCGATCGTCACAATCTTGCCTTCATCGGGAAAGCAAATAACTCGAAATATAGTAGATAGATGCGACAGCCTTCATAGCGTACATCTAGTTCCGACCCAGTAAAAGGTTATAGTCGATGGGCGCATCAACCACTTCGAATTCAATAGGCACGGACTTACCTCCCAAGGAAACAACAAGGGAAGGGATAATTCCATGCGGCACAAAAGATCTACCATCGAATGCAGTGAATGTAGTTCTAGACGTGAGTAGAGGAGGACAGCCAAGAGCTTTCCAACAAGTTAACGACATTACTGACATGGAAGCACCTTCATCAACCATAGTACATTTGACGAAGCTCTTAAGGAAAACCACCTAGATTTGAAAATCCACATGGTAAGGCAAGCAAGGTTGGACATCAGTAGTATCGAACTTGATAACACTAGGACATCCCCCATCCTGAACTCCTAATGCACTCAAAAGGGCATGCTTCTAAGAAGGACAAGCTTGCAAAACTTCAAGAGCTGACATGGCACACGGGGTTTGGCCCAAATCTTCTACGATGGAGTAGTTTTGGGCGGCTCGAGCATTAGGATTATGCATGGAGCGCTTGAGAACACCTTTCAGTATCCGTGGCATAATAGAAGGCTTCTCGATATGCAAGGAATTATCAGGAGGAGGGGGAGGCTCATTCCCCAAATTTGGTTGTGGTGCACCATAATCATGTTGACGAGTAGCAACACAAACCTCCGACTGAACCATATTCACACATCCATAACCACTAGTTTTGGAAGAAGACGTTGTCGTTTCATTAGTACCATAACTAGTGGTGGGAGCATGCGAAGCCATATTTTGATGATGAGGAAGGGGATCCTTCAACACAGCTGGGCTCTATGCCAAATGCTTCGATGCTTCTTCAATTCGAGGACATAAGTGAGTAAGATGATCCTCCCCACAAAGCTTGCAAGGGAATTTCACCTTACGCCTAGGTTTACGATCCTCGCCAGCATTTCCACCTTCCCAAGGAGGGTTGGAATTCTCTTTACGAGGAGTAGGACGATTGCTATTGTTGTTACTTCCATTGTTTCCACCCCTACGTTTGTTTCTCCCCTTTTTATTACCACCAGTTTGCTGGTTACCCGACGGTTTCGTTGATTGCACATTGTGTACATCAGACGACGGAGTGGAAGTGGACAAGGTGTGAACCTGTATGGGTGCAGACTGGTTTAGCGACAAATTTTGCATTTGATTAGCTACCAATTGTACAGGGCGAGTGCATGCGGACCCCACGATGCCATCGGCATGTGGTCTAGGAACTGACGTAGGCTCATGTCTTGTTCTCGATGCGTCAGGACTAATGTCATACAAAATGCCAAACTGAGAATAAAGAAGATCTAACTGCTGGACTTTCAAGATAGCTTGTTCCTCAGTCATAATGTCGGGCATCGAAACATCCTTAGCAATATATGGAAGTAAAGACTTTAGGAACCATTCCAACAGGAACTCTGGAGGAATGTTGGCTTTCACTAATCTCTTCCACCGACGCCACTCTTGAACATGGTCAGAAATATGTGTGGCCTTATTCTGACGGAAGGTGGACAACAACTCAGTACCAGTATCATAACAAACTGGTAACTCGAAATGGTCTAAGAAAACCAAAGCAATCTCATTGAATTCCCTATAGGTGTTTCCGGGCAACTCCACATACCATTTCGCGGCTGCCCCCATGAGGGTGCGTTGAAATAGGCGTAATCGAATGGAATCATGATTCAAAGAGTTGGAGGAGCACCAAAGGTGAAACGTCGTGACATGATCTCCCGGGTCCTCACCACCTTTCCCCTCAAACTTCGGAATGTCCGAAGGGAGCTTGGTAGGGAGTGGGGGCCAAGTAGGGTCATGACACACCGGATCATTCGTGAGCTTCAAAAAATATGGGAGATTCAAGTGTGCAAGGAACGGGAACGGACACTGGAAAGCTTGATTATAAGCTCCCATAAAAGGTTGGTTGAATGGAACTGTGTTATACGATGGACCAAAAGCTTGACCATGAGGATTAAACTGCTGATACTGAGGACCTGACAGCCCATAAGCTTTCCCATGGCTATAAGATTGATAACCTCCCCCTGGCTGACCCATTTGAGAGTAAGAAGGTATATGCATGTTTTGAGCACCATATTGGGGTGGTGGGTGATACTGGTGGCCAGCACCGACTGTATTGTAGTAAGGGTTTCCACCATGAGTATGGAGCATGTATGTACTATTCATAGTGGGAACCGTGTTGTATTGACCATAATGGTATGGTATGTTCCCACCCCCAACATTAGGATTAGCGTGAGCAGTTGTGTGGTGACCAGAAGCATGAGAAGCATTCCCAGGTCCAATATGGGCTTGACTAGTAGCAAGGTTGGTGGTGTGATGTCCATGTGGATAGGAAATATTCCCACCCCCTACATTAGCATTACTAGTGGCGGCGGTGGACGCAAAAGTATGCGGTATGTGTCCACCCCCGTGGTTGGGAGGAACGGTATCATGTGCAAAAGTAGTCCTGGGTTGACGAGTAGCGATGCGTGTATTAGGTTCTGGATGGCGAGTCGTATTCCGAACAGCATTCCGACTATTTTGTGTATTCCTAGGAGGTGGTCATGCTCCAACATAAGCATTATTAGGAATCTGACCAGTCCCCATACTATGTGAGTGGGTGGACAACATAGTGCCCCCAGTGGGTATAGTATGGCTAACACTTTGACTAGTGCCAGCGTGAGTACCAACCATAGTGGAAGGTTCGACAGTATTGTGACTAGGCATACCAAAAGAGAGTGCGGTGGGGTTGATCATAGAGCTGGTATCATCATGAGTCTCAAGTCTCTTGTATCTAAAATCGCGTGGAAATGAAGGAACGAAAGGCTCGTCCTATTCTCCATCCTCAGGTAGGTCGGGCATCCCGTAAAGATAATTATCTAGATTCGAAGGATCAAACGGATCTCGATCAAGTGGATTAGGCCAAATAGAACCAGTTTGAGTCTCAGGTGGATCACCTCCCCAATCCTCGCGAGGAGTCTGGGGATTGGAAGTATGCTCAACTCTACCGAAGGAGTAGAAGGGTCTTGCCCGATATCAGGATGTGCAGTCATGTAGTATTCAATGTAAGTCTCGTATGAATTTGAAGACTCAGAGGGAGCCCTTCGACATCCTCTAGAAATACGTTGTGTAACCAAAGTTGGATTTAAACCAGCCAACGGACGGGACCGGTGGAGAGTAGGGCTCCGCGCCACGTTCTCTCTGGAGAGATACACAGCGTCTCCTAAAGGCCAACTATCGATCAAAAAACAGTAAATCAAAAGCACACACCTAGAGAATCTACAGCCAAGAGCAGACATACAGAGTGGCTAAATGAACTCCCGACACTAGAGCGGGTATGTCTCGCCTAGGAGAGGCTTGAGACTCCCAAACTATAGCCAGAGGTAACAGAATCAGTTATAGAGACACCCAGGCTTCACTATGTCAACAGGGTCAAGTCCACTGCACGAACACAACTGTGTTGTCCAATCCCTATCTGACTCAGGACACAAACAGCATAACCACTGCAAGTACCCTGTGCGGTACCTAGGTAAGGAAACTATGTTCACCGCAATATAACCAATGCTCAGGGGGACAGTCGCAGGTGGGACCCGTCGTATGGGAAGGGTATCTAAGCCCAAAGCACAAGAGGACGAACCTCCAGTACCCCTAGATACGAACCAATCTTGGATATATCTCCCACATTTAGCCAGTATCAGAGGGATATCTCCTCAACCAACCTCCCGTGACCTCGTGCTTAACTCTAGATTGAGTAGATATTTCTTGAGAACACCGATCTATACCATGGATTCCTCCACTCCCTAGTCAGACACCTAATGTTTCGTTCAGTAGTCTTGGATTTTTAACTCACAGTGATCTATTCCAAGACTCTAAACCTATGCTAGTTGGTGTACAATATAAAATAAAATCAGTCTAATCAATTTTAGTGATTAAGCGTTAATTTTAGTGGCTGTGATTGCTCAAGGGATATGATTGTGAAACTAGTGATGTGTAGACTCAATAGTATGCAACATCGTCCAATCCTAGACTCATCTATCCAATAAAACAATGACACTAATATGCAAAGTCAACCAACAATTCTGAAATAAAGATGCAATCTTTTATCTTTTCAATGCACAAGCAGAACCTAAAATGAAGGCAACAAGCACTCAATGCAATATGCAGTACATGAAAGTAAAATATTTTTGTATTTTCGCTTATAAATGAGAAGGAAAATGCAAAAAACTAAATGAATATTTTTTTATTTTTTCAATATAAATGAAATGAAAAAATGCAAGCAAAATCCTACTATTCAGTCACTGAAGTGCCGAGAAGATCACTAAGACAACCCAGCATATCCTAAACAGCAAGACTCGGCCAAAGGAAAGAGCTCAAAAGGAAAAAACCAAGAGGTTAAAACCAAAGATTGGTAAAAACCAAGAAGGCTCAACCAAGAGAAACAAAGAGATCCGGTCACAACCAAGGCATGAAACAGTCAAGAAAGAGGCCAACAAAGACTCAGGAACCAACCAAACTCACCCAGCAACAACCAATAGCCATAAACCAACAAAATCCGGAGTTACACGCTACTGTCGAAGGAATGCCTGTGGGTACCCGCGAGCAGTAGAGTAAACAGAGGCGGGTATACGCAGGCAAAGCTAATCTAGCCCGTGGGTGAGGAAAATAAAATGGTCAAATAAAGAGTTTAGAGGCTCAGAAAAAGCAAGTTTTCTACAGTGTATCTTAATGGCCAATCAGTGACACAGAGCTTGAATAAACAACAACTCTAATTATAGACTAATGCTCAAAAAATTTCCCAAACATGGATGTTTTCCCCAGCGGATTCGCCATTTCTATATTGGAGAAAACTCACTATGGCTTGGGAATACCACAACAAACAGATGACTACCAGAAATCTACTCAATTCTCAAAATAATGCTATTATAAATGACAATGTTAAGATAATGGAGAAATGTAACCAACCTCGATCCAACGTTTGATGTAGATCCCCGTTGGAGCTTTCAATCCACACACTTCCAAGTACTCGTAATCTGCAAATTAGTCTTGACAGCCAATATCCAACAAGTACATATAATATATAAAGAGCATTAACATTATCAATAACAAGGGTCCATAATATCATAAGAAAATGTAACCCAATGTATAATAAACAACATTCACACCATGAATGGACAAGAATATGAGTATTTCTATTAATGAACAAGAAGAAGTACAAAGTGATACGACCTCTTGCCGGCAACCAATCTGAACCAAGATCTAGATCAATCCACTTGTGCCTCCACCACTTCAATACTCCATCAATGGCAAACTCAAACTAGAGAGGAGTTTGTAAGGTGAACATAAATGGTTCACAACTACAAGGATCAATGAGTGCAAACTCAAGATAGGGACAAAAATCCACTAGAGTTATCTTACGATTCTCTTCTTCCTCCCGTCCATAAGCCATATGTGCTCAATATATAGTCCTCTCAAAGGTAGGTGAAAGGACACATCGAAGCATTAATCGGGAAGATGGAGAGCCAAAGGTCACCCAATGACCGCTTTTTGGGAGTAAAACGTAATTAATAGTGGTTTTGACCATTTTACTTGATACCCGCGGGCTATAGTGATGCAACTCGCGGGTACGCATGCTATAGTGATGCAACATGTGGGTAGGAATAAAAATAGGGCAAACTAATGTCACTGAAGGATAAAAATGGATCTGAGTCAATGAAATGGATCCTACAGGCCAAAGAATGCTGATACTCACAGGGTGGAATATTTCTGTGTAACATGCACTCAATCCTGCAAACTTTTGAGAGGTCGTCGCAGGTTGCACACTAGCAACATGCGACGTCACAGCTTGCTCCACTGCAAGGTGCGACAAGGTCTGTTAATGGGAAAAAATATCCTATTTGAGATCCTTCTCGAAACTTACCCATTTAGGGGCTTATCCCTGACCTCTAGGGGAGTTGGTACTCGACCCCTAACTCTTTGGGAGGATCCCCTGTCTCTCTCCTACCATCTCTCATCCTATCCTATTCATACCCTATCCACTTAGTCCTATATAAGTGAGGCTCACTCCCATCCCAAGGGGAGGAAGTCTATAGTAGTTGCATGCTGGTGAAATCTCTCTCTTGAGAGGAAGACTATGGTATCTACATGCTGGTGAAATCTCTCTTAAGGCACCTCTATTCACCTATTAGAGAGCACATACTTCCTTGGAAGAACATGGCAATTGGCTTTGTCAGAGAAGGGATAATACGTTAAGTCTTTGGTTGTAGTTCTATATCTCTATCATGTACTCCTCTATTTACAGTAATACAAATGCTTTCCACCAATATTGTTCTCATGTGTAATGATATTGTGTAGTTTACCTGCTTAACTGTTTACTTAGATCGCTTATTGTATAGATGCTCTTTACTCGTTTCTCTTGTTTCTGTGTCTTGACAGGTCTTGCATCTTGGATCTGATGATCGTGGGACGTGGAGCAACATTCAGGAGAAAGGAGTGTGTAGTAAAAGGTATGACATCTAGTACTTGGTCTTTAAGTAGATCTAGTAAATGCACTTGTAGTCTGTTTTATTTGTTCTAGAATCACATTGAGCTAGGGAGATCCGGCTCGCGTCCGCTCGAGTGGATTGTCCGGTAACAGGGGATATTTCCTTGAGTGGCAAGCTGCTCCCATGAGCATCTAGTGTCAGTGCCCCCTAGTACAATAGGATTAATTTGCGACACATTGAATCCAAAGGGGTGACCATAACTCATACATCCAACAAATTGGAAAGGTAAGCTTGAATAGGGTAGAGTGGTATTAGAAATTACTTCAATGGAGGGTGGGTTAGACATTAACATTTGTCCACTGAAGGGTGGGATAGTATGGAAAGGGATAGATGAGTCATTTCCTAAAGCAATGGTTAAAGTTGAACTAGGAGGAATAGTGGCAGTCGTATATTGACAACCTGAAAAAGGGAATCCAAAAGAGAAAGGGTTCGAACTCACTTGAGTTAATGAACTAGTACCAGTAAGCACCATCGAGGTTAGGGGAAACCAACCTGATCCTATTGTGTATTGTGTATTAAAATTGACTCCTCCTATAGGGAAAGTACTAACTGGAGTATACATGTCCCCTGAAGTAAATACTTCTTCTTGGTTTTCTATATTAAACTTCCTAGACAATGGATTATGAATGTTGATACCAACTAACTGGGAAAAACTAGGACTTTGTGGTGGGTTCAGAAGTCCAGATGGATCTGAGAGGTCCTCAATTTCAATGGGAGATAAATTCTCTTCAATCTGGGGAGAATGGACTCTAGGGGAGTTATATAACTGTTCCTTGGTATTTCTAAAGTCTCCTTCGTAAGAATGTCTCTCAGAATCACCTAATCTAGAGTTGTTTTCTTCTACTGGTTGTTCTGTTTGATGTTCTTGGTTTTCCTCTTCCATCCTTCGAGGGGCTGGATCTGGATAATCCAGTCTTCGCCTCAGTGCAGGTACTTCTCTCCATTTAGTATATTGTCCTTGAATCCTTCTGGATATGCGTGGAGGTTGATCGACCACGATGGCTCGCATAAGACACTTAGAAGAAAAATCTACAAAAATAAAAATCAAACATCATACACTAAAATTCCCTTGAAAGATGTCAAAAAAGAAAACAACTACCTTCCAAAGGAATTTTTAGGATGATCAGGGCCCAAAACAAACCAGTGAAGGATGAAGAATAGTTACCCGGGGTCAACAATACAATCACCTTGGATCCAAGCATTTGAATCACCAACCTCCTTCCCAAAGAGCTGCAAGGGGTTTCCTCCCACGTCTGTCCTAGGTACAATAGAAATAACCTTCCACCATAACCTGTGTATGAGCCCTAAAGTGAGGATACTAAGGTTACCAACCTTGCAGAGAGGGTCCGGGGGGATAGTCGCTGGTCAAGTTAATATGCATGGGCAGGGTAACAAATCTCGAAACTCAACAGAACCGATGGTACTAATAAGTCCCCATATCCGCACCAACCCTAGGATATGCTCAATTGAATATTGGAGGGATATCGCCTCTACTCAATCTCGCACGACCTCATGCTTGACTCTGGTGTAAGTGCAGCTTCCCAGTTCACTTTCTACAAAATTGGGTTTTCTCCCTAACGAATGACACCTATGTTTTGACAAGTCTAAGTGATCATGGAGGAGTTGACTCACAAATCCCTACCTCCACAATCCTAGTTAAGCTATTAGGTGTGTTTCCAAACTAGAAGAAAACCTAAGATCCTATCCAATTTATTAATTGCTTGCTTAAAATGTACTTTCAAAACTTTTCAAGAGAAGTAAAACAAGTGCAACTAAAGAAAGATATTCTTTAACTGAAATATGAAGCACTCAATCACCACAAATATGTACTTCTCACTCTCAATTTCTTTCCAATGCAAGTCCTAAAGATATGATCTGGAATGCATATGCAAGTTTTCTCTAGATGATGCAATTTTTTGGTATTTTCAAATATGAAAGGTAAAAACCTAAATCCTACTATGCAAAATCAAACCTAAAGCATAAGAATGCAACTACCAAAATAACTAGTTATGCAAAAGAAAATTTCTTGTTTTTTGATGCAAAGCAATTGTAAATCCTGTAAGCCACTTGCAAAGTATTCAACCAACATTAACTTGTAAAATGAACCAAATTTTTATCTTTTTTCAATATGAGAAACAAAACTGAAACTCAACGTAACACACTACCAATGCAAATGAAAAATCTTTCTGATCTCCTTATTAAACAGTGAAAGCATCCATAAACCCCAAGATTCTCATTCATGTAAGCATGCCAAAAATTGGGAAAAGCATACAACAAAGGATTTTATACCCAATGAAATAAATGTACCTACTAAGAAATATGGTTTGGTAAAGCTAGGTCTGCAAACAATCGATGCATTCAAGGTCCTAAACCACAAAAAGGACACTTGAGCTTCCACTCCAAAGGAAATACCAAAATCACATACAAGTACAAGAACCCTACCAAAAGAGGATTTTTCACTCAAATAGACACAAATTGAATAAAATACCCTCAGTAGGTTCCAAATCAAATAAAGTAGGACCAGATAGAAATAGTTCGGCTCAAATTGGGTCAAAAACACCAAACTAGTTCACAAACCCCCAACTTAGGTCAACAAGCCCCAATTTATTCCAAACAATCCCAAATCCATTCAAAAATATCCAAAATATAAGAAACCACTTCCAAGGGGTCCTACAGAGACCTAGGATCAACCAGGACTCCCAAAAATGCAACAAAAACACCCTAAACAACCCTAAAAGTGAAAATTTCACCTACAGGAGGGACATGCTAGTGTACCACCACACAATGGCGTGTAACATGCAGGTGAACATACACTGCAACAAAGTGTAAGCAACAAACACACTATTGTAAATGCTATTACTAGTGTGTAGGTTCTAAAAGTCCCAAAAAAGCAAAATCTGACTCAGAAACTGACAATGGATGTGTCTAACAGAGCTTAATGACTATTCCTAACATGAAATCAAACTCAGATCTTCAAATATACTGGAAAGATAGCATTGGAGACCCCAAATAATATAGGTTTCTCCCCAATGGAGTCGTTATTTCTATTGTTAGGGAAAGTGTTCTTATGGATGGGGTGAGGCTACCAACATACTAGGGTGAAAGACAGACATCTAGAGTTCTGCAAATAAAATAAAGAAGCAAAATATTTAGGGTTTGAGAGGGTGTGTACCTTACAATAGAAGTTTGATCCAATCCTCTCCTTGATTCCTCCTCTTTCTCTCCAATCAAGGAACCTGCAAAACCACTTCAAACCTTCCTCAAACTAATTTGACTACACATAAAAGATTGATATTCAAAAGAATTTAAAGCACTGATCCCATAAACATTAATAAGTAATCAGATTTGAGATATATATGCACACAATGATTTGGAAAGGGAATAATGTATAATCTGTATTAATGAATGAAGTAAGTAGATGATTATACATTTCTTCAAGCATGGCATGTCATGAAACCTTCAATTCTGAATCTCCTACTTCTCTCCTCCAAGAATCCCAACCTCCAAGCAATGCATTAGAGTTTATAAGTAGCTAGGGCACAAGTGAGGGGGATGTGAGTCCAAATTCCTCCAGTATAAAACTAAAATGGGATTATTCCCCTTTCATGGTCCCCTCTCCCTCTCTTATATAGCAAATATAGAAGGTAGGGTCAAGGAGGAAGTAGTTATGATCAGAAGAGGAGGTTCCAAAACCACCAATTTTTTGAGATTTTATATATTTTTGAGGTACACGCTAGTGAAAAAGGGACCAATGGCATGTACATGCAGGTGAACAAGGGACCAAGGGTGTGAAATACATGAGAACCATGTTACACTAGAATTTTTGTGGGAAAATTGTGTAAAATTGTCATTTATGGGTCTTTTCAAGAGAAGTTTTGGTCTCCAAACTTGTTCATAAGCTTCCTAACTATCAAATCGACCATGAATGAGGTAAGGCCATCCTACTAAAATCCCAAATATGGCCCTTCCATCCAAAATTTCGTTTTGTGTGACTCACAGTAACCTCATGAAGTGTCGTCATTTGACCAAAAGGTGTAAGTGTCATCACAGATGGAGAAGTGCCAAATTTGGCTATAATAGTACCCTTAAAAGTCAATTTAAAAGAAAGAGTTTTAGAACAACGTCTTGGAGATATTTGGTATCTAAAGGTTACATCAATACTTCATAGTGGGAGTTAGTTATAACCTAAGTATGAATAGTATCACCTAGAGGCAAATGGATTGTTGTGATTTTCAGGAGGATGTATATCCTTGAGGAAGGGGATATTAGAAGCATTATACTCAAAGAGTCCCATAGAGACTTTATTGTCCACATATAGGGGTGAAGAATATGTATGAAAACATGAAGAAAAATTTCTTTTTGGTAGGTGTGAAGTGTTATGTAGTGCACTTCATTTCTAACTGACTTGAGTGTCAACAAGTAAAAGTTTATCACTGCCACCCAGTTGTTCTTTTACAACCTCATGACATTCCTATGTCTAAGTGGGAGGTCATTTCCATGGATTTAATTGTAGGATTTCCTCTCATGGCTCTAAGATATAATTCCATTTTGGTGGTAGTTGATAAACTAACCAAAAGATCCCATTTTATTCCAGTAAGGGAAACTTATGATGTCGTAGATGTGGCAAGAGTATTTATAAGTAAGATTATAGACCTTCGTGGTGTTCTTAAAAACCTAAGATTATAGACCTTCATGGTGTTCTTAAAAACCTAATATTAGATAAATAACCTAAGTTTACTTCTAGGTTTTGGAAAAGCATGTAATCAACATTGGGGACATAGTTAAACTTAGGCTCAGTTTATCACCCCGAAACCCAAGAGAATAAATTAGGTGATGGAAGATATGCTTAAAATGTATGTTATACACCAACAAACCCATTGGGAAAAATATCTTACTTTGGTGAAGTTTGCATACACCAATAATTAACATGGCTCCATTGGTATGCCCTTGATCAAGCTTTGTATGGAAGACCATGCAAGACACCACTAAGTCAGTACATGTTATAAGATTGAGTTTTAATTGGGCCTGAATTGATCCAGGAAATGGAAGAATATGTAATTTAGATTAGATAACGGTTAAAGGAATCTCAAGATAGGCAAAGGAGTTATGTCGATGCTCATAGAATGCATATAAGTTACAATCTTGGATATTAGGTGTTTATTCGTATCAGACCAAATAAAAGTACTATTTTTTGGGGGAAGGGGATTGAGTTATCACCATGATTTATAGGTCCATTTGAGATTCTAGAGAGAATTGGACCAATTGTATCGTCTTGCACTGACACCCCACTTGCATAAAATTCATAATGTATTTCATATTTTTGTATTGCAGCTTTATGTGGTTGATGAGACTCACAAACTTCACTATAAACAATTGCAGGTCTCAGACAAGGGAACTTGTATTCGAACCATTAAACATACTAGATCATAGGGTTTGACAACTCAGACACCATCTTGTGGACCAAGTTAAGGTCTAGTGGGATAGATATAGCCCAGTATTTTCTACCTGGGAGGATGCAGAGACCGTGCATCGTGATTATCCCTCACCTTTTTTACTATAACTTAAGGATGAAGTTTCCCAAAAAGTGGGTGTATGTAACCCCCCATATTTTGATTGGACAACTAAACCACATTTTGAAAAATATTGTATTTCTTTGGTTATTACCTGTTGGATTCAAATTGACTAAATAAACTATGTGTGGATATTTATGAACCTAATTATATGTGGAAGTTATGTTTTAAGTTTATTGTTCCTCTTATTAATGATAATAATTGTGTGACTTACTTCATTATGCAAAATTTAAATAAGATGATAAGGTACATGGATACCAATGTATGCTACGATTGAATGAAAGTATGGATGCCATGCACATGATATATATATTAACTTGTTTATATCAACTGATGATTGATAAATTGGTAATTGACATGGAAACAATGAAAGAATATGTACAAACTAACAATGAAAGAATATGTACAAACTTATGTTTTGGATAAGACTTACCCTTAGGTTAGTGGGGATATGTACAAGTTTATGCAGGAAACTAAGATGGCCAAACTGTCATTTGGAGACAACTTTGATAACCACAATAGTAGCATAGTATGATTACAGATAGGGTGTTGACCCTAGTTTCGTTAGGAGGGGTGGAGGTATTGTCCATCGTGTCTATTCCAAAACCCAAAGATGTGGGAGGTTTTTGTTGAGTCACACTCCCCAAGTTGTGTTATGATGACTACTTGTTGCATATTGGGGAAGCTAAGTGGATTAATCGACACCTCCACTTACAAGTTATATCTGGGGTTAGGTTTGTTAGAATATTGAGAAATATGCATAAACATAAAAAAAATAACTTTATTAACATGCAAATCAATAGCAAGAATCTACTAGTATATCCTTCTATCCATACAAGCACTATATAATCAAATATTAAGAGGGAAAAAGAGAAAAGAGACAATGCACCAGATACACATGGTAAAACCCCAAATAGGGAAACATCCACAGGAAGGTTGGTCTTCTTATTCTTCAGTAAAAATCTCTTACATGGAATCCTTACATAAGCATCACATAACTCTCCATCATCATTTCATGTCACAATGATGTTAAACCAACATACCCTAAAATGGTCTCCTTCACATCTATTATACAGCTAGAGGTATGGAAGGTTTACATCCCATAATACATTTGGGATAAATATATTTCCACTCTTCTTATCTAAAGAATGGCAATAAGAGAATTTACTTCATGATGCATGTGGGATAACCCATTTTTTATAATTAGAGAGCTATTTATGCCTTCTTTTGATAGAAATGATCTTTACACAACCAACACCACATAAGTCATCATTACATATTCCAAGAAGGTTGATATAGTTAACGCTCCAAGATGTTCCAATAGAGGAACATATAGGAAGTGGAAGTTGGAAGTAAGTTAGGGAGGAAGGATGATTAGATTAGTAATATTTTGGGTTGGGATTTGAGGCACCAATTTAGTTATACTTGGTTACTTTCACTTGTAAAACTTGGGTTAATTCTATAATGTAAATATAAATTTAATGTTCTTTGGTGTGGATGTGTTGTGACTTAGTAAAATTCATTAATGTTGGGAGTACTGGATTGTTGTCTTGCATGTGTGGTTATTATTGGTCATTCATGAACTATGCATTAGAGGTAATGATGGTTCCATATACTACACACATAAGCTATGTGTACGATGGCCACACATGTCACACATCTTGCACACATACACTAGTATTAGTTATGATGGAAATTTGTATACACATTGGTATTGTTGTGTTATAATGTATTGTGGTGAATGAGTGTTAAAAAGATTAATATATATTGTTAATTAGGGTATTAACTTGTTATTTAAACTGCATTCTTTTAGTTAGATTCCATAGACATATTAGGCTCATTCACGTTAGCTTGTATTATTCATTTAAATTGTAAATTATTAATTGCATCCATTTAATTGTTGTTAGTGATTACATTTAATTTAGTAATCTCATTACGTTGGTTATTATAGTTAATATGCATAAACTAATGATTTGGTATCATGTTATAGGTGGACCAATCAACGCTTGCCTAACAAGTAAATATATGAATGATAGTGGAGAATTAAATAATCAACACATTAATATATTTTATTAATTAATAATAGTTAGATTTACGAGACCTGGGTGAAATAAATGTGTTAGTCATTCCTTGTTAAGGGGGGATGTTAGGTCATTAAGGAGGTAGGTGGTTTAGCATTATGACGAGAATGGACATTTCATGAATCTTCGGGAGGATCATTTGGGTGGGGTCTATATACTTGTGATAATATTTAGAGAGGGGATTTTTTTTTGGCATAATTGTGACTGGAAGCCTATTTATTGAGAGAAAGGTTGATATTGTGGTTATCATAGTTGTGGGAATGAAGGGCAAGGAAAATTTCCTAGATCTAGCAGTTTAGTTGCTAGTTGGTTGGGAGGATTAATTTCAATGTAGAAAATCTTAAATACTGCTAATTGGATGGACTAGACTACTTGGACTGGACTAAGGACCTGCTTACAACTACACCTACAGGAGTGCTCACTCAACTAGAATTTAAATTATTCTATTATACTTAGTCTCACACACATATAACTATGAGTTAATTATTGCATGAATGACTGGGCTATGAAATCTTGTATTTTATGCATTTAATTTGTACAAAGAACTAGAACATGCACATAAATTATACATATAATTTCATGGTAAAAATCAAATTTTTGAAGCTACTTAGAGCTACTAGTTAAATTTTATTTCCATTTATAATTGGTTATGTAAAGATTACTAACAACCATCACAAGGATGGGTGTTACACTATATATTTCCAATGATGAATTGAACATGCATAAAAATATTTGTAATATCATTACTTTTGAATTTAAAATTGGTACGGATAAGGAGAAGATTTAAAAAATTTAACCATTCTAATAGGAGTGATTATTATCCCAATTATTTTGATGCTCTACTCTAGGGATATATTATCGCTATTATTTTTTTGTATTTTTAAAATCCCTTATAAAGAAATAAAAACATACACATAAATACAATGGTTATGATTAACTTCATAGAAAGTATCCATATTCAAGTAATCAATAAACATTAAATACAATATCAATATTTATGTAAAGGATGATTTTATTTTCCAAATCGACATGGTTATTGCGCCGAGAGGCACTCTACAGCCCAGTATGAGGAAGATCTTGTGAGTCGAGTGTTTGTCGATATTGTCGATAATAAATAAAATGTAATAATTAAAAGTAAAAAGTAATAATATGAGGGAGATCTTGTGATTTGAGTGTTTGTCGATATTGTCGGCCATAAATAAAATGTAATAATAAAAAGTAAAAAGTAATAATATGAGGGAGATCTTGTGAGTCGAGTGTTTGTCGATATTGTCGGCCATAAAGAAAATGTAATAATAAAAAGTAAAAAGTAATAATTTGAGGGAGATCTTGTAAAAGCTCCTTGAGTGCAATACCTGAGAAGAGGTTTGCAGCTCGGGAGATTTGATCCCTCTCTACACTTGATAGAGCCTAGGATTTGGATCTAGGATGGTATTACAAAAGGTTCAATGCTCATGTGCGATCAAGGCACACTGTTTAATATGTGTTGACATTATATTATTTTAATAACACACACACATATAACTATGTACAAGTACAACTTAGTATTGGTAAATGAGAAGGTTAAGGAGTAGTGAATAAGCTACCAGAAACAATCAAATGAGAAGCAAGAAGACGTGTCTGAAGGATTATGTTACTTCTCGTTTTCGTTGAAGGATTACATTACTTTCAAGCATACGATGCACAGGCTTTAGTGCTTGGTGGACCCCAACTATGGAAACACTCTGTGTGATGCATAACATTTGATGCTTCGATAGTCTGAAGGATTATGTTTCTTTCAAGGATATGTATCTCAATTAAAGACAAAACATAACATCCTTCCGAAAAACCAAAGAATGGGCACGTACCTCGCCGGGTGTAGCAAGGAAACAATTGTTCATCTCTCTTATCGAGAATACATATTTAACTACAACAAATTTCTCTAACCTAGAGAATGAAGAGGAGCCTCAAAGGAGATTTGAATTCAGGAAGTACAGTAAACCCCTGATTGGAAATGTTCAGATAAAGGTTTTATCAATACAGAGACTAGAAGATGACTTAGGGGGTTCAGGATATATTGGAGGACGCCTGACTCTTGAAGATCTAAGCGGAGGTACATAGAAAACAATCTCAAAACCATACTCTATAGAAACATAATAGGGAATAACTCCAAAGGCTACAAAAAATTCAAAGTCCAAGAAGAAATGTGTTAAAAAGAAGAAAAGGCCTCTAAATCTTGTTCTAGGTGGTGACATAAGTATGAATGAAGTAGTAATTAATAGTGAAAGAACGTTGGTAGGGATATTTCTTGGTTGTAAGATAAGAGAATATGGACTTAAAGAATGGGTTGCGAAAAATTGTTCCAGGGATCTTGGATACGAATCAGAGTCATTTGTATTGTCTAGAGGGTGGCTAGCATTTAGATTCAAGACAAATACTTAGGCACATATAATTTTTAAAGAGTTATGGATATGGGACTCCTCTGTCCTTTTTCTCAAGAAATGGTCATCGTTATTTGATGCTACAAAGGAGAGACTTGACCAGAACCAGGTTTGGATTAAACTATTGGATATGGTTGTCATTGATGTCAAAGGAGTTCAGTAATGACAAAGTAATAACCAAGGAAATGATGGCAAGGTGAACTCAGTGAAAGACAAAGGAGGTGATGACATGGCATGTCTAATGATATGGCATGTAAAAGACACATGGTGGCATTTTAGTGCTATTATTAAGTGACCATGTTTGTATCAGGTTCCTGTGTGAATAAAGAAAGCTAATTAAGTTGTCTCTATGTGTACGCACGAATCTATGTCTGAAGTGTTAACAGTTGAATATTTGTGTATCTTTGTATCAATGAATCAATTGACAGTTTGGGATATCTGTGTAAATGCTTGATTAATCACTGCGTGTATGCGTAGCCTCAAGAAAGGGATTTTGAGGATTGAATGTTGCATCGGATGTATGAATGATCTCTGTGTGTGTAAAACCATGGAGTCGATGTGCAGATCCAGCAAGGGAATCAAGTCCGGTGATGATCGATTGAGTGATTGATTGATTCTCTGATCAATCAATGTAGAATCGAAGAGTTGAAAAGCTTGAAGTTTGCAAAGATTTGGACGATCCAAATTAAAGGAGTGTTATAGGTCAAATATGCACTTCTCCGTCCATGATCACATTGCTCTGTTGATCACACAAAAGGACACAAAGGATTGAAGAGCTAGGTTGACCTGGATGACTTGCTGTTGGAAGTACACTCTTTAGCTGAAAATATTGCAGTTTCTCATAATTTTACCACATGTACGCCCCTCTCTGTATAGAAAACCAGTGTACACCTTGATAAAATACTCTACTTTGCTCAAGGAAAACCAGCGTACATCTCCCAAAATGTTGTAAACGCATGTTGTAAAGCACAGAAGTTGCTTACTGTACACTACTCTTGTTGTATAAAACCTGTGTACATCTTAAGATGAAATCAAAAAATATATTAATTTGATGAATTGGGATTAGTTGAAGTTGGTTCTGCAACTTCCCCAACCTCCCAATTCAACCACCTCTCGTTATAAACTGCCTACCTTGTCCCATAAATACAAGGAGGATCCATGAGAGGGGTTAGGGATACATAGTCATAAATGACCTAGAAAGAATTCTTTGAGTACTGTTACGCTGGAGGAATTCCCAAGTCAGAGTGAAGAGCAGGAGCCTAGGATCCAGTTGTAGAAACATCTCTACACATCAGGTATATTGTACTAATTTATGTTTCTTTGACAATAAAAAATTCGAAACACCCTTCCTGTCCCAAATCAAATGTCTACTAGATTGTATATTCATTTGGATTAATATCTTGTTATATTTTATGATCAAGTTGTTTTTTCTTTCATCATATTTATTATATCCAAGATACGCTGAGGAAGGTATCTTTTGTGTTGCAGGTTCGTCAAGCAAAAGATCAAGTGGTAGATCAAGTGAAATACCAAGCGAAAGCTAGGACCAGTTGTCGATAAGAGGTATTTCTTTCAATCTCGATCTCTTTCTTTTGCAGTAACTCAATGCAGTACAATTAATGTGTTTACCTGTCAACCTCACCCAGTTGGAAGTGGCCATCTCCTCACTATAAGGTAGAAATCCTGAACAACAGGCTGGCGACTCCGCTCGGGAGTAACCTTGTGTTTTTTCTGCTCTAGGAGACCTAGCTAGGTGTTCTTCTTTCAGTCTCTTTGATTGTCTGAGAGGCCTTGTAGGTTTGTGTTACTTGTCCTTTTTGCTTGATTCATCTCAGTTGATTGTTTGCAAAGCCTGTTTGTGCCTTTCTTAGGCATGTACGGTGGTCTTCCCTACTTACAGTAGTGTTTGTTTCCTGATGAATGCCCCTCCTTACACTACACAGTAGCGTACCTCTCTTGATGTACGCTGGTTTCTACACTGCGCAGTAGTGTATTTTCTTGTACTATCAAGTTTGTTGTTAGGGTTTGATTTCCAAGATTTTGGTTTCTTTTCCAGCATTTTGCTTTGTTTCCTGCACTGACCCCTAACACCTTCCATGTCTCTATTGAGTCTGGTTTGCCTCTCCGATGTCTTTTAATTTGTTTTTGCTTGCTTGAGTCTTTGTTAAGTGTCTTCACTGCTTTCTAGCCCTTTTTTAAGTTCATGCACTGTTCTCTTTTGGACATAGCTGTACGCTTTGGCCCTAGTTGTGTGTTGCAGTCCTACAAACCTATGTCATTATCGTTAGTTGTATGTGGCAACAATAGCACGCTTTTTCTTTGTCTTATCCTTTCCATTAGGGTTTGACCTTCAAGTTTGAGTCCTTGGGGTTGCTTCCGAAAGGTTGCTTGGTTTAGATACTTCCTGATTGTCTTTTCAGTTCAGGTCAAGTGAGTCAAAGCCTCCTAGTTAACCTTCTTTCGAGTCCATGTGTTTAGTAAGGTCACTTTTTGGTTCTCTTGCTTACTTTTTTACTTGGCTTAGTTTTTTCTTAGGGATTTGATGCTTATTAGCAGCCTGTTAGGCCTACCTTTTCGTAATGAGCATTTCTTTTCCCTGTCTCTTTTACACTTTGTTTCCAAGTCTCAAGTTTTTATTTTTAAAAAACTTGGTAAGTCAAGTGTTCCTCAAATCGTTTGATTTGTTTGTTTTGAACCATTTAGGTGTTAGTCTTACTCACACTTCACATTTAGGTCTTACTTGCACTTTTGCAAGTTCTTTTTCTTTTACATTTATCAGAAAAAGCAAAAAATTGTTTTAAGTAGCTTAGTAGTAAGTTCTAGCATTGCTTTGAAGTAGCATAGTTTGCTTCAAAACATTAAAAGAAAATACAAAAATATTTTGATTTAGGTTTGCTTAGGTTTCAAGTTTTGAAAGAATTATAAACGAAAAGAGAAATTTTTTGTGAATTTGAAAGCGTTATTTTACAAGTACTTTACTTTCTATACAAACCATTCCACACACCGCACAACCCTTGAGTAACAAGTAGCCCTTAAAAAGAAACTATTAATAAAATTTATTCGCAATATTTTTCGTTTTAGGTATACACGACATCAACTAGCTTAGGCTAGAGTTTCGAGCTTAAATCACCTTAAATTGCTCGAAACTGGCTTCATTACTCAACAATTGTGGTACGAATTTCATTTAGGTAAATCCATATATATCAAATAGTCCTGGGAAACTCTACTTAAACCAGAGCTAAGCATGAGGCCATGGGCGATTGGAACTGTTGAGGATATCCCCTCACTTTCCTCTCAACCATAAACCAGAGTTGACTCGCGTACGGGGGTCCTTTCGGACTTCGGGCTTTGCTACCCTGCCCATGCATTTTGAATAGGATGACGACTGTCCCCCTAGGTTATTTCGTACTGATGGTAGCCTTAGTATCATACCTCTAGGATTCTACACAGGTAGAGTGGGCGGTTATTCCCACTTCACCTCGGACAGACGTGGAAGGTAACCCTCTAGCAGTAATCCATGGAAAGTGATTTGGTGATTCAAGCGCTTGCACCCAGTGGACCTCCGGAGGACGCCATGTAATTAACCATCGATACTCTGTTAGTCTGTTCTGGTCCCTAATCATCCCAGACTTGCTTCCGAGAGTATTTCCCATTGTTTGCCTAATTTGACTACTTAGGAATTTTTTAGTGGTATGTTGTTTGCTCCTTAGTTGTAGTGGCCACTAGGTTTTTACTTAGTTTTATTTTGTTATAGTTGTGGAGGACCAACATCTTCGTCGGTCTTGGAGGTTGCAAAACCTTCCCCCACTCATAGTGGAGCCTCCACCGCCACTACGACATAGGAGAACAAGTTCCCGTGGTTCTTTGGATCTTACGGGCGACACAGACGTTCTTGGAGAACCACAGCCTAGAACACCGGATCGACAAGTCTTTGATACTGTCGAGGTTGAGGATTTAACTACTACATAGTTTAATACTCATTTTAACCCTCCTCTTACAAGACCCAATGATCCACTTCTTGTGCCTATTGGCTTCCAACATCCTGAGTATAGTGCTTATCTATTTACACCGGGTTATACTATGGTTAACCCAGGAGACAAGCAGGGATTTCCACAAACTCCCACAACATCTATGGATACAAGGATGGTTAATCCCTCCTTCACAAACACTACTACCCTGAGTTCGTCGCAGACTGCTTATGCCTCAACTCCGTCCTTCATTTTTAACGCTTGTACTTTAGGCATGTCGAGCTCATTAACTTCGACAAATGCCTCAGTTTCTACCCCAACGTTTGGACCAAACAATGTCCCTTTGTTAGGGATACCCGTGGTGAAATTCACTCAGTCTTCTACCACACAACAGGTTCAAGGTGTAACACAAGTTGTTGCTTCCACTTCCACTGTAGGATCGATTCCCTCTACTTATACGCCTATCACGGGTACCATGACTACGTCATCCACTACAACCACTCTTGGTTTCAACCCCTATGCCCCGGGTACAATGTGAATCCATTGGACATACTTGCAGGGAGTGTTCCCTTCTCTTTGTTTGTTGGAGGAGGGGGTAATATGTTTAACCAGCAGTATGGCGGGGCTACCACCCAACCACAGTGGACAAACACACAAGGTTTTAATCCGCTTTATTTTGGGTGGAGTAATTTCAATCCTTTTATTTCATAACCGATGGCTGGGGGCAACCCCAACCAACAGTACACGAACCAGGCGATGGTTGGTTCCCAATACCAAGTTCCTATCTACCAGATTCCATTGGCTCAGCCATGTTTACCATTTCTGGCAACTTTAAACATTCCAGATCTTTCAAATCTCACAAACGACCCCATGTGTCATGACCCTGCATGGCCACCCATCCCCACAAAGTTGCCCTCGAACATTCTGAAATTTGAAGGAAAGACTGGTGAGGACCCTGGTGACCATGTCACAACTTTTCATCTCGGGTGTTCCTCCAACTCAGTGAACGATGATTCCATAAGGTTGAGGCTCTTTCAAAGAACCTTAACTAGTGTCGCAACCAAATGGTACATTGAATTGCCTGCAGCTGCCTATGGCACCTTTCAGGATCTTGCAATTGTGTTTTTGAACCACTTTCAACTGCCTATCCTGTATGATGTCGGTACAAGCCTTTTGTCGACATTTCGGCAGAATAAGGCCACTCATCTATTTAATCACATTCAGGAGTGGCGAAGGCAAAAGAGTCTCATTAAGGCTGACATCCCCCCAGCATTCTTATTAGAATGGTATCTTAAGTCTCTTCTTCCTTATATTTTTAAGGAAGTTGCCACTTCAGGGGTGTCCTCCGAAGAGGAAGCCATTTTGAGAACCCAGCAGCTGGACTTGGTCTATGCTGAGTCTGGGATTTTATATGAAATTATTCCTGATGCGCTGAGGTCTAATATAGACTTAGGTAAACCTACACCTAGACCACATGCTGATGGCATTGTGGGTTCAGTCGACTCTGCAGCGTTTGATGCCTTAACAAAGCAGGTTCACGCCTTGTCAGTCAAATAGTCTGCTACAGAATAAAATTCTGTTTCATCCTCCCCTTCTACTACAGAATCTATACAGCAGGTGCAGACAAACCAAAAGGGCTCTTGGAAACCCAAAAGAAAGGGCAAGAAAGGGGAGGGAAACCAATAAAATCCCAGAAACACACAAAATTCCAAGGAGGGTAAAAAAGAGAAAAGGAAGGCTAAGTTCCCTTGCAAACTGTGTCAAGAGGACCACCTTACCCATCAATGCCCTTTAATGGAAGAATCCCAGAAGTTGATCCGTGAGAAGAAACCAGCTGTCTTAAAAGACCCTTTCCCTCATGGACGGAGTTCAACTTCTGGCAGCTCTAGTGCTGGGGGCACCACTTGTGCCACCTCTGCTGATCAGTCTTTCGTTAACATGGTTAACTCAGATTCTCTATTGCAAACTCGAGCAAGGAACTATACCCCAGATCTGCAGTAGAAAGATGCTCTTGAATCCTCTACTCCTCTTCACATTCCAATGGAGACGATGTAGAAGATACCAAAAGGTGTCTTCAAACGGGTTGTGCACAACCCCAACGTGTGGGTTTCCCCAAACTATAATGTTGTGGAGGACTTATCCCAAACCTCCTGTGCCATGTCTACTTTGGAAGTAATGCAAAATTTCCCATTGCAACGCAGTGCACTCCTCGCAGCGATTGGGAGTGTTGATTCATCTGTCATGCTTGTGCGTTTTGATATGACAGATATCAAGTACCAGTTGTCGTATCATGTCGCTCTCCAGATAGAGGTCTTCCATGGTCCCATGACCATTTGACAAGCTATTGTAGATGAGGGCACGTCAACGTGCGTAATTTCTATCTCTTGCTGGAAGGCTTTGGGCGAACCTGAGTGAGCTCCCTCAAATATGGTACTCACCGCCTTTGATGGAAGATCTTTTCATCCACATGGATTCTTACCATCATTTGATGTTGAACTTGCGGGAAAGATAGTATCGGTAGAGGTTGAAGTTCTGGATGCTCCAATCGATTATAATTTGTTGTTGGGTAGGAGCTGGACATATGCCATGCAGGCAGTGCCGTCAACTGTTTTTCGGGTCATAATGTTCCCTCACGAAGGGAATATCATCACAGTCGATCAACTTTCGTTCTCCCGGGAAAGAGATCACGAGGTGAACATGAACGGAAGATAAGAAATCTGCAAGATTAAGTAAAGTTCTGTCGGAGACAGCAGATCGACGGACGAGATCAAAGCTGCAAGAGATCTGATGCCCCAAAGAAATTCCACAAGAGAAAGGTGTAAGAAAGATAACGGATCCACAAAGATAAGGTGAGATCTGCATCTAATCTCAAATCGATGGTCAGGAAAGAACCCGCAAGAAATCTACGGTTCTAAAGAGTTGCGGAAAAGGAATTGCGGGAGGGAAATTGCGGAAGCCCATTTCGGGAAACGTTAAAGGCACGTTTGCAATCCGCAATCCGCAAGATTCGGAAAGAGAATCCACCATTTATCAAGATCTGACGGTCCATGATCACTGTTGGAAGAACCTTTCGGAAAGCGATTTGCGGAAGAAGTCTCGTGGGAGAAAAATTGCGGAAGCTAGTTTGTAAGAATCGAAATATAGTTTCGCAATCCACAATCCGCAAGCTGCGGAAAGAGAATCCACCATTGATCAAGATCAGAGGTCCACAATCACTGCGGAAAGGAGATTGCGGAAAATTTGTTGCGAAAGGAAATTGTGGAAAAACCACTACGGAAAGGAGATTGCGGAAAGATCGTTTCGGAAAGGCAATTGCAGAATGATTTTTGTTGCGGAAATATCATTGCGGAGAAAGGAAAATTCGGAAGGAATTCTGGTGCAGAATTATCATTGAGGAGAGGCAATTTTGGAAAGATTTTTGTTGTGGAAAGCCATGACTAAAAAACCTAAATAGAGTTAAAGAATTATTAAAATGAAGAATTGTGTTTTCATGAAGAGGCACGACCTAAGAATGAAAAGGCGCAACTATGAGAAGATGCATTCGTAGAAAACGTGTTAGAAGGTATTTATAGATAGAGTGTTGAGTGAGAGAAGTCGTCTCTATGATCCAAATCTATGTAGCAGCAGCTGGATACAGAGACCAAAGAAGGAAAACCAGTGACAAGTTTGAAAACATAAAGAAGAACTGGAAGTCTGATGAAATCAAGTTAGCGTGGTAGGGTGGTGCTAGGGCACACAGGAAGCCTGCTGGGGGTTGTATCCTCCATCCAGTAGAATATGGAGAACAGGGTTTCGTTGCATCCTTGCTTGTAGCAGCAGGCAGAAGATCTGGGGTGTTGTAGCATCCTCATCTATAGCAGTAGGAAAAATCTAGGGCGTAGTTGCATCCTTTCTGTAGTAGCAGATAAATAATTTTGTAAAATTCATCTTATTAATGAGTATGAGTTGGTGGTTTGCTCTTTGAGGTTTCCATGATAAAATTTTGTGTCCTAACTTGTTTGATTTTTTTTTGTCTTGTACTAATTATTTTAATAAAAGGAAAAAGAAGACAATACTAATTCACCCCCCCTCTCAATATTGCTGGATATTCTTACAATTGGTATCAGAGCGAGGTTCCTTCATTATAGTTTAACCAATGGAAGGAAGATCCTCATTAAAGACCACAATGGATCAGCGGGAAGGATTAGCTACCAACATGCCTCCACTGTTCATAGGAATTAACTATGCATGCTGGAGTGCAAGAATGAAGTGTCACCTAATGTCTCTTGGATGGAAGGTTTGGAGAGTAATAGAAAAGAAGTATAACATAGCAGACAATCCACCTACAGACCAAGAAGAACTTGACCAATATGAGGCCAATGAAAAATCCCTAAATGAAATATTTAATGGGTTAACAAACACAATGTTTGTGAAATTCATGCAATGCAAGACAGCCAAGGAGGCTTGGAATTGTTGAGCCCAGAATTGGCCCCTTTTGACCATCATTTATCATCTTCCCTTACCTTGTCTTACACCAATTACCTCGGCAATCAAGGCACAGGCGTGGCAGGGCAGCTGTAACAGAAGAACTATCTTAAGTTTGTCGCTGCTCGAATCCAGCTGTGAGCTGGAAGGACCGTCACTCTTGGGACAATTAATACTTCTCTCATATTTGGATATTTTAGTTCTGCCACGCATTGTAACAGCTAGATTATTTAGGGCGCCTGAAGATCAGAGATATTCATGGCTGCCCAATTATAGGTTTAGATGTTGCAAATTGTATGTATAAATATGGGGAATTGCCTCAACTGAGGGGTTGGACAGCAAACAATTAATTTATCTTGTGTTAGCAGCCAAGCCAAAACTGTGTACTCATTCTTCTGTTAATATAAGGAGTTACTTCTGAGTTAAAGAGAGTGTTGTTCAACCAGCGTCTCTGTGTGAAGACTGGGCCCGTCTTCCACAGAGATTGCTGCGTTAATTTAGGATTTCGTCTTTCTTGTTGTGTGACGCTTTGTCTTTCTTTTGTACGTAGCAGCAATATTTATTGTGTGGATTTCTTAGTAACGATTATATTTCTGTAAGATTGGTGAATGGTATCGAATAACAGTCGACTGAGTCAGGTTTGTTTTACACATTTCAATTTCTGTTCACACTGCCGTGTTCATCCTACAGCTGAGACGTAATCCCAGGAGCTCTTACAATTTAGCTTTCCTGTTATGTGTTGATTGGTTTATATTTTGTAATTCAGTTTCTTAGAACAGTTGCTTCAATCTCTTTTATCAAAGTTCTAGAGTAATGTTCAGGTCATGCTTTATGATTCCCAGCTTGATTAGATTAGACAGTTGATTATTTTAGAATGCGAATGAGATTTCCTTCTTGCAATCGTTGATTAGATCTGATACCATTTCTGCTTGATGCATAATAGAAAAGAATTGTAGTATAGCAGTTAGAAGGCAATTGGGATTGCATAGATTCTTGGGATGAATATGGATGATAGAAGATAAAAGTATTTACTTCTAATGGTTTTGTGTTTAAGCATATATTGTGCACTTGTCCTTTGAAATAAAAAGACTTTCTCGGGTTGACAATAAATCTCATACGCTCTGTGTGTTTGATATTTAATTATCTGCAAATAGAGTGCTTGACATTTTGGCGCCGTTGCCGGGGAAGGATGAAAATTAAACACTAGTCATTAGTCGTATTTGATATTTGCTTTTAGTTAGTCTTTTTGGTTGTTTTTGAAATGATCTGCTTCGCATGAATACGAGGAGGGTAAAACGCGATCACCTCCCAACCCCCAAAACCCCACAAATTACTAACAGTGCAGGTGGTTCGGGTCGTGGTCGAGGTCCACCGCTGGGTAGGAGAACATTCATCGACGACCTTGTTGACAAAAAGGATTCAGCTATCAGATCTCGTCAACGGGAGACTCCTATCAAAAGAGGCCCTGCTGATCCTGGAGCGCCAGCATCAGGATCTACAGTGGAAGATACAGGAGCAGCGGTGATTCCTGCATATACTCCTGCTAAAGAAGGAACCGCTGATTCAGCTGTTGCAATCGAAGAATACGCAGCTGTTACAACTAAAGAATACGCAGCTGTTACAACCGAAGAATACGCAGCTGTTACATCCGAAGAATACGCAGCTGTTACAACTGAGGTAAGGGATAAAGGAACAAACGAAGGAGAAGATACAGAAGAAAAGATGAATAACAGACATGAGAACGAAGAGGAAGAAGCAGTGGTACAATACCATCATGAAGATGATTCCCCGCCAGAGACTATGGCTACATTGCAATTCCCAATACAGCAGCTAGAGGGGACAGCTCCTATGAAAAACATCTCACCGTCGGTGTTACCCCGCTTCCATGGTAGGGCGGCAGAAGATCCAGACGAATTCCTGTTTGAATTCGATATCCTCTGTCGCAGCTATGATTATGTCACAGATGCTCAAAAGTTGAAGCTTTTTCCTGCCACCTTGAAGGACAATGCATTACGTTGGTTCATGAGCCTTGGGGGAGGAACTGTTGCTAATTGGAACAAGATGAAGCAAGTGTTCCTGGAAAAATATCAAGAATATTGCAACACCAGGGACAAAAGGGAGGAGTTATTCAAGATGGTACAGAAGGAGGATGAAAGCTTGGAGGATTTTGTAGAGAGGTTGCTGTACAATGTGCAGAGAGCTGGGCAGACGAACATGGGACTAGATGTGCTTAAGATAATCCTGCTTCGAGGGATCAGGGACGATTGTTTAGACATGCTAAATTTATTAGGAAAGGGAGATATCTCTAAAGAACCCTTTGAGACAATTGTGGAATTATGTAAGAGATACTCCAGGGGATCTTCTAGGCATAATAAGCAGAATAAACGAGATAAGATGGAACGTGATGTCTTTGACATAACTCAGAAGTCATCCAATGGGGGAGCTACACGGGCAGAGATAGGCAATCTTCTTGAAAATTTTAAAACAGAAATGATGAGCTCTATCTCTTCAGAGATTGACGTCTTGAAGGCCAAACAAAGACAGGCAGTGGAGGATCTCACACTAAGTGTGTTTTGTCCCCGATGTAGAAAGACTCATCCACTGAAAGAATGCCCTCTTGACAAAGTACAAGTGTGTCAGCTGTGCGAGCTGAACCATGATATGAAAGAATGCCCTACGTTGCCCCAAGTGAAGGCTGTTCTGCAGGCATCAAATCCAGAGGTGGATTCAGCCTACTTTATTGCACAGAAGAAACCCTGGCATCCCCGGAATCAAGGTATGTCTCCCGATTCATTTCCATTTTTGAATAATTTGAATAATTGGAATACTAATATGCAAAATGTGAATACACAATTCCCTTCAAATTATGCTTAGTGGAATTCCCCTCAACCTGCGATGCAAGGTTATAATTCATGGAGTCCTTGGACACAGCCTCCACACCAACCTACTTCATGGTCTCCGGGATGGAGGAACTTCCATCCTGGGAACCAGTTTCCTCAACCACCTCCACCTCAACAGTTACCGTATCCTCCATATCCTCAATTTCATCAATATCCTCAATACCCACCTCAGCAGTTGCAGCTGCAGCTGCAAAATAATCCTGTGCCTAACATACCAATACGGCCTCAGCTGCCTGCCCAACCTAACCCTAACCCAAATAATAAAACAGTCCAGCAATTGGAAGCTCTCAATATGCCGGCCTACTCTCTCTCCCCTGTACCTTGTAATGATATTCGTTTACGGTCTGGAAAGATAGTAGAACGTGTAACTTCAGAAAATATTCCACCAACTGTGTATGACAAAGGAGAGAGTTACCAGCATCCATTTGATCCGGTTCCCATCACTGAAGATGCTGAGCATCCCTCAGATGGGAGGGCTGAAACATTAAATGATGAAGTGGATAACACGCAGCCTACCCAGTTGGTAAGACAACCACCTTACCCTGAGAGATTGATGCTGCCACAAAGAGGGGGGCAACCTCAGTTCAATCTCCTAGGAGAATTGAAGAACCTTTATGTTAAGATTCCCCTTTTACAAGCTCTTCAAGATGTACCTATCTATGCTAGAACTGTTCGGGACCTGTGCACTAAAAGACCGGGAAGGAAACCCAGAGATCCTCCTACTGTTCATGTTATAGGGAATTTATCCGCTTTAATGACTGGAAAAACCCCTATAACCAAGTATGAGGATCCCGACAATCCTACTGTCACTGTACACATAGGACAAACGCAGATACCCAACGTACTAGTAGATTTAGGAGCTGCGATCAATGTTATAACGATGGAGACTGTAAAGAAGCTCGGATTCACCAATATTAGACCGACCCCTACTATTTTAGAATTGGCAGACAGATCCACCATCAGACCCGAAGGGATTTTGGACGATCTTGTTATTTCAGTAGACTCATGGGAATACCCTACCGATTTTCTGGTATTACAACCTAAATCACAGCTGGGGGGACATCCATTGATTTTAGGGAGGCCCTGGTTGGCTACAGCTGATGCCTGCATCAGCTGTCGATCAGGATCTATGACTATATCTGATGGCATGGAAACCAAAAACCTCACCCTGTACCCTCCAGCAAGGCCGAGTCTAGAAACTGAAACCTCCCTTTGGATAGAACAGGAAGAAGAGGAAGATGTTCAGCCATTACTAACAATAGGGAAGGCACTAACCTTCAAAAACGAAACAGAAGACGATGCCATTAATAATTTCATTAGCGAACCTGCTTCAGTAGACAAGGAAGTTTATCAACTCCTGACCAGTACCCTCGGTAAAGAAGAACAAGAACAGCTTACGGAGGAAGCACTAGCCAATGACACAAACATAATCCCAGTATTGAAAAACTCGAGAAGCATTCCTATTGAGGTAGAGCCTAGAAGAACTTTGAACATCAATCCTGGTCTCTCCTCAGAAGAACAAAAGCGCCTAACTAATCTCTTGAAGGAACGTAAGGGGGCATTCGCCTGGTAGTATACAGACATGAAGGGTATTCCTTCTAGTCTGTGCACTCATCATATTTATATTAAAAACGACTCCCGGCCTGTATGTCAACCCCAACGACGCATGAACCCCAATCTGAGGGATATAGTGAAGGAAGAAATCCAGAAACTCTTGGAAGCAGGATTCATCTATCCTATCTCAGACAGTGAGTGGGTTTCCCCACTTGTAATTGTACCCAAGAAAAATGGTAAATGGAGAGTCTGTGTCTATTATAGGGAGCTGAACAAAGCTACACAAAAGGATCATTTTCCTCTGCCCTTTATTGACCAGGTAATTGATACCCTATCTGGGAAGAAGTTTTTCTCCTTCCTGGATGGGTTCAGCGGGTACAATCAAATTCAGATTGCTCCAGAGGATCAGGATAAGACCACCTTCACTTGCCCTTGGGGAACGTTCGCCTACAGGGTGCTTCCCTTTGGATTGTGCAATGCACCTGCAACGTTCCAAAGAGCTGTGATTGGCATATTTTCTGAATTGGTAAATGATAGCATGGAAGTTTTTATGGATGATTTTACTCCTTATGGCAGGGATTTTGAGGAAGCACTGGAAAATTTGAAGAAAGTTTTAATTCGCTGTGAACAGGCTCGCCTCTCACTGAGCACTGAAAAATGCCACATGATGATGAGTGAGGGGGTGGTATTAGGACATTTCATCTCTACTGACGGTATTCAAGTGGATCCTTCAAAAATTAAGGTGATAAAGAATATACCAACCCCTTCAACTCAGAAGGAGGTGCGAAGTTTTCTGGGACATGCTGGGTATTACAGGAGATTCATAGAAAACTTCTCCAAACTTGCTTCCCCTTTGTTTTCATTGTTAATGAAGGACGCACAGTTTGTATGGAGTACAGCATGCCAGACAGCATTTGATGAGCTTAAAGAGAAACTGTCCACAGCCCCTATTTTAAGGGGACCTAATTGGACCATACCTTTCCACATTTCTTCAGATGCTTCTGATACCGCCATTGGAGCAGTACTAGGACAGCAGGATGGTCAAGTACCTTATGCTATTTATTATGTTAGTAAAAACTTAGCCCCTGCTGAACTAAATTATACTGTTACTGAAAAAGAATTCCTTGCTATTGTTTATTCTATTAATAAGTTTCGGCATTACATTACTGGGTATCCTACATTTGTGCATACTGACCACTCTGCCATTAAGTATTTAATGAATAAACCTGTCACTAATGTCAGAGTAACCAGGTGGCTTTTATTATTACAGGAATTTGATATTACTATTATAGATAAACCTGGAAAAGAAAATGTTGTTGCTGATTTTTTATCACGATTTACTAACAGTGATGACAGTTCACCTGTTGAGGATGCTTTCCCGGATGAACATTTATTTGCACTCTCAGCTCATTCACCTTGGTATGCAAACGTTGCTAATTATTTGGTTGCAGGGAAGCTTCCGCCACATATGTCTAAACGAGAGAAAAGAAAAATTATTCAGCAAAGTGCCAGGTATTGTTGGCTCAAAGGCCATCTCTTTTACACAGGACCTGATCTTGAAATTAGAAGATGTGTAAGGGAAGATGAGATCTTTCATATACTGAAGGCCTGTCACGATGAACCTTGCGGAGGACACTTTGCAGATAAAAGAACAGGGCATAAGGCGTTGCGGATGGGCTATTATTGGCCAACACTGTTCAGAGATGCTAAAAGATATGTTCAGTCCTGTGACAGCTGCCAAAGGATGGGCCAACCTAATAAGACAGATCAGATGCCTTTACAGCCCCAAGTGGTACTAGAACCGTTTGATAGATGGGCATTGGACTTTGTTGGTCCTATCAACCCTCCTTCCAAACAGAAGGTTTACATCTTGGTGTGTACAGATTACATGACTAAGTGGGTAGAAGCCATAGCTTTGGCTAAGGCAAATGACCAGGCAGTGATTGATTTCCTGTACAGTGAAGTTTTTACCCGTTTTGGAGTACCAAAGGAAGTAGTTACCGATGGGGGACCACAATTTATTTCACACCAATTTCAATCCTTGCTCCGGAAGTATCATGTGCAGCACAAGATAGCTTCACCTTATCATCCCCAGGCCAATGGTCAGGTGGAAAGCACTAATAAAGTTATCGAAGCAATCCTTACTAAAACAGTTAAAAGCCATCGAAGGGATTGGGCTGACAGACTTCCAGAAGCACTGTGGGCATATCGCACGACTTGGCACAACACCACGGGCTTTTCTCCCTATGATCTGGTGTATGGTAAGAGTGCCATCTTTCCAATTGAATTTGAGATCAAGACCCTGAAAACAGCCATTGAAATGAACCTGGATGTAACAGAAGCCCAGAAAAGAAGATTGAATCAATTGAATGAATTGGATGAGAAACGGTTAGCTGCGGTAGACCAGACTGTGCTGCTTCAGCAACAGAGATCTAATTGGCATGACCGATTCATCAAAAAGAAAATCTTCCATGAAGGAGACTGGGCACTATTATACGACTCCAGATTCAAGAAGGATTTCAAAGGGAAATTACGCACTAGATGGCTGGGTCCATATTTGGTTGACAGGGTATTTGACAACGGCACTGTTCGCCTGGTCACCATTGATGAAAACCGTATACCATTACTTGCTAATGGCCACAAACTGTGACTGTATCGGAAGCCCATTTCGAAAGATGCATTCATTTCACAGATTGCTGCTGATCCAAACTACCAATTGGCACCAGAGCAGGAACATTTCTCTACCTTTGACAAATCTTAAAATGAAAATTATATTTGCTGTACATAAATAATTTCTTGCTGTAGCGTATAGTTGTCGTTTTCTTTCTCTTTTCATTTGATCTCTTTGCTTGCTGTTGTCTTTTAAAAAAAAATTCAGGGAAACGCCAGGAGAATGATCAGTTTGGGGCCTGTAATGAAAATCTCTCTGTGCTGTCCTTATGTTAAAAAAAAAAAAAAAAAAAAAAAAAAATTCGGCAGCTGCAACATATTTTCCGGCAGCTGTATATCCTTTTCCGGCAACCATATTCTCCATTTCCCGGTAGCCATAATGCCCTTTTCCGCCAGCCGTCAATCTTTTCCGACAGCTGCAATTTCGGCAGCTGCAACATTTGCGGCTGCAACATCGGCGGCTGCAACATTTGCGGTTGCAACATCGGCGGCTGCAACTCCAGTTTCCGCGGCTGCCACCTCATCGTTCCCATGGTTGCCACCTCATTCACCAGCTATTGCCACCTCATTTCCCACGGCTGCCATCTCATTTTCCGCAACTGCCACTCCATTTACCAGCCACGGCCATTTCACTTCCCGGTAGCCGTAATGTCCTTTTTCTGACCGCCGTCAAATCTTTTCCGACAGCTGCAACTCCGGCAGCTGCTGTAACTTCGGCGGCTGCAACATCTTTTTCCCGCAGCCGCCACATCATTTCCCGGCTGCCACCTTATTTCTCGGCGGCTGCCACCTCATTGACCAAGTCACTTCCACATCTGCCATTTCTTTCCAGCGGCTGCGACATATTTCCCATAGTCGTAAAATCTTTTCCCGCCAGCTGTAAGTTTCTCCCGCCACCGTAAAACTTTCCCGTGATAACCGTAATTTTCCCTGATATCGTAAATCTTTTTCCGGCTGCCGTGAATTCTTTTCCGGTGGCTGTAACTTCTTTCCTGCCAGCTGCAACAAGCTTTTTCATCGGCCGTGTGATCATTTCTTCGGCAACTTGCAGTGGTAACTCCCGTGTTAACAGAAGGATTGTTCAACCTGCTAATTATGATGCTGATTCATCCCAGTCCTGCCGGCGAACCCATCATTTTAACCCGGAGGATGCGACGCCTTGTGTTTTACCGACGAAGGAAATTAGTGCCTTATCCAAGTCATCATGATCCCACGTCTGACTGTGCACGCGTTCGGCTCCGTGACGTCACCAACTCCATGCTCCACCAGTTTCCGCAGCCTTCCGACGCACAGTTTTATGAGGTATGGCTTTCATTTATCACGTGATTAAGTATTGATATCATTTAAACGAGATTGGCCGTACCTTCACTCGTACCACCATTTATACCTGATTAAACCTTTCCCTCGTACGACGTAATACTAATAACTGCCACCTTCCCCAATTCGGCATGAAAATTTTAAACTCTTCTCTGCGCTTAACTTTCCGAATTATTTCATTCGCTCAACGTCTCCGCTCAACGATTCGTGCATTCTCCGTGCTGCAACTTCCATTCTGGGATCCTGTACTCTGTCGAACAGCAGTTTCATCTTGCAGCCAGGACCATGGGCATTCCAGTTCGCCATGAACCTTTCAATACCCGGGAACTTAGACGGAATTTGCAGGTTCTGGCCATTTTTCAAGCCGCTGGCTGGGTCGAGTTCTTTGAACGATTGGATGGATTCGATCGGGACGCAGCCCTGCAATTCGCCTTGAATCTTACTAAAACAAACTCCACGGTGTGGGGGCTGTGTATAGATGTTTCGGAGGTCATTATATCCGAGGTTACAGCTATCCCATTGGTGGGAAAACCTTGGTTTAACCGTCGAGTCCCTGCAACGGTTGCACGGGAAGAATTTTTACTTCCAGGGGAGCAAGTTGAAGCATCCAGGCGAGGGATTGCATTGAATTCACTGCCGCAGCCATGGGACCAGGTTTCTATCTTCCTCAAGAAATACATAACTTGCGAAGGTAGATACCAAACTGTGTACAACTCTGAACTTCCTTTGCTTTCTCATCTCCGTCATGGCATTTTGTTAAATATTCCATTTTATCTATTGCATGATTTGCGCCATATGGCAACATTTGTTCAATCTGCAAAGCACCCATTATCCTCCCTCACCCAGCATGGCCTTATTAAGTTAATTATTATAAGAACCCTGGCCCAACATAATATAACATGGGAGCAATTCATTACCCGACCACAACAACCTGTTCCCTTGAGGGTCATCCCATTGCAGCAATTACCGGTTCCGCCACAACAGGAGGACCGGAGTTCCTCCAGTGAAGTTGGGGGGAGGGATGAAACGGAAGAAGAACAACAAGGGGCACAGGCAGGACCGTCTGGGGTGGATAAACAGGGGGCACAGGCAGAACCATCCGGGGTGGATAAAACCACGGAAGAAGAACAACAGGGGGCACAGGCAGAGCCATTTGAGGTATATGAATCCCCAGCACAAGCAGAACCGGTGGGGGATGACACTGCATTTGAGGGAGAACGAGGGGAAGCACAAACAGAGCCGTCAGGCGACAATGTAGATGAAACCCTCGTGGAGAACCTAGATAACAGGGCTGCTCCGACAGCAGAAGGTGAAATTGGAGCAGCATCAATTGTTGCGACAATGGAACCTGAAGATGACGGAGCCAGAGCAATGGAAGAAGATATTGAGCTGGTCACAATCGAGTCTTCACCAGAGTGGGTAGGAGGAGGAGCTGTGATTGAAGAAGAACAGCATGGGGGGCAAGGAAATATTCCTTTAACTTCAGTTTTGCCCCCCTATATTCCAGCTCCACGAGAAGAAACACCACAAAAAGGAAAGTCACAAAAGAAAACGCCACAGAAAAGGAAGAGGGCCACCAATGAGTTTGATTTAGTGGCACCAATCAGAAGGAAACGAACTCGATCAATCACAGCAGCAGAGGCAGCTAGAACAAAATGGGCAACCTTAGAAACACAGGTTGAACCCCCAATCCTTACACCAAAACTGAGGGATGCTCCACAAAGACAAGTGGAGGAAGAGCCTGGAGTTGAGGGACTCTTGTACGAGAATGCAATGTTGAAAGAGGACCTCCAAGCACTTAGAAGGGAGCTGGAAACTTGAAAGGAAACCTGCAGGAAGCAGGGTGGAAGAAAAATGTACACATTAATAGAGGCTGCAGACCAAGTGGAGGAATCAGCTTCTGCTGGAGCTGGGGAAAAGGATGAGCGAATACTCTGCCCCACCTGTGGGGAAATCTTTGAGGAAGCAGGCCATAAAATTTTACTTAGCACCTATTCAACACAACAACCTGTAGCCACAGAAGGGAAAGCAGTGGAAAAAGAAGGTGCTGTCACACAAGAACCAACACCCTTAAACATCCTTGCTGCAGCTGCCACTTCCCAGGATGCAGAAATTATAGAACGGATGGGAGAAGAACTTGGAGTGGAGGATGCCCTGGAAATTTATAAAGAATGTATGGCAACCCCAAAATGCTCCCACAACATTGAAATCATAGAATAGATGGGAGAGGAACGAGAGATGAAGAATGCTCTGGAGCTTATAAAAGAATATAGTGAGACCCCAGAGTGTTCCCATGACACGGAGATCATGGAGCCGAAGGATACCCTGGAGGATAGTGAAGAATTTTGTGCTGTAACCCCAGAACGTTCCCAGGACACAATAATTTTAGAAGAAGAAACGGAAAGGCAGGACAGTGATAAGTTGGAACAGGATGCTGCAACACAAGAACCAGCAACCCTGAATTTGACCGTCCAACCGACTGAGCAGACAGGAGAAGAAGCGGGGACAGAGGATATTCTGGCATTTAACGATGAACTCTGGGTGGTGACCCCAGAAAGCTCTCATGATACAGAACTCATAGAAGAGGAGCTGCAGCAAAAGAAGGATGAAGAGGTAAGCCAGGATGTTGTTACACAAGAACCAACATCTTTGGAGGCTGCAACAAAAACTCCTGAATTGCAGCTGGGAGATAACCTGGGAGTGGATATCATCCCTGACATACAGTGGAGTGACAATGAACAGGTACAGACACCATGCTCAGGTGACACTGAAATCCTGGAGGAGGAGCTGCAAATTGAAAAGGATATTTAGTCTCAGCAGCAGAATGACAAAGAAGACACTGTTACACAAGAACCAGTGTCTCCAAAAGCAATGAAGGTAGCTGCTGAAGATGGGTTAAAGGATGTTGCTGTTACACAAGAACCAGCAACTCTCCTGTTAACATTAGATGCGCTGGAAGACACTGTCCCACAAGAACCAGTGCTTCCACCTCCTACAGGTGTCATTGAGTTGGATTCAGATTGAGGGTGTCTTTTCAACTTCCCCAGATATAGCATAAGAGAACTGCAGAAAAGTCCCCACCACATCAAGTGCATTCTCAGATATCAGCAAGTAGCAGTGGAAGGGGAACAGTGAAGTTGGAAGATGCCGGGTTGCTCACAGAAGCTTTTCAAAAAGATAGAGGGGATTCCTGATTTATCTACATTCTTTCCTCTCTCCTGGACAAAGTTCAGTGCAATATTCAGATGCAGGTTGTTGCATGAGGACATGCAACAGGATAGTTGGGGGGAGATGTTGAGCCCAGAATTGGCCCCTTTTGACCATCATTTATCATCTTCCCTTACCTTGTCTTACACCAATTACCTTGGCAATCGACTTATTGTCTTTATCTATTCCCCAAATTACCAAGGTATGGCCGATTATTGTTTTATTGTATTAATACTTATGATTGTGATGATTAAAGCTGTGCATCTCTTAATCTGTGCTAACATGATGCGATTTATGAAGATAGTAAGACAATAGACTGCAAGAAGATCGGAGCTGAACAAGTCATGAAGGAACGTTCATCGCTTGTGGAAGGTTCCTTGGGGCTCAAATCGGCAATCAAGGCACAGGCGTGGCAGGGCATCTGTAACAGAAGAACTATCTTAAGTATGTCGCTGCTTGAATCCAGCTGTGAGCTGGAAGGACCGTCACTCTTGGGACAATTAATACTTCTCTCATATTTGGATATTTTAGTTCTGCCACGCATTGTAACAGCTAGATTATTTAGGGCGCCTGAAGATCAGAGATCTTCATGGCTGCCCAATTATAGGTTTAGATGTTGCAAATTGTATGTATAAATATGGGGAATTGCCTCGACTGAGGGGTTGGACAGCAAACAATTAATTTATCTTGTGTTAGCAGCCAAGCCAAAACTGTGTACTCATTCTTCTGTTAATATAAGGAGTTACTTCTGAGTTAAAGAGAGTGTTGTTCAACCAGCGTCTCTGTGTGAAGACTGGGCCCGTCTTCCACAGAGATTGCTGCGTTAATTTAGGATTTCGTCTTTCTTGTTGTGTGACGCTTTGTCTTTCTTTTGTACGCAGCAGCAATATTTATTGTGTGGATTTCTTAGTAACGATTATATTTCTGTAAGATTGGTGAATGGTATCGAATAACAGTCGACTGAGTCAGTTTTGTTTTACACATTTCAATTTCTGTTCACACTGCCGTGTTCATCCTACAGCTGAGACGTAATCCCAGGAGCTCTTACAATTTAGCTTTCCTGTTATGTGTTGATTGGTTTATATTTTGTAATTCAGTTTCTTAGAACAGTTGCTTCAATCTCTTTTATCAAAGTTCTAGAGTAATGTTCAGGTCATGCTTTATGATTCCCAGCTTGATTAGATTAGACAGTTGATTATTTTAGAATGCGAATGAGATTTCCTTCTTGCAATCGTTGATTAGATCTGATACCATTTCTGCTTGATGCATAATAGAAAAGAATTGTAGTATAGCAGTTAGAAGGCAATTGGGATTGCATAGATTCTTGGGATGAATATGGATGATAGAAGATAAAATTATTTACTTCTAATGGTTTTGTGTTTAAGCATATATTGTGCACTTGTCCTTTGAAATAAAAAGACTTTCTCAGGTTGACAATAAATCTCATACGCTCTGTGTGTTTGATATTTAATTATCTGCAAATAGAGTGCTTGACAGGGATAAATTAAAAATTGTCTATTAAGGAGCATCCAAAGTCAATCAAAACTTCAGACATACAAAGGACAGTTTGAAAGCCTGAAAATGAAGGAGGAAGAAAATATTGTAGAATATCTTCTAAGAGTAGATGAAATTGTCAATGTTATCTGAGGCCTTGGAGGGGAATTAGAGGAGAAAGAAGTAGTGGACAAAGTACTAAGAACCCTGCCATTGAAGTATGACCCAAAAGTATCTGCTCTAGAAGAACAAGATGATATTAAAGACATGACAGTAGATGAACTACATGGGATCTTCACTTCCTACGAGATGAGAAAAGGAGAATATGGTTAATGAAAGAAAGAAGCAGCTTTTAAAGCCTTATCTAAGAATCAATCATAAAACTCAGATGATGCCTTGTTCATCAAGAAGCTTGAGAGATGTATTGGCAAGTACAACAGAAATCTACCTATAAAGTGCTTTAACTGTGGAAGAATTGGACACTTTTCTTCAAAATGTCCTCATCCTAAGCAAGATAGAAGTGATGAGAAAGAAGCCTCAAAGAAGTTCAGAAATGATAGAATAGGAAACGAAAATAAGTTCAATGAAAAGAAGAAGTTCCTTTACAACATAGAATATGGTGAATATGAAGACACAAGTGAAGATGAGGAGACAGAAATTCTATTCATGGGAATAGAATACCAAGCTCAAGATGATGAACCAATGGAAGAAGGAGTAGTAGATCTAAGAGATGAATTAATCGGTGCTCTTGAAGAACTTGAAAAAAGCAGGAAAAAGAACAAAAAATCAAACCAAATCATTAGTGACTTGAAAGCTCAACTTAAATAAGCCAAGAAGGTTGAAAGAGGCCTAGATTTACACCTCAAAGAGAGAATACAAGAATCAGAGAAGCTTGAAAAAGAAATTATTGTTATTGGACAATCTACTCGAGCGGGCGTGAGCAAGGTCTCCCTAGTTCAATGCGAATCTAGAACAAATAAGACATAACATAGAACTACTTTCCTAGATCTAGTTAGAGATCAAGTAATAGACGTCTTACCTTCAGATCATAGATCTTCTTCTTGTTGTTGTTGCTCCAAATTCCACGGTCATCAGATATTTAGTTGCAAGACATGCCAAGACATATGGAAACAATACAAGCAGTAAAATATGTCTAAACAATAACTGATCTAAGTAAACGGTTGAGGAAGTAGACTACAAACATTACCAACACAATAAAATTTGAGGAAAGAGTTTATATTACTATATAAAAGAGGGAAATACAAATGCAGAGAGATGATCACAACCCAAGCCTTAACACTGCAATCCTCCTACATCAAGCCAAGTCAATGCATCTAAAGGAAGTGTGAGTCTCCCAAATATGAGTAGGGATCTCCTAAGCTAATTTCACCAGCATGTAAGTGTTATAGAATTCCTCCCATTGGAATGGAGAGGGGCCTTGAATTTATAGGATCAAGTGGATAGAGTAGGTTGAGGATCATGCGGAGAGGGATAAGGGATCCTCCCTTGATATTAGGGAACCATAGGACAGCTCACCTAGGAGTTAGGGATAGATATCCACCTCATCCAACATCTAGAATTCGCTCAAAAGCTATCTTTATCCCAATTAATCAACTCCGGCGCAGGCTGAATGAAGGAAACCTGCGTCAGGGAAGGGAAGCGCAGGTTGTACAAAGGCACTCTATGTTGCCGACGCAGGTTAGCAGAATACATTCTGCACCGGCCCTAGTTGGGCGCTACTTGCTCAAATACAATGTGCGTCGGCCCAAAAAAATGTGGACAAAGGGAATCAATCTTTCACTAACTGACTTACTTGATCACATGGACTTCAAAGAATCAAGGCATTGAGTTAACAAGGGTGTCATGATGACGAGATTTAGGTGTAGCAGAATCCCCCCCAAAGCATGAAGTTGGTGAAACAAGATAGGTGAAATGCTTTGAAATATCGATGGCAAGGACTTGCTGGCTGGAGGATGTTGATGCAGTACAACTGACTTTGAGATACTAGTCTCACATGACTCACAACATAGTTGCTAACCAATACAATGCAAATCCATGTTATTAAAGACTGACTGAAAACAATCATGGCTACTAGACACAATCGTAGATCCATGATGAGATTATAACAAAGCCACGACCAATACAAGGTGGATCTGTGTAATATGACTCAAACAATCTCCATCGCAAATTGGGTAAAATATGACTTCCCCAAGGTCTTCAAGCTGAACCCGCAATGATATGAATATAACCATGTGATTACAATGTTTTGGAGTCGAACATGGTAGAAACCACTTGATTACTGGTCATTGGTGTATACCATTAACAAGTGTGAGGGAAATCACCATTGATGTCAATGATCCCCAAGGTATCACAGTACATATCACCGAGCGTGAATAAATGAGTTGAGGTCGAACTCTCAATGAAATCTTTCCTTCAAGAGTCAATGATGTAAACTCATGTTGAAAGTGAGGAAACCTACCATTGAGGCATGTAGGCCCAAGATACTTGATTAGTTTCTAGATTCAATCCTCGGATGATGTGTTGAAGTTGACAAGGATGAATCCGTCGAAGGAGGGCCATGATGAATCCCTCATCAGCAACACGAAACTCAATAAAAGATTTTTGGAGTAGATCAGACGGTAGAGTAATGTGAAATACTGACTCAAGGTAGACCAACATGATGGTAGGTGTACTGACCGCAGATGATGAGCGATGAACATCTCTTGAACATGGGCATGGCATGACTTGGCAGTATTGACATGATGAGAATGACACTGACTCCCAATGCAACTGATAGTGGAAAAATTCTTTGGATGACCCAAAGGAGTGACAAGACTCATGAAATCAGCATGAATTGAAGACAAACGGATTACCCAAGTACTGAATGCAAATGCAGATGAGTGCCATGTTCAAGAGCGACGATGCAATTCCGTAAATAAAGTGTAACAAAAAAATTTTCCTTTTTCCCCATCATGACTGATGAGTGCCTCACTTATTTTTAAATGAGCTTGAGGAGGGTATAGAGATGCTCGGTATAGCTCATCTCATAGATGAGTCCAATCCCAAATTTTTTACAAACCTAGGAGAAAGGGGTTCATCCCAGGGAGGGCCCTTCAATGTTGAATTTTAACCAGTCCATAGAAGGTAAACTCGGCGTCATTTCATGTTTAGAGAGTCTGAAAAGAACTAAAGAAGACTCCAAAGGTCCTTTTTCGTAAAGTTAGCCTCCTCACCCAGAAAAGGGTAAAACAACACGGGACAGGATTCTTCCAGTCATGATTGGATGGAGTATTCCTTTTTTGTAAGTAGTGCCCCCTAGTCCAAAAAAGGGGTAAACTATCACCAAGAAGGCGATCATTCAAATACTTTTACAAGTGTGAACGCATCAAGTTCTCTTGGCGATCTTTTCATATTTAGAGAGCCTGAAAAGAGCTTAAAGAAATGACTCCAGGGGGTTACTTTTTCGTGGGATTTTAACGAGCCCAAAAAAGTGATAAACTATAACTTGGTGACTTATTCTGATCATTTTACAAGCATGAGAAAGAACAAAGAGTTAGCTCGGTGTCATTAATAATTGAATTTAATGAGCGAAATAATGACAAAAAGACGCTCCATGAGTTGTTCATACTTGAGAATGTGTGTGAAAAGACCATAACCGCGAAAAACAAGATCAAAGTGACACGTTGACCATAGATGTCAAGGACATCTACTTTTTGACAGGGTTGTCCCAGCAAGGAAACCCTGTGTCCTTGACTGGGTCACGTGGCGGTGATCGTACAGTAGAGGACATGATCTAGTAGTGGTGTACTCTAGGTACGTCGATGACTAGTGGGAAGATTCCCATCAAGGATGTCCGAGACTGGGCCCTTTGTACGGTACTCTTTACCATTGTACGGGTAGTTGGCAGCCGATCCGCTCATCTTGCGAGCAAATTGCAAATGATGTATGCTGAGGAGTGCATGACTCCTACCGTGTTTAATTGGTGCGAAGGGATTCTCACCAGTCTTAGAGATCAGTTGACCAAATTCCAGTGTGGGGCTATGAATAATTTTGGCTATGGTTCGGTGGTGGTGGATTTCATGTTGGAGCGGGTGCCACACTTGCGCTCGCAAGTGGATCTTGAGGATTGGGATGCACGGGATCCCCACATGACCAAATGGGCAAAGGTGATGGCTCGCCATGGTGGCGGGGGCCCCATCATCATGTTTGGTACAGTTTTCTTTACATGGTTATAGGTACAAATCCTCATGGTGGAGGATTACCCATACCACAGTACCGACTTCCGAGGAGACCCTGACTTAGTGCTTCCTGAGGGAGCGCAGTGGGGTGACATTGGTAAGAACAATTGCTTGTGTTTTTTCATTTTGTGTATTTATAATTTTTTTCGAGTAGTTTTGATGACTTTTACATGTTTCTTGCAGATGTAGGTCCAGGTCGACCACTTGGAGTCTCTCACCTTGTGCGGAGAGGGGCAACGCCGGAGGTGGGCCCTGCGATCCGTGACGCTCTTGAGGAGCTAGAGGAGGTTGAGGAGAACCTCCAGAGGATGAACTTGGACATTCCAAGGACAGGTTTCCATGACCTACCCCGTCGCTATCAAAAGCTAACGGTTGGCGTATCAGCACATTTCGGCACGCTACTCCAGAAGGTGGCGAGGGACGTAGTCTGCTTCCATGCGCAGCCTGGCGTAGCACAGCCTAGGTTTTAAGCGCATGTTTTACTTATGTATATATTGAAAGCTTATGAGATTCATATTTTGTAGAGATGACTCTTACTGAAATCTAGCATGCTTTAGACTTTTGTATCAGCACTAACATTTTTTATCGATTTATATATATAGAGACATTATTAGCAGTTTTATACATCTTGTGTTCTATTGGTGATTAATGAGATCTTGTTTACATGTTTGCTTATAAAATGGATGATTTACATGTTATGTATGCCTTTTACATTTTAAAAATATGTTGTTATGTGTGTGCAATGTACCAATCTAGAATGATGTTGGCCATCGAGTCGGAAACTGTATTCATGTCTCATGGAATGTGCAGGTATTGAATAGATTCAAAGGACCTTTCCAAAAGACGAACTCGTCGGAAAATACAGAGTAGAGTAGGGTCGCGGATAGCGTAAAATCTAGTTAAGATGAGAAACCACTAGTTGTGAATCTAGATGGATGACAACGTGGCTCATACCCAAGGAAAGAGCGTCAGTTAGGGTTCCAATCACCGCCTGGTATTCTGCAGCGTTGTTGGTTGCGTATCCTAGACAACTTCCTCCTGAGCTGATAAGCTCGCTGGTGGGAGAGTAAAGTACCCAGGATGCCGAAGCAAGGTTACAGGTATTCCATCTGGCTCCATCCGTGAATCCATATCCAGTTGCCATCTGCACACCTAGACAGAACATGGTATAAGTAGCAAAACAAGATCTAGACGCACTAAAAAAAAGCATCACACCACACAAAACACACGCCATGTATAGTATATAAAAGGTACTTATGTGTGAAAGACTCAGGAATAGTACCTCTTCAGGTGGAGCCCATTGCGGGGATCTCCTAAAGATATCCCATCGTAATCCTCTAGTTTGTAGGCACCCTTTTCCAGAACACGCTTTACTACGTACGGTCTGTGCCACATGGACTCGAACTTACCTGCCCCCAACTTATCATGCTTTTGGTCGTATGTGAGGACCAAATCACCCTCGTTGAAGGTACGAGGTTTGACGGACCTATCACACTGATCTTTGATGCGCTTCTTATGTGTCTCGTTGGCAAGAGCAGCATCGCAGCGGGTCTCGTCAAGTTTTTCTAGGTAGAGGAGGCGTTCTTCCTCGATAGTTGTGTTCGGAAGAAGTTTGATTGCGAGTTTGAGAGATGGAATATCGCACTCTATTGGTAGGACTGCCTCCAATCCGTAAACTAACTGGAACGGTGTAAATCTGGTGGTAGTCTTGACGGAGGTCCGGTATGCCCATAGCACACAAAAGAGCATGTTATTCAAGTTTGACTTATGTGTACCCACCATGCGTTGGATCATGATTTTCAAGACCTTGTTAATGGCCTCTACTTGTCCATTGGACTGTGGGTAGTAAGGGGTTGAGTTTTCATGGCGAAAACCTAGTCTGGCGCTCAATTCATCTACCATATGGTTTTGGAAATAAGATCCATGGTCGGTAACTATGGCTTGTGGAACTCCGAACCGTGAAATGACATGGTTGAACATGAAGAGTGCGGTGGTTTTTCCATCTTCGCTGTACATAGGCATAGCCTCGGCCCATTTATTAAAATAATCCATGACTACTATGATGTAACCATGCCCCCCCAACCAGGTAGGCTTAAAGTGCATGAAATATATGCCCCATTTCGCAAAGGGGCCCATGGAAATAACTGGGTGTAACGGGGTGGGGTGGGATTTTTCATTTGAAAATGTTGGCACGGGGGACATTTTTTAACAGCCTCAATGCAAACTTTAAAGATGGATGGTCAATAATATCCCGCGCGTAGTATCTTCTGGGCTGAAGCAATCCCAGAGAGATGACCACCACAAGCCCCAGAGTGACAGTCATTCAAGACGTGTTCATCCTCCTCGTGTGTCAAACAATGTCGAAGACAAAATCAACACCACAACGATATAGGGTATTGCTAACAATAAAGTAATACTTTGCGTGGTGACATATACGACGGTGATCATCAAGTGATAGTTGGGGGTTGAAACGTTGGTTTTGAATATATAAGGTAATATCTCCATACCATGGGTCGGATGTGCTGATGAGGAACAACGACTCATCTGGTATAGAATCATTGGGCTCAGATCCTAAATCAACACGGGGAAGATCACAAATGAGCTCGGAAAACACCAAAGAAATTTTAGACTTGGCTTTTTCGAAGAGGAGCTCGAATTCCTGAAGTATTACAATCCAGCGTGAATACTTGCCCCCAAGCACTTGACGTGTCATAACATGGTACATGGGTTTCGTGTCGATGATAATGGTGGTGGTGCGGAGCAATATATAATGACGAAACTTTTGGATGAAAATGACTGCCGCGAGAGCGAGTTTCTCGACATGTGAGTAACGAGTTTCGATGTCGATAAGACCCTTACTGAGGTAATAAATCACATTTTCCTGGGCGTTGTTTTCCTCCTAACCAGGACCATGGAGATCGTGGTGGTAGAAGCAGCAAGATAAAGGATGTAATCCTTGCAGTAATTAGGTTGTTGGATCACAGGGGCATGCGTAATGGCATGTTTCATACTGTTGAAGTATTGTTGTGCTTGATCATCCCAAATGAACGAGACGTCCTTCTTCAGTAATCTCATGTAACCCTATGTCTTCTGATCGAAATTACAGACAAAATGTCGTAGGTAAGTTGCCTTCCCCTGCAAACTTTGTAGTTCTGTAATATCAATAGGAGGTGGAAGAGCGACAATGGCTTCCACCTTCAAGGGATCAATGCAGATCCCGTCTTTCGAAATAATAAAACCTAGGAGACGTCCAGACTCGACGTAGAAAATACACTTGTGAGGGTTCATACAGATTTTATACCACCTCCATCTGAGGAATACGGTCGCCAGATGATCGATGTGGAACTCACACTACTGCGAATGAGCGGGGAGATCATCAAGATAGGGTTCCACAAAGTCCTTCACATCATGAAAAGCATACGACATGGCTAGCTAGAATGTGGCACCAACATTTTTGAGACCAAAAGGGAGCTTGTGATAAGCAAACGTGCCCCAAGGGCAGATGAAATCCGTCTTATGTTGGTCATCCGGGTGGATCTCAATTTGGTTGTAACCGGAAAAGCCATCCATGAATGAGAAGATGACACTCCCAACACAATTGTCTATGATCTGATCGATGAAGGGAGTGGCGTAGTTTTCCTTAGGACGAGCCTTGTTCAAATCCTATTAATCGACACAGACTCGGATGGTGCCTTGTTTCTTATCCATAGGGATGACATTTGAGACCCATTCTGTTAATGGAACATGGTAGATGAAACCGACCTTCAAGATCTTTTCAATATCTGCCTTAATCATCGCATTTTTTCGAGGGTGTACTGGTCGTGACTTTTAACAGATTGGTTAGCATCAGGATAGGTTTTGATCGCATGCGAAATTATAGAAGGATCTATCCTGGGCATTTCCTCGTAGGTCCAAGCAAATACGTCGTGAAATTGCTTGAATAAGGCCGTGAAAATGGTGATCTCTTTGGGAGATCAATTCTGGCCTAAACGAATATGTTCCACGACACCAGGGGTAACCGAGATGTCTACCAGAATGGCAGGTTCTATATTTTCCAAGTTGCCCTATATGACCGTATGACACGTGAGTATCGGTGACTGAGGGCAAGGATAGACATCTGGTGTAAAAATGGTGGTGATGTTGTTCTCCACAGAATCCAACGGGGGTAGGAAGGACGATCGGTGGTGAAGGTCATCCCACAGAGGGTCCGCACTCATAATCTCCATAATGGATTCGTCAGAATGAAAATTCCAGAGCAGAGGATATGGTAGGGATGACGTCCATTGTAGAGAACAGGATGTGGAGGCCACAACAAAATGGTCCTCTAGTGCTGACTGGATAGCCTCATAAGTAGTTTCAATGGGTGAAAGAGGCATTCTGTCTCTAATCAAATGCATGGTGGCTTCATCAGGTATAAGCCATTGATCAGTGGACTTGGGGAAAGAGGATATCATGTTCACCGTGGCAACATGGTGAGGGGGATCCGGGGTTGGAAAGACACCATAAGAGATGAGTCTTTTATGAGGCCAACCCCCACACTCTCATATGGCTACAAATATTGTCCGATTAATGGGACATTATTGCCGGGATGAGTAGAGGTGTCCGGAGTACAGAAATCCAGTTGGTCGACAGTGACAATACGGCCTTGGTGGGGGAATTGCACAATGCAGAAGACGGATGACGCGATCGCAGTCATGGCATAAAACCAATTACGACCAAGTAAAAGATTATAATCCAAAGGGGCTACGACTACTTCCACGTTAATGGTTGTGGTATTACCCCCCAACTCTACTGCTAAGGCTTGTAACAGCCCATGGGGTTGAAAGCCACGTCTGTTGAATGCTTTCAGGGTAGTGGGAGAATGGTTTAACTCGGGAGAACCAATGGCTCTCCAACATGAAATTAACATGACCGAGGTAGAAGCACCCTCATCTAGTACAGAATGATGGATAGTTTTGCAATGACTTTCATGGAAACTTGAAATGCCAGCTGGTGGGAAAGCCTCAGTTTAAAGTACTCAAGTTGAAATATGATTGTATTTGAGGAATACGGATCGACCGCGCCAATGGAAGCGAGAATAGCCTTGCGCTGGTTGGGATAGTTTTGCAAGACTCTAGCGTCAAAATGGCACAAGGGGCTTGGGCCAAGTCCTCTACAACGTTGTAGTTCTGAGCTGCTCGAGCATTGGGATTGAAAACGGCTTTTTGAATCGTGCTCCTAGGCGGACGCAACACTGACTCTAAAGAGGGTTTCTCAATGGTGAGAGAAACTAGTGCCACGGTAATGTCTGGGATAGAAGTGGAATCTTTTTCAGTATCACTTCGAATGGGTTCCTTCGCAGGGACTGATTCGGACGAGCGTGAACGTGTGTTCAAGTTAACCGTCTCACTACACATCATGAGAACATGCACGGTGGAGGATGTGGCTCCATGTGAAGGAGAGGGTTGAGAAATCATTTGTTGGTTCTAAGTGGGGAATGGATCATTGAGAACTGCGGGAGTGGGTTTTCCCTTGAGAAACTTCTGTACTTCATCTCGGTGGGGACATTCCTTAGAGAAATGGTCACCACCACACAGTAAACAAGGATACTTCAACTTCCTCTTTTGTTTGGTGTCTTCAGGGGTGGTCTTGGGCTCCTACTGGTTAGAATATTTCTTGGGTTTACCTTTGTTTTTCTTCTTACCATCGGATTTCTTAGGTGAAGCTGATTGAACAGAATTCACCTCTTCGGTGGAGGCAGGAGTGGGTGACTTGGTGATGCTACTGCCAACCTATGGTGGGGATGGGGAAGAACCCTGGGGGTTCGACGGTCCACCAGTTTGAGTAGAAGGTTGGGAGTTAATGGAACCAATGATGCCATCGACCTGAGGTCCCTTAGGTGGTTTTGAAGAGTCATACGTAGGTAGGGGTGCGTCAGGAACAATGTCATACAACGTGTCAGATTGAGCATAGACCAGGTCTAAGTAATGGGCACGGGAAATATCCTTTTCCTCGGTGACGGCCCCTCCCATAGCCACATCACAATCTAGGACAGGTAAAAGAGACATCGTAAACCATTCAACTAAGAGTTGGTCTGGAATAGTAGCCTTAATGAGGCATCGTCTCCTCTGCCACTCATGGATACGATCAAAGATATGAGTTGTGGTGGTTTGACGGAGCGAAGTCAAAAGGTCTGTACTAGTTTCGTAGCATATGGGTAACTGGAAATGAGTCAAAAAAGACATAGCAAGAGAGCGGAAATCGGGAAAAGAGTGTGGTGGTAATTCGATACACCACTTAGCAGCTGGGTCGGTGAGGGTCCTTTGAAACATCCTTAAACGGATCGAGTCATCCATCAAGGAGTTGGATGAGAACCACAAGTGGTAAGTCATCACATGATATTTTGGGTCCTCACCAGGCTTGCCATCAAATTTGGGAATATCGGGGGGTAACTTGACCGGAATGGGTGGCCAATTGTATCCATGCAGGATGGGATCATTTGTCAGACGAGACAAGTCAGGTAGGTCCAAAGTAGCCAAAAAGGGCAGTTGTTGGTTCGGCTGCGGATCCTGATAGTATTGATAAGGCATATATGGACCAGTAGGACTTTGGATCGTCTGATTATAAGGTGTTCTTGAAGGGAGTTGGCCATAAGGGGATGGGCCTTCGTGTGGTGGACTGTAGGTGGGTCCTCCGTCATAATAGGTTTTTTTTTCGCAAGGAGGTGGGGGTCCTCCACCGCCGGAATAAGGTGGACCTCCAGGTGGGGGTCCTCCTTCACCGCCGAAAGGTGGGGGTCTTCCTTTGCCGCCAGAAGGTGGGGTTCCTCCTCCACCGCCAGAAGGTGGGGGTCCGCCACCTCCACCTCCAGAATAGGGTGGACCACCATCGCCGCCACCAGAATAGGGTGGGCCACCACCTCCAGAATAAGGTGGGACGCCTCCATAAGGTGGGGGTCCGCCACTACCAGAAGGTGGTGGTCCTCCGCCACCGCCGGAATAAGGTGGGCCACCACCTCGAGAATGAGGTGGGCTCCTCCATAAGGTGGGGACCCTCCACCACCAGAAGGTGGTGGTCCTCCACCACCAGAATGGGGTGGGCCTCCGCCTCTGCCATAAGGTGGAGGTCTGCCCCCTCCAGAAGGAGGTCGACCAAACGGTGGTAGGGGTGGTGGGGCACGAGGAAGAGTTGGCAAAAGTCCAATTGGGGCAACATTAAAATGTCCCCATAGAGTGTATGAGTTTCTAGGATAAGGTATCCCGTGGAGTGCGTTTCTGGGATTAAGTTGTCATGACACAGGGTTAATATAACCTGGATATGCTTAATTCCATGGTGGTTGGGTTGGGTTGGATGGTCCCCCACCAAGGGGTAATCCCATGGTGGATCCCACAATAGGTAAAGAGCTGCTAAGGGAATGACCAATTGGAATTCCTCCACTCGAATTATGGCTAAAAAGAGAGGGTTTCCCCCTAGTGACAACATGTTGACCACTAGTGGATGGTTGACTCATAACGGGTTGTTCACTACTTACTATGGGAGGAACACTGCGCGTGATTAAACCAGGAGGTAAGGAATATCCTCCCTGTGAGTTTTGGGGTGGGGGAGGGGAAGGTAACGTTCTAGTAGTAGTAGTGGTAGGGGTGTTGGACTGTTGTCCTTCAACACTCTGAGTCACTTGAGGTGTAGAACCGGTCCCCTGACTGAGAGGTGTGCTCGCAGGAAATGAAGGTTGACCAGGTTCGTAAGTGGTCACGTTGTGAATGGGTGTCTCCAGTGAAGTCAAAGATAATGATCGAATGGGAGTGTATTGAAACATGAGTGTCTCTGGAATGTTATTCCTTTGATGTGTGAGGCTCTGGCGCCGAAATGCGTCACCACGTTGGCGAAGTTGGTCCATGAGTTCAAAGATTGGAGCTAACTGTTGGGCATGAGGATCCCAATGAAAAGGAGTGGCTTCTGCTTCCGTCTCTATGGCCAAGTGGTCCCATTGTTGTCCGAGAGAAGTATCCCAAAAGGATGCAGATGGACCAAATGTTGTGGATACAGGGTTGTGCTGGGATGCATTTAACCATTCTAAAGATCCAGTTTCTCCTTCCATCACGCGATGGAAGGATGTGTCTTGTGATGTAGAAGGTTCTCCTTCTTCGTCCCTTGATGGGTTAGAGGTTGGTGAATCAGGAGGAAACATGTTCGCTCCGTACTCCATAGTGGAGTTTTCTACTTCAGGCAACACGACTGTAACCTGTGTGGCCATGATTACCCTCGAAATTACCTCCTGATTAAGGGAGTATTTGGGTTGTAAGTTCAAAATTCTGTGGGACCTTCTCACAGGTTGTTCATCCAGAATGACCAAACCATAATTTCTCCTAAGGGTATACTAAACAAAAGAAAAGCAGTCCAAAAAAATATACACAAACTAAGGCCACAAGCAAACTTATGTCATAGGTGTGGATTCAAAAGTCTAGAACCTCACGGGATTTTCAAGGCTTCGCAACTCGCGATATACTTCAGGGTCCAATAGTTATACTCGGCCCAATCTTTCAGAGCACCAACCAGGGAGGATTAGGACCATACCCCTGACCATATAACCCGACTACCTGATAGTACGTGCGTAGTAGCTCCTCGAGTGCTTTTCTCAATGTATTTCTCCGCCAAGACGACCAAATGGTTAGCTCAGTTGGTTTCAAGAATCCTAAGAGTGTCTCTCGATATACGCAAGGTACGTGGGAGCTCAAATCCGTGTTAGTGTTGTCTAATGCACAACCGTATGACAAGAGCCTTCCTATATACTATCGAGTACGTGAAACACCTTTTGATATATGTCGAGTGCGTGAAGTGCCTTTCGATATACCCTAAGGTACGTGAAAGAGCCTTCGATATATCGGTTGGTACGTGAAAGAGATTCGATATACCGGTTGGTAAGTGGAAGAATTACAATGCCCCCGGGATGCAGTGCAGGCAAATAACGACAGCTGCCATGTTTTAAGATGTCGGAACACGTCTCTAACTTAACACACAAGTTACTAAAAAAATTTAACCTAGTTCTACCATTAATTTTATCTGGACGGTTAGGTGAATGCATGAGGTGAGTACATAAATGTAAACATAATGCAATCCCTAACTACATGAAAAAATGCACTCTTTCTTTTGATGAAATCTATATATGGGAAGGAGAAATATTTTTCCAATGGTCTCACAAAACAATAAATTTCAACAACACTCTCAATCTACCAAAAATGATAATGAAAGCACTCTTTCGTTTTCCGAGCAAAACGTGAACAATGAAACACATCAAAACCAAATCAAAGCGTTTTATTTTTGTCTTTTTCAATTTAGAGTGAAACTAAAATGATGAAAAAGGGGAGAATTTCTACCTAGAGTATGCTAACTCTTCAATTCCACTAGGATAACCTAAAAGCACGAAAATAAAAAATGTATAGAGCTCGTTCAAGCATGGAAATACTTTTGTAAAAATTTGACTACACTTGTATTTTTTCAAGAAAATGAATGGCTCATAATTCAAGAAAAAATACAAACGATTAATTCTTTTTGCAAGCTTTCCAAAAGATCAAAGATGAATTCCAATGCATGAACCAATATTTACAACAATTTCCAAATGTACTTGAAAATGGAAAAAATGAAGCACTTTTCATTTTCACAATGATATGCCAAGGATAAACTTGATAACAATAATGCTTTTAAATGTAAATGGCTGAAAAGAAAGACTACTTGCAGCGCTCTAATCACTCAAAAATTCTCGAAAAAATGACAAGCACTCCAATGACCTAAAAACACAAAAAATCACTCAAAAATATCAAATGCAAGCCAACAAAAGATAACCAATCTCAACAAGCTTTTGGAAGAAGATCTAGCATGTTGGATAGATCCAATGAGGTAATCAGGGAGAACAAGATAGATTCAATGACTGTGGGGGATTGAAATTGCCCACCACTTCAAGCAAACTCACTTGATCAAAAAGACCCAAAAACTAACACAAGCAAACCAAACGAAACACTGTTGAATAAAAGAGTCTCTGCATGGAAGATACAGTGCAGAGATGTCTCTAGATCAATCCAAAAATCAAAAGTTTGGAGCAAAATAGCCAAGCATCAAGTTTGAAAACTTGACGCAGTTTATGGTTGGGCACAAAGCGTCCAGCGCAGGTTCCAAATAGAGGAAAAGCGTCGGCAGCGCAAAATGTCAAATCAGCAAAAGTGTCGATGGCGCAAAATGTCAAATCGGAAAAAGCATCGATGGCGCAATATGACCAGAGGAAAAATGCACTCCTAGGTGGACAGGCACCCTGGATGTACTGCCCAGGTGCGTCGGGCGAATAACTCAAATAAAACAAGGAAAACACTCCAACCAATGATCAAATAAATGGATTGAGAATGGTTCAACAGACTTAAAGAAAGTCAGCAAAATCTTTCAGAAAAGAAACTGATGGTGAAAACAAGCTTAAGAGGAAAAATAATGGCTCATTAAAGAAATAAAGAATAACACACTCAAACTTGAAATCAAAACAAATGTAATTCCTCAGTATAGTCGCCAGATTTGTTATTGGACAATCTACTTGAGCGGACTCGAGCCAGATCTCCCTAGTTCAATGAGAATCTAGAACAAATAAGACAGAACATAGAACTACTTTCCTAGATCTATTTAGAGATCAAATAATAGATGTCTTACCTTCATATCATAGATCTTCTTCTTCTCGTTGTTGGTCCAAATCCTACGGTCGTCATATCTTTAGCTACAAGACCTTCCAAGATATATGGAAACAATACAAGCAATAAAATATGTCTAAACAATAACTGATCTAAGTAAACGGTTAAGGAAGTAAACTACAAACATTACCAACACAATAAAATTTGCGGAAAGAGTTTATATTATTGTATAAAAGAGGGAAATAAAAATGCAAAGAGATGATTACAACCCAAGCCTTAACGCTGCAATCCTCCTCCAACAAGCCAAGCCAATGCCTCCAAAGGAAGTGTGAGTCTCCCAAAGATGAGTAGGGATCTCCTAAGCTAATTTCAACAGCATGTAAGTGCTATAGACTTCCTCCCTTTGGAATGGAGAGGGGCCTTGTATTTACAGGTTCAAGTGGATAGAGTAGGTTTAGGATCATGGGGAGAGGGATAAGGGATCCTCCCTTGAGGTTAGAGAACCGTAGGAAAACTCACCTAGGAGTTAGGGATAGAGATCCACCTCATCCAACTTCTATAATTCGCTCGAAATCTACCTTTATCCCAATTAACCAACTCCGATGCAGGCTAAATGAAGGCAACCTGCCTCAGGAAAGGGAAGTGCAGGTTGTACAAAGGCACTCTGCGTCGTCGACGCAAGTTGGCAGAATACATTCTGAGCCATCCCTAGTTGGGCGCTACTTGCTCAAAGAAAATGTGCGTCGACCCAACTTGAAATGTGGACAAAGGGCATCAATATTTTCTCTAACTGACTTACTTGATCACATGGACTTCGGTGAATCAAGGCATTGAGTTAACAAGGGTGTCATGATGACGCGATTTAGGTGTAACAATTATGCAGCTTAGGAAAAAGTTGAATGAAGAATCTGTTAAATCAAAATATGAAAATAATTCAAAGACTTTAGATGACATCTTAAGTAGCCAAAGACCATCAACAGATAAATCTGGTTTGGGATATAACAATAAAAAGATGCCAGAATTTTCCTCCTTCACAAACCAAGGAAAAAGAAGTTATATTGTTGCACTAAAAAGTTGATTTAAAAAGGAAGAAAATAAGAAATCTACTCCATCTTCTCTTGAAAAAACAGAATTAATGTAATTCCTAGAAGACCAAAGACAAATAGATATCAACAAATTTTCTTTGGACATTGTTACTCTTGTAATAATTTTGGACATAAGGCCCTAAATTGCAGAGCATATGAAAAGCCTCGTGACTACAAGGAAAGAGCATCCAGTAACAAACCAAAAACAAGGGATCATAATTTATTTACACCTCTTCAAAAATATGACATAGAGTGTTACAAATGCAATAACCATGGGAATATAGCAAGAAACTGTAAACTAATGACTCCTACAAAAAGGACTGATGCAAAAGAATTCCAAGACAAAAAACAGAGAAAGGATTGGAAGAAAAAGAACTAAGAGGAGAAATCCATGATTGCTCTATGTGTGACAGAAAAGTAGAATCTATGGCATATTGACAGTGGGTGTTCAAAACATATGACAGGAGACCCAAGTAAATTCATAAGCCTAAAAAGAGATAAGAAAGCTAGGGTCACTTTTGGAGATAATATGTCTTCCAAAATAATTGGCAAAGGTACAACCACTATCAATAACAAGATCAAAGCTGAAAATGTGTTGCTAGTAGAAGACCTAAAGCCTAATCTCATAAGTGTAAGTCAAACTTGTGACCAAGGATACATCTGCACCTTTGACTCTGAGAAATGTGAAATCAGAAAAAAAGGACTGAGGGATACTTGTTGGGACTACTGTAAGAAATTCGAGTAATGTGTACATCCTAGAAAATGAAGACCAATGCTACATGAGTATGATTGATGAAAGTTGGTTATGGCACAGAAGGATGGGACATTTAAACTTTGATAATCTTGTCAAGGTAAGTAATAAGGAGGTTGTGAGATATTTACCAAAAATTGTGAAACCTCTGAATGCAGTTTGTAAACATTTTCAGCATGGGAAGCAAACCAAAGCTAGCTTCAAGTCAAAAGAACATATGACCTCACATCTTTTGGAAATAGTTCACACTAACCTTTGTGGACCAACAAGGACTAAAAGCTTGCAAGGAGAGTATTATTTTATGTTACTCATTGATGATTACACAAGGATGACTTGGGTAACATTCCTCAAGGAAAAATTAGAAGCCTTTGAAAAATTCAAAACTTTCAAAGCAATGGTGGAAAATGAGACAAGACAAAAAATCAAATGTCTTAGGTCAGATAATGGAGGTGAATTCACTTCAAATGAATTCAATGAGTTTTGTGAAATCCATGGGATCAAAAGACAATTTTCAGCTCCAAAGACACCTCAACAAAATGGCGTGGTGGAAAGAAAAAACATGACAGTTCAAGAAGCTGCCAGAACCATGCGAAATGAAGCAAAACTTCCTGATATATATTGGAGAGAAGCAGTATACACAGTTATCTACATACTTAATAGATGACAACTCAAAGTGAATAATGAAAAGACTCCCTGTGAACTATGGTATGGAAGGCCTGCATCAGTCAAGTATTTCAGGGTGTTTGGCAGCAAGTGCTACATAAAAAGGAATGAAAATGATCTTTGCAAGTTTGATTCTAGAACTGATGAAGGAATATTCTTGGCTTATTCCTCCGCCAAAAAGGCTTACAAATGTTACAATCAAAGATTACACAAAATCATAGAGAGTGCAGATGTAAGAGTGGATGACATGAAGCCAAGAAGGATAAGAAACAAAGATGAAGATGCAAGAACAAATAGTGAAGAAGAAGTTTTGCAAAAGAATGAAGATATGGTTGGAAAAGAAGAAGAAGAGGAGGAAGAAGAAAGAGAAGAATCACAAGAAAATGAAGATGAAGATTCTCCAAGAGCTGATACAAAGGCACCATCAAGAAGAATACAAAAGAACTATCCTTAAACACAAATTATAGGTGAAAAAGATGCAGGAGTTAGTACAAGAAAGAGATTATTTACTGAACAAGCTCTATTTTCAGTAGTGGAACCTAAGAACTTTACAGAAGCAAGCAAAAATGATGATTGGATCAAAGCCATGGATGAAGAACTAGATCAGATTGAGAAGAATGAAACTTGGGAACTTGTTCCAATACCTACAAACAAGAAGGGCCCAAATGGGTTTTCAAGAATAAGTTCAATGAAGATGGTAAAGTGATCAGAAATAAAGCAAGGCTAGTGTGTAAGGGATATGATCAAGTGGAAGGAATTGACTTTGAAGAAACCTTTTCACCTGTAGCAAGACTTGAAGAAATCATAATGTTTTTGGCATTCACGTGTTATAAAAACTTCAAAGTATATCAAATGGATGTCAAGTCTGCATTTATAAATGGGAAGCTAGAAGAGGAAGTATATATTGAACAACCTGAAGGTTTCCTCCTGTCAGAGAATAGGGACTATGTTTGCAAACTAAAAAAGGCACTCTATGGTCTCAAGCAAGCCCCAAGAGCATGGTTTTCAAGGCTAGATAACTACTTGAAACAACAAGGATATAAAAGAGGAGCCACTGAAAGTAATCTCTACATAAAGATCGAGGATAAGAATATGATCATTGTTGTTGTCTATGTAGATGATATCATTTTTGGAAGCAATCTACAAATACTAAGTGTAAATTTTGCTTCTGAAATGAAAAATGAATTTGAAATGTCAATGTTGGGTGAATTAACATTTTTCTTGGGACTACAAGTTTATCAATCAGACAAAGGAATCTTCATTTCTCAAAACAAGTACATCAAGGATATGCTTAAGAAGTTCAAGATGGAAGACTCCAAGCCCGTTAGCACTCCCATTATCACTGGTTGTAAACTAAGAAAGAATGATTAGTCTTTGGAAGTGGATCATACCATGTACAGATCCATGATTGGCAGCCTATTGTATGTGACAGCTACAAGACCAGATGTGATGCAAGTTGTGGGATTGGTTGCTAGATTTCAATCAGCTCCCAAGGAAACACATGTGGCAGCAGTAAAAATAATTTTCAGATATTTAAAAGGCACTACGGAGTATGGTTTATGGTACCCAAAATGCCAATATTTCACCTTAAAAGCATTTACTGATGCAAATTGGGCACGAAGTGTTGATGATCGAAAAAGTACCAGTGGAGCAGCATTCTTTTTAGGAAATTGTTTGGTATCATGGTTTAGCAAGAAACAATCATCCATATCACTATCTACAGTAGAGGTTGAATACATTGTTGCTGCATCATGTTATACCCAAGTCATTTGGATGAAGCAGACTTTGGAAGACTTGCTTGTGAAGTATGAGAATCCAATAATAATCACTTGTGACAACACTAGTGCTATAAACATGTCAAAAAATCCTATTATGCACTCTAAAACAAAGCACATTCCAATAAAATATCATTTTCTAAGAGATCAAGTGTCACAAAAGGTTGTCAAATTGGAATATGTAGACACAAAAGAACAACTGGCTGACATTTTTACTAAGCCACTACCCAAAGAAGCATTTGAGCATCTTAGACAAGAGATGGGAGTAATTTCTTTGCAATGAATAAAAAGGAGAAAAAGGCATCATGTCAAGGGGATATATGTTGACAGGGGGAGCTGTCAAAAGGAAGCCTTTGTCATTAATGTCAAAGGGGGAGTAAATCAAGGAGTGGTTGCCATCAATGCCAAAGGGGGAGAATGTTCGACATGGTTGTCATTGATGTCAAAGGAGTTCAGTAATGACAAATTAATAACCAAGGACATTATGGAAACATGAACTCAGTGAAAGATAAAAGGATTTGATGACATGGCATGTATAATGATATGGCATGTAAAAGACACATGGTGGCATTTTAGTGCCATTATGAAGCGACCCTATTTGTATCAAGTTCCTTTGTGAATAAAGAAAGTTAATTAAGTTGTCTTTGTGTGTACGCATGAATCTATGTCTGAAGTGTTAACAATTGAATATTTGTGTATCTCTGTATCAATGAATCAATTGACAGTTTGGGATATCTGTGTAAATGCTTGATTAATCACTGCGTGTATGCGTAGCCTCAAGTAAGGGATTTTGAGGATTGAATGTTGCAATGGATGTATGAATGATATTTGTGTGTGTAAAACCACAGAGTCTATGTGCATATCCAGCAAGGGAATCAAGTTCGATTATGATCGATTGAGTGATTGATTGATTCTCTTTTTAATCAATGTAGAATCGAAGAGTTGCAAAGATTGAAGTTTGCAGATATTTGGACAATCCAGATTAAAGGAGAAAAGATGGATCAACGATGGAAAAGATATCATGAGGTGAACGTGAACGGAAGATAAGAAATCTGCAAGATTAAGTAAAGTGCCACTAGAGACAGCAGATCGACGGAGGAGATCAAAGCCGCAAGAGATTTGATGCCCTAGATAAATTCAGCAAGAGAAAGGTGTAAGGAAGATAATGGATCCGCAAAGATAAGGTGAGATCCGCATCTGATCTCAGATCGATGGTCAGGAAAGAACCCGCAAGAAATCAACAGTTGTAAAGAGTTGCGGAAAAGGAATTGTGGGAGGGAAATTGCGGAATCCCATTTCGGGAAAAGTTGAAGGCATGTTCGCAATCTGCAATCTGCAAGTTGCGGAAAGAGAATCCACCGTTGATCAATACATGATGGTCCACGATCATTGTGGGAAGAACCTTGTGGAAAGAGACTTGCGGGAGACAAATTGCGGAAGCTAGTTTGTAAGAATCGAAATATAGTTCTGCAATCCGCAAGCTCCGGAAAGAGAATCCATCATTGATCAAGATCAGATGGTCCATGATCACTGCAGAAAGGAGATTGCGGAAAATTCGTTGCGGAAAAACCACTGCGGAAAGGAGATTGCGGAAAGGCAATTGCGGAATGATTTTTGTTGTGGAAATACACCGGAAATATCATTGTGGAAAAAGGAAAATTCGGAAGGAATTCTGGTGCAAAATTTGTTGGAGAGAACTTCCGCAGCATTTGGGAAGCTGCTAATTTTTGGAGAGAAAGTACCAATTTTGGCGGTAAGACAAAGATATCGTCGTAGCGCAAATTCCGGCGGGAATCACGGCGATAGGTACAGAAAAGTCAAGCATGTGGTACAAAGAAGAGGCCGAAGGGAGAGCTCAACCACCGTAATAAAGGCGCCGAAGATGAAGAGAGGGTTCAGCTACCCTCATTAAGAAGAAGGACTACAGTCAGCACTGCGTGAACCAAGAAGAAGCGACGGGCCGATGCATTAAAGACTAAGGACTGCAGGAAGCGGCGACGAGACAGAAGGTGGCCATGGAAGTACAGCCAGCTGACTGTAAGCGGTTAGGGTTGAGTCACTGTTGGGATAAGGCCCACAGTTTTGTAACTGCGATGAGACCTTCGGGCCATCTATATATAGGAGTCTTTTTATATGATAAGGGGTTGGCCACATAGTGATAGAGACATCAGGTAGAGGGTAGTCAAGTCTTTTGTTGTTGCAGAGTCTGAACCTCCCTGAGAGAACAAGGGCCGACCTGTTGAGAGATAGTGCAATCCGCAGGGATTGTGAGAGAAAGAGAGTGCATTGTAAAAGGCAGAAAGAGAAAAGAGGTCTATAGAGAAGGGCTCCCACTGAGGTGGAGTTTCCCAGAAGACCCTTGTTGTAAAGAGTGGAAAGGAACTGTGTTTATTCTTCAGAATTGAAAACAAGAACCGCAGTTCCCCTGGGCGTAGTTCTCGCCCTGGGAGCAACAACGGGCTTATCTAAGTAGCACTATTGTATTTGTGTAGCTGCTGCTCTCATTCACTTGTCTGTATTATATATGAGTGCTTCATTCTGTTATAAGTAATGTACATGGTCGTCAGTTTAACTTCTGAGTGATGTATAACAATTGTGATAATCATAGCTAACCTCATAGCGAACTAGATAATTGTTAAACAGAGGATAATGTGCGAGTATGGACTGAATAATAAGGCATGAATGGTCTACTTAGACATTGCTCAAAGTAATACTCTACTTAGTTATGTTGTTGCGAGATATCAAGGGTCAAGTTCATTAGCAAGGGTTATGCTTGGAGATTAAATGTTGTTGCTAACTGCAGTGCTAGAATAAGAATAGCTGAGACCACATATTAATCCAGGAAGCGGTCAAGAATCGCGTACCGCAGGAGCTAGAAGGGGAAGATACCGCGCCTACGATATCTTAAGTATCGCTAGACGGCCTCACATAGGGGGAAGACTTATCGCATTCCCTGCGTAATGCGATAAGACAGAGGCGTAGCCGGAGTAATAGAATGAGATAGTCAGCTCCTGAGGAAGGGGTTAAGGTGGGTTTAAGCACCCTGGATGCCTCAGAACCTGGCTGGGGACACTTGAGTCTTCTGCCTCCCATTAGAATCACTTCGGGTGAGACTTCAGGTTGCTTCCGCAACCTGTTGCCGAAAGGGCCAGTGAGCTAAGGGTTCTGTTGGTCTAAAAGGTACCGCAAGCCCGGGTCTACCATTAGGAAGTAAGATCAACAAATGGTTCCGTTGCCGGTTTGAACACATTGAGCTGATGTTCTGTTGGCATCCTACCAAGCAAGAACTTAACCAGTGGGTTGAGTCAAAAGAAAGAGAGTTTGCTGCAAAAGAAAACAAGAATCCTAGACTGAGCACTGAGGCTTGGCTACAGAAGCACATTTTTACAGATCTCCATGAGATATTCTTTGTAACTTATGCTATTGAGTTATATGGTTGGTTATCAAAGCTTGCTGACAACAGCGGTTTCAAGAAGAATCGAGAAGTTGTCTGGACAACAGAGCTGAGTCAGACCTTGAAAGGTGTCGATAACCCCATCTCGCGCGCAGTAGACTTCTGGCTTGCGAGTTTGCTGGAAGGCTTCATCACAGAGTTCGCGGTTGATCAGAGAAAGAGTTTCAGCGCAGCAGAACGGTACTTCTTCAAGGGTTATCGCGGTAAGTACCTAAATTCTCTAAATCTGTCCATTAAGCAATTACTATATGAAAAAGGAGTACTGGATATACTCTCAGATGAATAGTAGCATGATATTGTAATGTCAGTAGACTCTGAAAGTGATTACGAGTATCTTGGACATACACGTAGTGGTAAAAGATATAGAGTCAACGATTCATCTTCTTCTGAAGAAGACAGCTCAGATCACCCGAGACAGCAGATTCAGAACCCTAGGACTCCTCAAAAGCCAGTCGGAACTCAGAATAATCCCGCAGGAACCACGTCCAGTAGCTCTTACACAGCGAATACTACCGCTACACCCGCCACATCTACACAACCGAGTGGTAGTCATACAGCAAACCAGAACCCACCATCTAGAAACAGAATGGGAGATGATATGAAGCTACCAACATTCAAAGGTACAGGGTCGGAGGACCCTGAGCAGCACTGGTTCTTATGCGAAGCCATATGGACCATTAAGCAAATACAAGATGATAATGTTAAGCTTGTCCAGCTGTCCACCACATTTAGAGAAAGAGCATTAACTTGGTATATGAAGTATACCACTGGCCATAACAGAACGCTTGCACAGGTTAGAACTGCTATGATTAAAGAGTTTAAAAAACCTAAATCCGAGTCACAGTGCATAGCAGAACTTAAAGATATTAAGCAATTGCCTACGGAGACGGTTTGGGATTTTGACCAGAGATTCAAAACCCTCATTGATCAGGTAAGCTTTGAGCTTGCGCCTCAACAACATAAAGAATGGTTTATCGCAGCAATATTACCACACATCAGACTTCCGCTAATGCAACAGAAATTAAACACACAAGATGAAGCATTAGAAATGGCAATGAAACTAGAGGCTTCACCCCTAGCAGAAACTAGCACAGGTATCACTAATCTGCAAAATCAGCTAGCTAACCTCACCTTGTAGCTGCATGAAATTAAGAAAGGAAAGGAGGTTGCGCATGAAATTTGGTGTACTAAGTGTAAAGCGCAGGGACACAGTAAGGATAACTGCCCTGTCTTTGCTGACTATATCGCCATTGGAGCTCCTAACCCGTTGATGCAGAACCAGGGGCCATGGTGTGAGAATTGTAGAACCAGAGGACACAGTCCTCAGGAATGCCCTCTCCTTCAGAAATATGTGCAGACACCAAAGAACCTATATTGCAACTTCTGCAAATCTATGGGACATGACGAAAACAACTGTAGAGATTATGAGTTAATGATAGAAAGGAAGCATGACCTTTACAGAGTTCAGTCAGAAGCATCCGGACCAGCAGTACGTGCACAAACTGATCCGAATCAGGGAGGCCGTGGAGGAAATTTCAGAGGCCGAGGACGCGGAGGAGCCTATGAACCTGGCCGTGGCCGTGGAACTATCACCTGTTATAACTGTGGAGGCACAGGACATTATGCCAGAGACTGTCAGAACCCTACTACAACGTGCAAGTATTGTAAATATTATGATCATACAATAGAGGAGTGTCCCATCTTAATAGCTAAGATCAAGGACGCCAAGCCAGCAACCAATCAGACTATCCAGTTTATCGCTGCTGAGCAGAACGAAACCGAACCACGGGTCAATATTGTAACTCGCAGTGGTCTCTCCACAAGCAACATATCGCAGGATGTGAAAAAAACGACAGGAACGCAGTGGGTGCGCAAAGCTCCAGGAAAACCTATCCCACTTGATCTACAGAAGAATAAGGAGGCATTTCAGCAAACTAAGACTTCCTTTGCTGAACAGACACAGTCCAGATCACTATTATTACCATCTCAGGGTATACCACGGAAACCACCACATGATGTTAGTATTGCGCAGATACCACAGGCTAGCACATCTGGAAGATGCGACGAAGAGGAATTGACCGGGAGTGTACAGTCTTTCTTGCAGAGTTGTTTGAAACTTCTAAGAAATGGGAAAGCTGTAGAGGAACTTCAGAAAGTTATTGATCAATGTCAACAGAGCCCTTCTGTGAGCAATACACAGCGCACCATTCACCATATAATGGGCCATACAAGGACAGGAAGAGAGATGAGGCTCACAGCGCAGATCGGACTATTTGAAATGGATGAGGTTATCCTAGACTTAGGATCAGAAGTAAATGTCTTGACTAAGCAGACATGGGAACAGATGGGAAGTCCAAAACTAAGCCGATCCCCTATCCATCTGAGACTAGCTAATCAGCAGAGAATATCACCGATGGGTCGCCTATCGCATGTCCCAGTGGACATCGACGGAGTTCACACGTATGCAGATTTTGAGATCATAGAAATTATTGGCGACACCAAACCCTACCCAGCTCTATTAGGTATTGATTGGGCTTTTGATAACAAGGCTGTTATCAACTTGAAGAAAAGACAGATGACATTCGAAGATGCTCAAGTCCGGGTTATCGCACCACTAGACCCTTTACAGGGTCCTCGCTACATTGAGCCAATCAAAGCAGAAGAGGAGGTGCATAACATGGAAAACTTGTACCAAATGACTTCTAATCAGACAGATTACATTGACCCTACAGCTGATGGACATATTAGCTGGAGATGTGATAGCTCCTGCACATCAGATTCAGATGTTGGCTTAGAGAATTGGCAAAATAGACTCCACGAAGTTTCTATTCGCAGATGCGCATTCATGACTAAATCACTGCGATGGATTGGGACAGAAAACAGGTATATTCCAACTTTTGATGGATTAGCGGACGTCAATGATTTTTTGCAGCAGTTTGAACAAGAGATTCCTCAAGAGCAGAGGATGGAGGTTTTTGACCTTGCAGTTCGAGCCACACCTGCAAGATGGTGGTACACACACAAGGAACATATCGCATCATGGTATGATTGCAAGAGACTGATGCGCATTAGATTCTCTAAAGAAAGAGACTGTACACAACGGAAATACACAGGGGAGAGTGATCCCAGAACACACATTATGAACTGTGAACAGAGTTGGCTAGAAATTCCAGCAGAAGAATGGGTTCATTTGTTTATCCACACACTGGATACAGTTCCACAGAACTGGTATACAGAAACAGAGCTAAGAAAAGGAACTATCTCATGGCCTATTATGATTGAAAACTTTTTGGTCACGTTCAGTTTCGAATCTGAGCATCCAAGCGTTGATCGGGCCTTGAAGATCATAAAGACTAAAATATTTGAGGATTGCCCATTACCAGCGGATTCGCAACCTGAGTGGGCTATTCAGATGGAACATGCACTGGAATGTTACAACTGCGCACAAGATTCAAGTGATGAGGATGAAGATCCTCGCAGTATCAATATCGCAGAAACAGAAGGTACGCGTGAAGTTGAAGGTCCACACTTAGAAATCCCAGCTGTAACAGAACCAATCAAGATTAGAAAAAGAAATATTGGCACAGAAACAGACCCTAAGTTTGCCTCTATTGGAGATTATTGGAATGATGAGACAATTGGCCAAATCACAGACCTATTACACGAGTATCAGGACCTATTTCCTACCAACTTTACAGAAATGAAGGGAATAGTGGGTGACCTAGGAGTCATGAGAATACCGCTTAAGGAGGACGCTAAGCCGGTTAAGCAACGCCCATACAGGTTGAACCCGCGGTATAAAGCAAAAGTAAAAGATGAAATAGATAAGATGCTAGCAGCAGGCATCATTGAACCTGTTGAAGAAAGTGAGTGGGTTAGTCCCATGGTAGTACAAGAAAAGAAAACAAAAGGAGACATCAGGATCTGTGTCGACTTGCGCAAACTGAATGATGCATCGCTGCATGACCCATTTCCGACACCATTCACTGATGAAGTCTTAGACAATGTTGGAGGACAAGAAATCTATTCATTCACTGATGGCTTTTCAGGCTATCACCAGATAAGAATCCATCCAGACGACAGGCACAAGACCACATTTGCGACAGAATGGGGCTCCTTTCAGTATACGGTAATGCCCTTTGGTCTTAAGAATGCCCCAGCAATTTTTTCTAGAGTAGTTGTTGCTGTCTTTAAGGAATACATCCATCAATTTCTAGAAGTTTATTTTGATGATTGGACTGTATTTGGACTAGTCAAGAAGCACATAGGAAATCTGCGATTAATGTTTGAAAAATGTAGGCAGCACCAGATTTCCCTTAACTTATAAAAATGTATATTTTGTGCGCCTTTTGGTACGTTGTTGGGTCACATTGTGTGCAGACAAGGCTTGATGGTAGATCCTGCGAAGATCGCCATCATTGTCAATTTACCAGCACCTAACTCGGTAAAGCAGCTGAGAACTACACTTGGTCATACCGGGTATTACAGAAAGTTTATCAAAGGTTATGCCAAGATTACCGCACCAATGGAAAAATTACTGAAGAAGGATATCAAATTTCAGTGGAATGAGGAATGTCAGAAGAGTCTTGACACTCTAAAAGAAAAAATGGTTACAGCACCCATTCTGGTATTTCCAGATTGGAACAAACCTTTTCATGTTCATGTGGATGCATCTGGCATCGCACTAGGCATTATTCTCACGCAACCAGGAGAAGGGGGTATTGACCACCCTATCGCATATTCGAGCAGGAGATTATCGACAGCTGAGAAGAATTATACCACCACAGAGAGAGAAGGGTTAGCAATGGTGTATGCTTTACAGAAATTTCGGCACTACCTGTTGGGTGCCCCATTCAAGATGTTCACCGACCATTCTGCATTAAAGTACTTGGTCAATAAGCCAGTGTTAGGGGGAAGAATATGCATATGGCTATTGTTGTTCCAGGAATATGATTTCGAAATCATTGTTAAGCCAGGAAGACTAAATGCAGGACCTGATCACCTGTCAAGGCTAGACTCAGGTGAAGAACCAAGTAATTTAGAGGACAACTTGCCTGATGCGCAATTGTTCTCCATCCAGGTCGCAGACGAATATTATGGAGACATAATTCAATTTCTCACTACAGGGTGGGCACCACCTGAGTTTACCAAGCAACAAAAGAAACAATTAGTGGTGAAAGCAGCAGACTTCACCCTGATTGCAGGACACCTCTATAAGTTGGGACCAGATGAAATCTTGCGCAGATGCGTTATGCCCCACGAGAAACAGACCATTCTTAAGGAAGCACATTCGGGCATCGCAGGAGGCCATTTCGCAGGGAAGCCTACCGCTCAGAAGATCCTAGCAGCCGGACTATGGTGGCCTACATTACATAAAAACAGCAAATAGTTTTGCAGATCATGCGATATCTGCCAAAGGACGGGAAAGCCCTCCAGAAGAGATGAAATGCCGTTGCGACCACAGATAACGCTACGCGCATTTGATAAGTGGGCTATAGACTTCGTGGGTCCTATTAACCCCCCAGGAAAACGAACTGGTGCGAGATATATTATTACAGCAACAGAATACCTCACCAGGTGGGCTGAGGCAAAACCAGTCAGGAATTGTGATGCTGCCACAGCAGCACAATTTATTTTTGAAAACATCATCACTAGATTTGGATGCCCAGTGACTTTGATGAGTGATCAAGGCACACACTTTTTGAATAGCACCATAGAAGCCTTGACAGAGGAATTTGAAATACAGCACCATAAGAGTACACCTTACCACCCTCAAGCTAATGGTACGGTGGAGGCTTTCAATAAGATATTAGAACATGCTCTTACAAAGATTTGTAACAGTCAAAGGGATGATTGGGACCTCAGAGTTAATGCTGTATTATGGGCTTACAGGACCACGTGTAAGAAACTAACAGGGCACACACCTTTCAGCCTGGTATATGGACAAGAGGCTGTTATGCCTATGGAATACATCTTACCCAGTCTAAGGATTGCTCAGCTTACAGAGATGGCTGATTCTGATACTCTAGAGGAGAGATTGGCACAGCTGCTCAATCTGGAGGAAGACAGATTTATCGCAGGATTCCATCAAAAAGTGCAGAAAGCACGAGAAAAAGCTTGGCATGATAGGCATATCAAGAACAAAACCTTTCAGCTTGGAGACTTGGTACTCCTTTATGACAGTAAGTTTATAAAGTTCCCTGGAAAATTCAAAACTCACTGGTTAGGGCCATATCAAATCCAGCAAATAACAGATGGAGGTGCTATCCAGCTTCGTACTATGAGTGGGGAGTTTCTTCCTACCTTGATCAATGGCAGTAGGCTTAAGCTGTATCGCGAAGGCCATGCCACCTCCCAGCCCTAGCCCAGAAAGGAAGCTAATGGTGCAGATGTTCCGTGTAGTTGAAATGAAGCATCGCACCCTAAGGAGTCTACACCGGGAAATACTTTAGGTAAGAATTCGCAGCCAGCTTTCCTGGTTGTTGCGATAATTTTGATATGAGGCGAGTTTTTGGCACTTTCCATTTCCAGACGATGCGATATCTTATTGCAGAGGACAGAAAACAGATTGATGCGATACCAAATTTTGAATTGATCAGAGGGCTAGTCACTTCGCCTTCTGACAAGCATTAACTGCACGGCTGACAAGTATCTGTTGTACTAAGATTTGGCAGCAGTACGACGATTCTTCTAGATTTGGAAAATCCGATGCGACACCGCTCCGGCGCACAGTTTCCCAGCGAAATTTCAAACGGCGTTTGCAATAAATGGGCGCGGGGTGCTGTCTTGTCTATGCATTAAATGCTGCCAACGGGTCCAGTTTATTGGTCCGTTTCCATTTGAAATTCCGCCTTAGGATAAATACACGCCTTACTCAAAGCACGGGGCTACTTGGTCATTTTCACCGAAAGAGTTGAGCGCACTTGAGCCGAGCCAAGCGTATTCTTAGTAGAGTTCTTAGCAGGGAAACCAAAACAGTTGCAGACTTTGATTTGCATTAGATTAGCAACCATAGGAAGTCCAGAGTACCACAGGGGAAGGTTCCTCGCGCCAGACGAGCCTCTCGAAGACGTGTTGCGGAGATTCCAAAGGGGTGGAATCGAGTGTGCTATGACTTCAGTTGTGGCGAAGAAAGGAAAGAAAATTGCTGTTGGTTCTCCGTCTACACGCCAATCACCGAGAACCTTAGCTAATATGGAGCGTAGCGAGACCCCGAGTAGCACAGAGTCAGAAGAACCGGAGCAGGAACTTCCGGAAGAAGTCACAGTCGCTACCGTATACTTCCCACCAAGAATAGAAAATGCGCCAGCAATTGTCCTCCCGAGAGACTTTAAATATGAACTCGTACTCCCACCACTGGATAACCGAGTGAAGGAAGAAGGTAACCTATGGGGGAATATGCATGCTGTTAAGTTTGCTGATTATAATCTGAGAGATTATAAGCTGTACCCACAATTCCGCCGCGATCGTTATATGACGATTCAGAGGAACCCAAGGACAGAACGCGATGAGTTCGTCCTCATGGACCATGTAAGCCATTTAGCACCGTCGGAACTGCTCAACCTCCTGGAGATTCCACACTTTGGACGAGGCTCGGAGGTCAATGCTGTGGTGCGGATGCTACTTTCATGTGTGCATGGTGGTTACTTATGGTTGGGTAACCGGATAGATGTTAATGTTGACCTCATTCACCGCATTACCGGTCTGTTGAAGACTGGTTTCGACCCACAGATAAATATTGATGGCGCCACAAAGGATACCAGGCTCTCAACCAAGCAGGTTGCGGAGTATAAGCTGCAAAGAGGAGGTCGCGCCTACGATGTCAATTCAATACAGGATGACGCCTTGCGGTTTACTGTTAGTCTGTTGGCCGGAAAACTCCTCCTCAAGGTGAGGCCGAAGGAGGTCACAGGCTCAGTTATCCGCCTAGCGATTGAAGTCATAAAAGGTAAACCTTACAACTGGAGCTTATTTTTGCTGAATAGTTTCTTTCAAGACTGTGCGCAGGCGCAGCAGGATCCACTTCACAGCTTCCACTTCTCGTGGCTGCTGATCCTTATGGCGTTTATTGGCTGGAAAGAGCCGCCCAATTCGCAGTTTCCACAACTGGCACCAGGGGCGTGCAGAGGCTCGAGGTACTCAAATATTTGGGCGAGTAGTCACCCAGAGAAGCACAAGAATAACGCAATGGTATTCCATGAATATTATACGCTATTGCTTGAATCCGTCGCAACGATTCCGCGTGTCGACTCGCCGGTCGTTGATCTTTATCAGTCCAAGCTGGAATTTAAAGTCGACAGGGACAAAACCTACATCAGACCCAAAGGATTTAGAAAACATAAGGAATGGGCCCCCGGCCCATATCGCATGGAAATCCAGCAGGTTGAAGATACTATTAAGAATTGTTTTGATGAAGACATGAAACAAATGTATGATGATCTATCCTCTGGCCTAGTTCCAGTTGATCCCCCGGCGAAGGATCCAGAAGATGTTCAGGAGGTAGATCCTAAAGACAAAGTGAAAGAACCAATAGGTTCTAAGAGAAAGGTTACTGAAGGCCCTTCTCCACTGCGAGCAAAGAAGAAGAGAACAAAGGCGGTTACTTTCGACGAACGGCAGGCACCAATCATGACAGAGGATGAGTATGATCTCATCGCCAGCCGAATACAGGAGAAGATGCGGGATAAATTCGCTGTGATTCAGTCATCGCAGGATCTTATGCGCATCAGCCTTGACAAGAAATTGCGAGAGTTGAAGGCAATAACTGAGAAGACTGCTTCCATGCAGATTCAGCCAGCTCCAACTACAGTCGCAGAAAGTTCGCAGCCCCCTTCATAGAGCAGAGAAGAAAGTATTGCAAGGGACTGCATGAACATTGTTCGTATACCACCGGGAAGCATTAAGTTCCCTGTACCTATGGAAGTGCAGATGGTTCATCCTCTTGAGGTGAACCTACCAGAAGTACCTGTGGATCAGTTGTACGAAATTTTCCAGCAGATAGGCACGGAGCTGAGGCACAGAGAACAAGTCACATATGAGCAAAATGTTTTGCTTTCAAACGACAATGTGCAGCTCATTGCACAACATGAGGCAGAGAGTGCCCAGTTGACGCAATATGTTCAGCGAGAGCAGGATGTCTCTCTTGTTTTAAAGAATATCGCAGCAGAACTTCCGCAGTGCGATATCAGGCCTGAGTTAGAAATAACTCAAAAGATCAGAAAAATAGCGGAAAGAGCAAAGGCTCTAGATGAAGAGAAGAAAAAGATGGAGGAAGAATACGAAGCAAGGATTGCTGCACTGGAAGCGAATAAGCCGCCTACTCCAGAGGAAATCCAAGAAGCACGAGTGCAAGCTTTCAGAATTGTACAGACACAGATGCACTGTCGGGTGGAAGCAACAGAGGCTATCCTAGAGGATGCATCAAAAACATGGCTGGAGCTAGAGGAGTTCCCACAGAAAGCCGAGCTCGATCAGCACATTAAGCACTGTGAAGATGCGATATCGAGAGCTGAAGAAGAGTACAAGGGCTTGAGTGCTCTTGCGAAGATAAGAAAGAAAGGAGAAATCACACAAATCCAGCAGCAGGTGCAGAAATATAGAGAACAGCAGATCAACCTGGCTAACGAAGTTAGCCCGCATGAAATCAAAGTCGCACATCTGGTTGATGAACTGGATCAAAAGGTGAAAAGCTTCACCTCAAGTAAAGGAGTCATTGAGGGTACAGAGGAATCCTTGGTAACCGCTGAGCTGCTCAGCGCAGCGCAGGAAGAAGTAACACACATGGATGAAAGTATTAAAGCGCTTAAGGCACAATTCGCAGCAATCTCACGAGCAGCAAAGGATAAGCTTAGGCAGATGAATCAGGCTGATATTGCGAGTGGCTCGGGGACGAGCCACCAGTAAGTGTTAGGGGAGTTGTTGGAGAGAACTTCCGCAGCATTTGGGAAGCTGCTAATTTTTGGAGAGAAAGTACCAATTTTGGCGGTAAGACAAAGATATCGCCGTAGCGCAAATTCCGGCGGGAATCACGGCGATAGGTACAGAAAAGTCAAGCATGTGGTACAAAGAAGAGGCCGAAGGGAGAGCTCAACCACCGTAATAAAGGTGCCGAAGATGAAGAGAGGGTTCAGCTACCCTCATTAAGAAGAAGGACTACAGTCAGCGCTGCGTGAACCAAGAAGAAGCGACGGGTCGATGCATTAAAGACTAAGGACTGCAGGAAGCGGCGACGAGACAGAAGGCGGCCATGGAAGTACAGCCAGCTGACTGTAAGCGGTTAGGGTTGAGTCACTGTTGGGATAAGGCCCACAGTTTTGTAACTGCGATGAGACCTTCGGGCCATCTATATATAGGAGTCTTTTTATATGATAAGGGGTTGGCCACATAGTGATAGAGACATCAGGTAGAGGGTAGTCAAGTCTTTTGTTGTTGCAGAGTCTGAACCTCCCTGAGAGAACAAGGGCCGACCTGTTGAGAGATAGTGCAATCCGCAGGGATTGTGAGAGAAAGAGAGTGCATTGTAAAAGGCAGAAAGAGAAAAGAGGTCTATAGAGAAGGGCTCCCACTGAGGTGGAGTTTCCCAGAAGACCCTTGTTGTAAAGAGTGGAAAGGAACTGTGTTTATTCTTCAGAATTGAAAACAAGAACCGCAGTTCCCCTGGGCGTAGTTCTCGCCCTGGGAGCAACAACGGGCTTATCTAAGTAGCACTATTGTATTTGTGTAGCTGCTGCTCTCATTCACTTGTCTGTATTATATATGAGTGCTTCATTCTGTTATAAGTAATGTACATGGTCGTCAGTTTAACTTCTGAGTGATGTATAACAATTGTGATAATCATAGCTAACCTCATAGCGAACTAGATAATTGTTAAACAGAGGATAATGTGCGAGTATGGACTGAATAATAAGGCATGAATGGTCTACTTAGACATTGCTCAAAGTAATACTCTACTTAGTTACGTTGTTGCGAGATATCAAGGGTCAAGTTCATTAGCAAGGGTTATGCTTGGAGATTAAATGTTGTTGCTAACTGCAGTGCTAGAATAAGAATAGCTGAGACCACATATTAATCCAGGAAGCGGTCAAGAATCGCGTACCGCAGGAGCTAGAAGGGGAAGATACCGCGCCTACGATATCTTAAGTATCGCTAGACGGCCTCACATAGGGGGAAGACTTATCGCATTCCCTGCGTAATGCGATAAGACAGAGGCGTAGCCGGAGTAATAGAATGAGATAGTCAGCTCCTGAGGAAGGGGTTAAGGTGGGTTTAAGCACCCTGGATGCCTCAGAACCTGGCTGGGGACACTTGAGTCTTCTGCCTCCCATTAGAATCACTTCGGGTGAGACTTCAGGTTGCTTCCGCGACCTGTTGCCGAAAGGGCCAGTGAGCTAAGGGTTCTGTTGGTCTAAAAGGTACCGCAAGCCCGGGTCTACCATTAGGAAGTAAGATCAACAAAATTGTCATTGCGGAGAGGCAATTTTGGAAATATTTTTGTTGCGGAAAGTCATAACTGATAAACCTAAATAGAGTTAAAGAATTATTAAAATGAAGAATTGTTTTTTCATGAAGAGGCATGATCAAAGAATTAAAAGGCACAACTGTGAGAAGATGCATTTGTAGAAAACGTGTTAGAAGGTATTTATAGATAGAGTACTCAGTGCAAGAAGTTGTCTATGTGATCCAGATCTATGTAGCAGCAACTGGAGACAGAGACCAAAGAAGGAAAACTAGTGACAGGTTTGAAAACATAAAGAAGATTTGGAAGTCTGATGAAATCAGATTAGGGTGGCAGGGTGGTGCTAGGGCAGGCAGGAATCCTGCTGGGGGTCGTGGCCTCCATCTAGTAGAAGTTGGAGAACAGGGTGTTGTTGCATCCTTTCCTGTAGCAGTAGGAAGAAGATATGGGGTGTTGTAGCATCCTCGTCTGTAGCAGCAGACAAAATCTTGGGCGTAGTTGCATCCTTTCTGTAGTAGCAGATAAACAATTTTGTAAAATTCATCTTATTAATGAGTATGATTTGGTGGTTTGCTCTTTGAGGTTTCCACGATAAAATCTTGTGTCCTAACTTGTTTGATTATTTGTGTGCCTTGTAATAATTGTTTTAATAAAAGGAAAAAGAAAAAAATACTGATTCACCCCCCTTCTCAGTATTGTTGGATATTCCAACAATACTGATTCACCCCCCCCCATCTAAATCTTGTTCTAGGTGGTGACATAAGTATGAATGAAGTAGTAATTAACAGTGAAAGAACATTGGTAGGGATATTTCTTGGTCGTAAGATAAGAGAATATGGACTTAAAGAATGGGTTGCGAAAAATTGGTCCAGGGCTCTTGGATACGAACCGGAGTCATTTGTACTGTCTAGAGGGTGGCTAGCCTTTAGATTCAAGACAGAGATTTAGGCACATATAATTTTTAAAGAGTTATGGAGATGGGACTCCTCTGTCCTTTTTCTCAAGAAATGGTCATCGTTATTTGATGCTACAAAGGAGAGACTCAACCAAAACCATGTTTGGATTAAACTACCCAATCTCCCCTTTGATTTTTGGTCTCCGAAAATTTTCCAAGAAATTGGGAATGCATTGGGTACATTCAAAGAAGCCGACCTCTCGTTCTTATCCTCTAGTAGAATGAGTGTTGACATATTACTAGTCTCTTTAGATTTAAGGGAAGGGATCTCATAAGAGATAATTCTTAACAAAAATGGAGTTTCGCATACACAAGCCCTAGATTATCAAGGAATTCCCTTCAAATGCAACTGATGTCATCTGTATGGACATATGGTTGAGGATTGTTCCTTCTCTTTCAAAAGGAAGGTCTGGATTCCAAAAAGGAAAGGAGAGCCACATAACATTACTCATTCTATAAGGGAAGAGGTTCCAGGTTTCAATGAAGAGTTTATGTCAAGTCCCTCTAAGGAACAGGAAACCTATCCTATTTTAACAAAGATTCAAAATAAAGTAGAGATAAGGCCTCATGGAATTGAAGGTAGTAGAACTTCGTTTGAACAATCTCCTAAATTTGAACTTTATTTGCTGAAGGAAGCACCTTCTTTTCTCCCATATTCCTTTGTTCTTTCAAAAGAAATATCAAAGAGTTCAGATCGAGAAACTTCAAGTCTAGAAGGCTCTTTATCTACTAAGAGTCATATGAATCCCTTTTTTATGGATCATTCTTTAGGGTTTTCAAATTTTGATGCTTGTAATAAGGATACTTTTGATTGTGTAACTCCCTCGGTTCATTCAAATTTAGATCACGACGAAGACTATAGAAAGAAACTTAGGCCCAGATAAGGAGGAACGGATTATAAAAGCAAATGAGGAGGACTAGGAATGAATCCAGTGGTTGCTACTTCAGGGAACAAAGGAAGGAGGTCTCAATTGCAGAAAGCACATACAAAAGCTTGTTATGAGGTAGTAGAAGGAACTCAAAGGTCAATTTTAGGGACACTTAGAGCATCAGAGTCCCAGGAAAAATTTACTTAATGCTTATTTTCTCTCTTAATTGTAGAAGGATAGCTAAACCCTCAAAACAATTAGCCATCTGCGGGTTGATTAACTCTAATCAACCTAATGTACTTTTCTTTCAAGAAACAATGATGGAAGGTGGGAGATTAATTACATATATTAAAAAAAATTAGATGATTGGAATTTCTGCTACTTGGATGTCAGAGGATGCTCTGGAGGCTTAATTACTGGATGGAAGGAGGGGAGCTGGTATTTGAATAAATCTTGGTCAATGGACTCGGTATTGGGAACCGTTTTAACCTCGAACAAAACATGTAAGGATTTTATGTTTGTAAATTTTTACGGTCCCTATGGTGATAGAGTATCATTTTGGGAAAGTCTTATGTCCAAAAATATTTTAGAGAACAATTCACTGATTTTAAGGGGATATTTAAATTTGCATTAGGATTATCTGAGGTTTGGGGGCCGAATGCTATGAAAGACTGTTTATCAGATTTTTTCTTACAAAATTTAGACATGGCTGGTCTTCTGGACATTGAGCCTATTAAACTAACGCCAACCTAGAGCAACAGACGTGTTGGACAAAACATGGTTTCCAAGAGAATAGATATATTTTTACTATGTGAAAGTCTATTAGATTCGTCTTATAGGTTTAGACAATGGGTGGGGAATGGAGGAGACTCTGACCATAGACCAATATTTCTTGAGATAGTAGATATGGGGTTTATTCCTTTGGCCCATTTTAAACTTAATCCTTTATGGCTAGAGAATCCAGAACTAATACAGATCCTTAAAGAGATTTGGACTTCTTTCAAAGTTGATAACAGGGGAATCAAAGCCTTTACAATTCTTAAAAAATCTAAAAAAAATCAAAACAGCTACTCTAGAATGGTCGACTAAAATGAGGGCAGTTAAGGATGAAGAACTCAAAAGATCTAGAACACAATCTGAGAAACTGGAAGGAGGATGATTATAGGGGGTTTACTACAAGAATTTGTAAAGAGACTATATTGGAATGGGAAAAAAGACGAAGATAACGTCTTTTAATCCAAGAATCCCAATGGAGGATCAAAAGCAGAGCCCTATGGCTTACTAAAGGTGATGAGAACACTAAGTTCTTTCACCACTATGCAAATCACAGGAAAGGAGTTAACTCAATTCAAAAAATAATAACAGAAGAAGGGGATGCAAGTACCTTTGAAGAAATAGCCTTGTAGGGACCCTAACCTAGGTCCCTAGTTTATTTTATTCTCTCAATAAAAATCTATCTTTTATTGTTTACATTCTGGTTCATGTTTTTGTTTTGTTTTCCTAGTTTATGTTAAATTTCATGCATGTAAAAACATGGTTTTACATGCCAGTAACAATATGATGTTTTTCTTTTCGAATTTCTAGTTTTATTTTCTAACATACATGTGCATCAATATATATATATACATTTATGCATGTATTTCAAATAAATATCTTTAGAAAAACTAACATCAACAAAAATTACCGAGTTAGAAGTGATTATTATACCTGTAGGAAAAATACCCATAGATAGCTAGAAGACCCCTTTGCTGCTCCTTTTGCATTGTTGTATTGTTAGCGGGAAATACTACCCTATAGTGAGGAAATAGACACTATCAACTTAAGGGGGTGACAGGTAAACATATTGATTGCATTACAGAAACGTTTATAAAGGGAAATAGATCATAGAACTTTGAGGACATACCTTATGAACAAAGTTTGATCCTAGCTTTTGTCCAACCTTGCACTCGATCTCCCGTCTGATAAACCTGCAACACAAAGACCTTTCTCAGCGTATCTTGGCCAATATAATAATGATGGAATTGAAAAGTAATTGAAACATCAAGTATTAACCAACATTGATCCAAACAAATACATAGTCTATTAAGCATTTGATTTGGGACGAGAAAGATGTTTCAACCTTTTATTGTCAAAAACATATGAATGATACAAAGTATACCTGACTTTGTAGCATGCTCATGCAACCTAATCCTAGGCTACTACTCCTCTCTAAATTCAAATTTTCTCCAGCATAACCACCTTCAATACAAGCTTCTCATATAAGAAGAGTCTCTCTATGGCTCTCTTGTCTAACCCCTCTCTTCAATCCTCCTTGTATTTATAGGACAAGGTAGGCAGTTCAGGTCAAGAGGTGATTGAAGGGGAAGTTGGGAAACCAACTGCAACTAATCCCAATTCGTTAAATTAATATTTTTTTGATCATATTTTAATATGTGCGCCACTATTTCACAGTGGAGTAGCGCCCAACATGCAACTACATTGTTTAACAACTAGCGTTTGCTACTTTTTGATGTTGTGCGCTAGTTTACTGAAGTAGTGTAGCGTCCCCTTCCATCAATCCGATGCAAGGAAGGAAACATGACTTACTTATCGGGCTTATTGACACTCTCAGCCCCATACATTACTCATTAATTCGTAACAATTAAAATCTTCTCGTGTGCAGACTCATGCTTCAAATAAACACAGTGGAAATAAACATACTAGCAAGCACATAAACAGTAATGCATCCTCCTATCTAACATAGGCATAACATGATTCAACACCCAGGGATTTCAATTCCATTCCCAGGGTATGCACAGACTTCATGTCGATTTTATTAAGACAATCATTTCATTTCATTAACATGGGCAATTAACATTCAGAATTAACACACTGCAAAACACATAATGCATATAATGTAAATCAAAGAGAACACTTATCTTGAAGATGAAGCTGTCCAAACAACTGGCTATGTGAGAGAAACGTTCCACCCAACCATAGATCTCTGTCCAGCTTGTATTCTTTCAGCTGAGAGATCACCCCCGAGCTAAGTTGTGTATCCACTAAGGAGGAACTAACTGGGTTCACTCACAGCCATGATTTCACTCAACAACTATGCTAAGCCAACACACAGTTGGGTTTATCAAGCATACAACAGACAAAGGATGGCAATGCTAAGCCAGTGAGCTCAACCATAGAGCTACAGGCATCTCAAATGAAATTCAACAGTCAAAGCACCCACATTACCTACCACACCCAACATAAGGAAGGTCCCCTTCTCTGCTGCACAGTCCCTCAAGCGTCCCTTCCCTCCAGTGCTCTTCAGGATGGGTATAGAAAGTTCCAGCTGCTAATTCTTGAGATTCTAGACTTCACTGGGTTTATCAAGCAAACCCAACCTCTGCTCAGTCATTCACAATTGGATTTCTCACAATTCTGTTCATCAAATAACTCAATCCCGTCACTGGTTTTCTGGGCTATAAAAACTGGGTTTTCCAATGGATTTTTGGGTATCTAATACTCTCAAATTTTCCCCACGGTTCATATCTATGGATAGTCCATTGGATTTCACTGTCCAATACCAAATCTGGGTTTCACTGTCCAATACCAAATCTGGGCGTTTTTAGCACTTCAAAACGTGGTTTCTTTCAAAGTTGCGATTTCTGGGTTTTTTTTCACTGCTGGCAATTCGTTTTTGGGTGAAAAATGATGCTAGTTACTTCCACAATGGAATGGGGATGAGGAAGAAGCAACTGCCATGAGGTAGAGTGACTTGTGGTACAAGAAAACAGAGCCCATACCTGCAAATACAAATTTATGGGCTGCCCATGCTCCATTGAAGCCATGGACTGAAATCTTCAACAACTTTCTTACAACAGAAATAAGTGTCATCAAGGAAAGTCAAATGGGTTCTCACAATGACATTTGGCAGCATATGGTTCATCCCCACAACCCCCTCACCACTCCCTAGTGGATACACATGGCCCCTTCTCATTCGTTTCTTCCATAGCCAGTTTTGGTATTTTATTGAAATATTAACATTTACATCAATTTACAATATTCCATGGATTAATAGCACATGGGTATCAAATATCAAATACTTGCTTGTTTAAAATAAAATCCGAACATACACTAGCGGGGCCTTGGCCTTGAGCTCCATGCTAGGGAAACATACAATGCATGTATACAATCTTTACATTAGAATCCAACATTTCATAAGGGTCAAAATTGGGGTATTACATTCCCCTCCCCCTTAGAACAACACCATCCTCGGTGTTCTCAAAACTGAACAAAAATGGGAATGCCTCCCTCATGGCATCCTCCAGCTCCCATGTAGCATCATCAAGACTAAGGTGCTACCATTGGACCTTTACTTGCCCAATGGCTCTGTTCCGGAGCAAAGTGACCTTCTTTTCGAGGATGCGCATAGGCTCTACTTGGAACTCTACCTCGGGTTTCACCTGTATCACATTCCAATCAATCATATGATTAGGATCATGTACATACTTCTTAAGCAAAGATACATGAAAAACATTATGAGCTCTTATGTTAGCAGGCAATGCAAGTCTATATGCAACTTACCCTATCCTATATAGGACTTCAAATGGCCCACAATATCTTGGTGGCAACTTGGCATAACTCCCCAACTTGAGAGAACTCTTCCTCGGTTTCACTCTCAAATAAACATGATCCCCAATCTAAAATTCCTTATGCACTCTTTTCAAATCTGCATAACTCTTTTGCCTATTCTGAGCTGCCTTTAAATTCTGCCTAATCTTAGTAACTTCCTGTTCCATTTCCTTAATCATCTCTGGTCCAAGTACTACCTTGTTCACCGGGCTGTCCCAATTCACTGGAGTCCTGCATCCTTTGCCATACAATGCTTCAAATGGGCTCATTCCCAAGGATGCATGATGTCCATTATTGTATGCAAATTCTACCAAGTGTAGGTAATCTTCCCACTTGGATGGTTTATCCATCACATACATTCTCAGCATGTCTTCAAGAACCTGATTCACCCTCTCAGTTTGGCCATCTGTTTGAGGATGATATGTTGTACTGAAATTCAATTTAGTTCCCAATTCCTGAAATAATCCCTTCCAAAAATTAGAAGTGAACTTTTGATCACAATCAGAAATTATTGCCTTAGGCAATCCATGCAACTTGAATATCTCTCTCATGAAGATGTTTGCAATGTCATTAGCCTTGTGAGTGGACTTGACTGGAATAAAGTGAGATACCTTTGATAGTTTGTCCACCACAACCATGATTGAATCATGCTTCTTCACTGTCATGGGCAGACTTGTTATAAAATCCATAGAGATCACTTCCCACTTCCATTCTGAAATGGGTAAGGGTTGCAACAATCCTGCTGGATGTTGGTGCTCTACCTTGACCTGCTGGAACTTTTGACATCTAGCAATGTACTCAGCTATGTCCTTCTTCATACCATGCCAAAAGTATTGCTTTCTTGCTGCTGTTATAGTATTATGATATCCTAGATGTCTAGAGTATGGCATTTGATGTATTTCATCCATCACTAGCTTCTTCAAATCTGCATTATTTTGGAATGTACAACCTATCTTTATAGATGAGGATATTGTCTTCACCAAGCTGATATCCCGCACACTTTTCATCCACATTACCCTGCTGCAACTTCTCTTTAATTTGAAGGCAAGTTCCATCACTGTTTTGGGCTTCAATGACTCGTCTTCAAATCTGACTCAAACATACTTACTGCTGCAACATGAAATTTTCTGCTAAGAGCATCTGCAACCTTATTCTCCTTCCCTTTTACATGCTTAATTTCAAAATCAAATTCACAAAGAAACTCCATCCACCTAGCTTGCCTAGAATTCAAGTTTGGCTAATCAAATAAATACTTCAAACTCATTTGGTCTGTTCTAAGCTCGAATCTTCTTCCCATCAAATAATGTCTCCACATCTTGAGAGCATGCATTATGGCTGCTAATTCTAAATCATGTGTCGCATAACTCTTTTCATGCTCTTTTAACTTCCTTGACTCATAGAAAATCACAACTCCTTCTTGCATGAGCACTCCACCTAGCCCTTCAATGCAAGCATCTGTGCACACCACGAAATCTTTCTTTGGATCTGCTATCTTCAAAACAGGAGTGCGGGTAAGTAACTCCTTTAACTTCTGAAAAAATTTCTCACATTTTTCATACCATACAAACTTGATGTTCTTTCTTTGCAATGAAGTGATCGGATGAGCTATCCTGAAGAAGCCTTCAATAAACCTTCTATAGTAACTAGCAAGACCCATAAAATATCTAACATCTGAAACATTCTTTGGAGTAGACCAATCCATGATGGCATTAATCTTTTCTGGATCCATTGCAATACCTTCTTCATAAATGATATGACCAAAATATTGCACCTTCTTTTGGTAAAACTCACACTTGCTTAACTTGGCATACAACTGATGTTCTCTAAGGACTTGCAACACCATTCTTAGATGTTCCTCATGTTCTTCTTCATTGCTTGAATAGACAAGAATGTCATCCAAAAACACAATCACAAACTTATCCAAATATTTGTTGAATACACTATTCATGAGACACATGAATGTAGCAGGTGCATTGGTAAGACCAAATGGCACCACGGTGAACTCGTAATGACCATATCTATTTCTGAAAGCCAGCTTGTGAATGTCTTCTTCTTTAATCCTTACTTGATGATAACCAGACCTTAAGTCAATCTTGGAAAACACTTTAGCTTCCTTCATTTGATCAAACAAGTCATCAATTCTTGGCAATGGATACTTGTTCTTGACTATCACTTTATTGAGCTTCCTGTAATCAATACACGGCCTTAGAGTCCCATCCTTCTTCTTAACAAATAACACTGGTGCTCCCCAAGGAGACACACTAGGCCTGATATACCTCTTGTCCATTAATTCTTGTAGCTGCATCTTCAACTCTACCAATTCTGGCGTGTTCATTCTATAAGGAGCTTTGGAATTTGGCGCTGCCCCTGGAACAAGATCGATGGTAAAATCAATATCTCTCTTTGGGGGTAGTCCCGACCGTTCATCCGTAAATACATCTTGGAATTTTTGCAATAATGAGAAATCTTCTATCCGTGGACCCTTGTCCTCTGATGAATCTGACATATGGACTGCATACAATTTACAACCTTTCTTATAAAAAAATTTCAACGATAGGGCTGAAATATGCCTTACCGAAACTTGCTTGGGAATTCCTCTTACCAATCTTGGCCTTCCCTCTTCATCAATGCACTCAAGTGATTTCTCATAATAGACCAATTTGGCTCTATGTTTTTCCAACCAATCCATGCCAATCAAGGCATCATAAGATCATAAAGGTAGAACATTTAAATCGGCATGTGTGTGGAGTCCATTCAATTCTATGGAGCACTCCACCACCACTTCACTAACCTTTCTCTTGGTCCTTGTGGTTAATTGAACTAGCCAATATTTATTATGCTTCACTGTTCTAAGAGAACAACCTTCAACCACTTTTGGAGAAACATAACTATGAATAGATCCTGGATCAATCAAAACAGAAATAGATTGCTTAGCAATCTTACCTTCAACTTCCACCACTGATGATTGATGGTCTGCTTGATGATTATCCAATGCTGCATAAATTCGAGGCATTTCCCTTGCCATGTCCTCCACTGTAGCTTCTCCCTTTAAGTTGTGAAACCTTTGGGGATTATCCTTCCGATGTGGAAAATCCTTCAACATGTGGTTTTCTCCACATCCCCAACACTGAAGCGGTCCCTTTGATGCTTTGTCTGCTGCTACTGCTGGTTTGAATCCACTCCTTTCTTGCTGCCCCTGTGGAAAGGTTCTATGCTGGCCTCTTAATGGTGGCTTGAAGCCACTCTTCTTTTGATCAAACCTCCCTCTTGGCTTTCCTTTCCATGCTTGGTTAACCTCTGTTTTTCCTTTATTCTGTTCATAGCAATGCATTGCCATTCTAATGGCTTCATCAAGACTTAGTGGATTAACAAATTCAATCCTATCTCTGAAACTTTGAGGTAGACTCCCAAGAAAGAATTGGATTTTTACTCTCTCATCTTTGATATAGTCAACATACCTCAGTAATTCCAAAAACTTGTGGACATGCTCTTCCATGGATTTTTGCCCCAATCTGAGTTCATTGAACTATTTTCTCTTACTATCATAATACCTAGCAGAAAGGTATTTCTCCTTGAAGTAATTCCTGAATCTCTCCCAACTGATCTTCCTCTCACTGATTCCTTTCACTTGCAAGAGATTGTCCCACCAAATTGAAGCTCTGCCATTTAGATTGTAAATGGCAATTATGGCTTTCTCATTTCCTGAGTAGTCTTGAATTCTAAAATATTTCTTCATTCCAAGAAGCCATGCCTCTGCCTCTTGGCCATTCTTGTCTTCTCCATCAAAGGTGGGAGGCCTTGCCTTCCTGAATTCTCCCTGTGGGATTCCATTGGACTTCTTTCATCCATTAAATCTCCTAGGCACATTCCTTGGACTTCTTTGAGGACCTCTGGAGTCACACGACTTGCTAGAAGAAGATCTAGAGGAAGGTGTTCTATGCTTCTTGCTCACAAAACTCTTCCTTGAGCTTGGAGTCCCCTTCCTTGAACAACCTCTAGAGCGACTCTCTGAATCTCTTCCTTCTTCACCCACATTGCTTGGGTTGGAACCAAGGTTTATCCTCTACTGCATATCAGTGAGACTTTGCAAGATAGCAGCATTGAGTTGGTGTTGTTCTTCTTGAGCTTTCATCAATCTTTCATTGAAGCTCACCATGGTTTCAACCAAATTCTGAGGAGTCACCGGCTCCCTTCTCCCATTGGATTCAGTCTCAGCATTCTCTTCATGCACATTTTCTCCTAGGACGTCTTCTTCATGCTCATAAGGGTCTTGAGCATCATTTATGGTCACCATTGTTCTTGTATGCTACCTCTGCTACAATTATTAATTTTATGAGCTGCAAGCACTTTGCATTATGAAAATATTTGTTAGACATCATAAGAATGCATCTAGAAATATACAACAATCAATATTTTACATAATCAACTCATGGAATAATTCACATAGTTGTTATGCATTCATTTCTTTTCCCATTCATGCAATTCTGAGAATTGTCCATATTGTCAACAATTTGACAAACCGTCACTGGCACTTTTCTGCTATAATTATCTATGATGTCTGATGTCCCCATTCGAATTCTGCCTATGCACCATTATTCCCTGCTAGATAAGCTTTCCAATGCCTATCCACTTTCTCCATTCCGACATCGGGTGTGGAAACTACATCACTTCAAAAATGACCACTTTCACCCCAATTCTGCACATTTTACACAGTTATATTTTGGTCCGGAATCCCAATTTCGGCCACCTGTGGAAGAAAATCTATGAGGAATCAAGAAAACTTTTCTACCGGGCTAAGTTATTCCATATAACAAGGAACGCTCAGCAACTCGCGGATCTTTGTTCCGATGAACTATGCATCTTCTATAAAATTATGGGTTTGACTACTTTCCGCTTTTCACTTTTTTCCAAAATTTCAATTTTTGGACCAAAAATCCAATCGCAAATTTTGAAAATTCGCATCTCGAAACCCGAAACCCGACATACCGAAAGCTGAAAATTGCGGGTTCGGAATTTCGGAAATCCAAACGCAAATTTTGAAAATTCGCATTCCCAAAACCCGAAACCCGACAACCCAAAAGCCGAAAATTGCGGGTTCGGAATTTCGGAAATCCAAACGCAAATTTTGAAAATTTGCGTTCCCAAAACCCAAAACCCGAAAGCCGAAAATTGCAAGTTCAGAATTTCGGAAATCTAAATGCAAATTTTGAAAATTCGCGTTCCCGAAACCCGAAACCCGGCAGCCCGAAAGCCGAAAATTGCGGGTTCGAAATTTCGGAAATCCAAACGCAAATTTTGAAAATTCGCGTTCTCGAAACCTGAAACCCAACAGCTTGAAACTGCGAAAAACACCTGCGTTTCCTGTAACTTCCAGGGTTCATAACTCCCTTGTCCCTTGGACAAATGAGGCGAGTCTGGTACCGTTGGAAAGTTGTTGGATAGCTCTATGCAATGGTGTGATCCTCCCCCACACCTGCGAACTCTAACCCTGTCATTTTTCCAATCAAAAATTCCGCCCCATCTTCACCAATACTACGTTAAAACCATTCTGTTATTTGCCTGTAACTCAGAATTTGGCCCAAGCAGCCCCAATGCTGCAAGCTGGGGTCTGATACCACTCTGTAGTGTCCCCTTCCATCAATATGATGCAAGGAAGGAAACATGACTGACTTACCGAGCTTATTGACACTCTCAGCCCCATACATTACTCATTAATTCGTAACAATTAAAATCTTATCGTGTGCAGACTCATACTTCAAATAAACACAGCGGAAATAAACATACTAGCAAGCACACAAATAGTAATGCATCCCCCTATCTAACATAGGCATAAGATGATTCAACACCTAGGGATTTCAATTCCATTCCCATGGTATGCACAGACATCATGTCGATTTTATTAAGACAATCATTTCATTTCATTAACATGGGCAATTAACATTCAGAATTAACACACTGCAAAACACATAATGCATATAATGTAAATCAAAGAGAACACTTATCT